>JAJPUD010001234.1:447008-471629 GCA_023553655.1 Myrmecobius fasciatus
AGAGAGAGAAGAGGAGAGGAGAGGAAAGCAGAGAAGAGGAGAGGAGAGGAGGAAGGGAAGGAGGAGGGAAAAATCCACTCAATTTCCAGTTCCTTGCCACTAAAAAAAAGACTGCTACAAACATTTTTGCACATGTGGATCCTTGTCCCTTTTTTATGATCTCTGGAATACAGACCTTGTAGAGACACTGCTGGATCAAAGGGTATGTATGCATAGTTTGATAGCCTTTTGAGCATATTTCTAAATTGCACTCCAGAATGGGTGGACCAATTAACAATCCACCAACAATGAATTAGTGTCCCAGTTTTCCCACACCCCCTCCAACATTTATCATTATCTTTTACTGTCATCTTAACCAATCTGAGAGATGTGAAATGGTACCTCAGAGTTGTTTTAATTCACATTTCTCTAATGAATAGTGATTTTAAACACTTTTCATATGACTAGAAAAGGCTTTAATTTCATCATCTGAAAATTATCTGTTTATATCTTTTGACCATTTATCAATTAGGGAATAGCTTGTATTCTTATAAGTTTGAGTCAGTTCTCAATATATTTTAGAAATGCCTTTATTAGAAAAACTAGATGTAAATTTCCCCCCCAGTTTATTGCTTCCCTTCTAATCTTGGCTGCGATTGTTTTGTTTGTAAAAAAATTTTAACTTTAATGTAATCAAAATTATCCATTTTATATTTCATAATATTCTCTAGTTCTTCTTTAGCCATAAATTTCCTTTCTTCTTCACAGATCTGAGAGGTAAATGATCCCTTTTGAAATAGCCAATTTTGCTTTTGGATAGCTATGTTAGGAAGGGTCTTCCTGAGTGGAGAGGAAGCTTGCCCAGTCCCAGCACTTGGTGACACAAAGTGTAATCTCAGGTCTACATGACAGTCCTTTAAATAATCCACAGAGAGCAAGTCTTCCTCCACGACACGCCTGGGAGGAGCACATTCAGTCCCCTACGCCTCTGGGTGAATTATCAGAACTCTCTTCTCTGATAAGAAGCCAGAGCAGCTTGAAGGCTCTGGGTAGTGAATGGAGTGATTATCAAAGAGAAAAATCATAGAAAACAGTCAGGGTACATAATATGTGCCCATGATTCTAGAGTTAGAGTAGGAAGGGGCTTGCATCTGAGAGGACATTGAGTCCAAATCCTCTCATTTTACAAAGGAGTAAATTGAGTCCCCAAAGGCTGAATACCTTTGGCATTCGTGTAGGTAGAATTGTCAAAGTCAGGATTTGAACAAAGGCCCTGTAACTCCAAACCATCCTGACTAGGCAGTTGTGTTGAAGATAAAGTTCAAGCTTTCTCAGTTTGGCCCTGGATCCCAGGGTGTTTGAGCCCAAAGCTGTGAAAATATTGACTTAGTCTGGATATTGACCGTCTCTCTGTCTCTCTGTATGCATGTATGTGTGTATATATATATATACATATATATATATATGTGCGTATGTGTCTGTCTGTCTGTCCCTACTTACCTCTCTCCCTCTCTCTTTCTCTCTCTTCTCTCTCTCTGTCTCTTTGTCTCTCTCTCTCTTTCTCTGTCTCTCTTACCCTCCCTCTCTCTGTCTCTCTGTTTCCTGTCTCTGTCTCTCTGTTTTTGTCTCTGTCTCTTTCTCTCTCTGTCTCCTGTCTTTCTCTCTCTCTCCCCCTCCCTCTTTTTCTGTCTCTCCCTCCCTCTCTCCTTCCCTCCTTCTCTTCCTCTCCCCCTCTCCCCTTTTCTCTGTATGTACGTATGTGTGTGCATGTATGTGTGTGTGCATGTGTGTGTGTATTCCTAGGGGTTTTCTGAGAGTCACCTGGTCCAATTGAAGCACCTGCTGCCTCAGTTCATGATACACACCCTCCAATCCACATCTCTTTCAAAGTTTTTCCTTATCATTTCCAACCCACATCCTCCAATCGGCATATCAGGGACAGAGATCTGGCTAGACCACAGGACTCCAGAGTCTTTGCTCAGAAATCTCACCATTCTATCACATTTCAGACACCAAGTTTCCTTCCCAGGAAATCCCTCTGAGATTTGAAGCTCTCTACCTTCATCTTCAGTCTCTGACACAAAGCTTTAAAGAGCATGAGCTCAGCAATTCTGTGATTTTTCATTTACTCACATCCTTTAAGGCCCAGGTTCAATCAACCAGGAAATTTCCTTACAAAATACAGTCGTGGTCTAGAGGAGAGTGATGGGGAGCTTGACATGATGTCTTTTGGGAGTGGAAGGTCACTCCTTGATTGGCTGAAGAAATTGTCATGTAAGAATGTAATGACATTATTTTTTGGTCCCCTTGGCTACTGAGGTCTTCCCTTCTGAGATTACCTGCCATCTACTCTATACATCCTGTATATGTCTAATTATGTAAATGTTGCCTCTCTCAATAGAAGGAGAACTTCTTGAGGGAAGGGGTTATTTTTGCTTTTCTTGGTAACCTCAGTGCTTAGTATAGTGCCTAGTATATAGTAAGTCCTAAATAAATGTCTTTTGATGGCTGGCTTGCACCATAAGAAATAGCAAATAGGAGGAATCCCGAGATATATGGAAATATTATACATTTGCTGCAGTGAAGGAGAACAAGAAGAGTATATATAATGTCAACTAAACCAACAGTAGAAAGCAGGTGAACTTAGACTAATTGTAATAATTAGTCTTCATCCTAGAGAGCAATGGGGAGAGGTAGGAAAAGATAAATGAGTAAGAGTGTTCCCACTGACTAGTTTAACTGTTTGTTATAAGGGAAAGTTTAGCAATTAGCTAGGGTGGGGAATGACTGTGGGAAAACAAAAGCATTAGGGAATATTTTTTTTTTTAAGAAAAGAAAAAGTGGGAGATTTAGAAGAGATTTTAAAAGAAAAACTAGCAGGGCAGAGATGGGGAAGTTGAGGGAAAAGTCAGATTGTTGGAAGGTTTCAAAACTGGGAGGATGGTGGTGATCTTGGCAGAATTGTAAATAATTATAGTTAACACACATATACATGTATATATACACATATGTATTTGTATAAATATGCATTCATACACATATATACATGAATACATATGCATATATATTTTTAAGATTTACACATTGTTTTCCTCACAACAACTCTATAAGGTGGATATATTTTGTTTGTTTTCGTTTTTTGCTGGGGCAATTGGGGTTAGGTGACTTGCCCAAGGTCATACAACCAGGAAGCATTAAGTGTCTGAGGTCAGATTTGAACCCAGGTCCTTCTGACTTCAGTGCACCAACTAGCTGCCCCATATTTTGTTTTTTTGTTTTTTTAAACAAGTTGGAAAGTCAGGAAGGTGAGTTTGTGAAAGAAGTGATCAAAGTCATCTAATCTCTCTCCTTCCTTCTCTCTTCTTTCTGCACTGGCCATCCTTCCACACAACTGCCAAAATCATTTTTCTAAAGCAAAGACTTTGCCATGTCACTTAAAAATCTTAGATGACTTCCTATTGCGTTGGAATAAAAGACGAACTCCTTAGCCTGGCTATTTTAAACGCAACCTTATGCTATAGCTGCCAAACTAACCATTTGTTAAGAGAAAGATAGGATGTGTGAGCTTTGATTTCAGCATCAGTACCAATTCAGTTAGTTTTCCATCGTATTTGATCTAGATTTTGAAACCAAGTTGTCTAAAGTTTTCAATTATGTATCTGTGATCATTGTATATCTCCTTCTTTTGATTCTGCTTCCTTCATTCTGTATTCTCCATCCAAGACTTACCATATTTCTTCTTCTTGTTCATATTCATCATTCCTTAGTACATGATGATATTCCATTACATATATAGACCACAGTTTGTTCAGCCATTTCCAAGTTACTGGGCACACTGTTAGTTGCTATTAGAAATAGTGCTGATGTGAATATTTTCATACCTTGAGGTCTCTTCTTTCAATGTGGCTTTTAAGCCCCTGCACAATCTGGCTCCAATCTTTCTTTCCAACCCAATTTCATACTACTCCTCCCTTCATGTACTCCATATTTAAGGCGTGTTGGTAAATAATTAGCCACTGACTCTCTAAAAAAAATTGTATGCAAGGCATACTTTTAAGTTTATCCTATATTACCAACATTTCCCCCATCATTTTTTAAATCTATGCAATCAATAAAACAATAAATAGAGCCTTGATTTGTAACCTTTGCCGATTTTCAAAGTGTAGATGATCACACTTGAAATTTAACAATTGGCCCTCAGGCTGGTAAGAGCTGGCTCCAGCACACCTCTGTGCATTTAAGAGCCAAATTGGATGACTAACTATTTCCTGAATTTGATATTTTATCTCCCTACTTGTTGCTTTTACATGTTATTCCTCACACCTGGAATGTACTCCCTTCTCATCTCTACCTCCTACAATTTTTGTCTCCCTTCAAAGGTGCCTCAGGTGCTACCTCAAAGTAGAAGAGTTTCCTAATTCTCCCAGTTTTCAGTGTTCCTATTCTTAATTTACTGACCTTCTATTGGAAAAGCACTATGGTATTATGGATAAAGTCCTAGACTTCAATTCTGAAATTGGTTCTAATTCTGCCTTTGCTATTGCTATTAACACTTTTTTAGCTGTGTGATTCAGGGCAAATCATTACATTTCTTTGACTCAATTTCATCTGCACAGGAGGGATGACGATAATAGTCATTGTACTTACTTTACAAGATTGTGAAGTTCATGGAATCATAGGGTTTTAGGGACAGAAGGAACCTTGCCAGCTACCTAGTTCAAAACCCTTCATTTTGCAGATAAAAGAAATAAATTCCAAGAGATTAAGTAATTTGGCCCGGGTCATACAGCTAGTGACAGTAACAGGATGATTAAACATATGATAAAATATCAAAAAAGATTTCACAAACTTTGAAATAATATATAAATGTAAGTATAAATGGATAAATGAAATTATACATAATTGTTGGCAGAAACCTTTAGCTATCTCTTCCTTAGAGGGAGCAGGCACTGAAGCATGTTAGTAATTTAAAACTCATAGACCTTTTGCTGTTAGATGTCAGAAGAAACATAAATTCTTTCCTGAGACCAACAAAAATTATATATAATAATATATAAATGTAATGTAAATATTTATTTGTGTGCATGCTTGTGATGCCTTGGGCATCCCTCTCCTACCCTGACATAGGAAGGTAATCCTGGGAATGGTAACTCTAAAATCAAAGTATTCTGTAGATTTGTATCTACAAAGAGTGATATTTGTGGGCACAAATAGTACCCATTATCATCACTTCAATCCAATGTATTGTATTAGAAATATTAGCTTCAGCAATAAGAGAAAAAAAAAGAAATTGAAGGAATTAGAGTAGGTAATTATCACTCTCTGCAGATGACATACTTAGAGAATCAAATTAAAAAAACTCTTAGAAAATAAATTTAAAAATAAAGATTTATATCCTCTTAAATACAAAGCTCATGAGCCCCCATCAATAACTTTAATAAACAGCTAAAGGACACAATTCATTAAAAGCAAAACAAAAGCACTTAATGAAATGACATAGTAAGAAAAATAACCACAAAACATTTCCCCTATATTATCTCCCATAAGTATACACAAAATCAACAGAAAAAAGGGAATATACATAAGGGACAAATATAGAAAGGGCACACATGTAGCTAATATGAGTGGCCAATGAATATATGTGAAGAGTAACATACAGAAAGAACACATGACCAGGGCACACATATTTGGAGGGCCAAATCATACCTTGGTCTAAAGCTGTTTGAATAGATTCCACTTTACTGAATACTTAATTTCTGTAACCCAGTCTTCTCTAGCTCCTGGCTTGGCAGAAATCTTCAGCTATCTCTTCCTTATGAAGGGAGCAGGCACTCAACCATCCTAGTAGTTTAAAACCTCTAGACTTTTTGCTGTTAGACAGATGTCAGAAGAAACAAATTCTTTCCTGGGACCAATAAAAACAAACAAACAAACAAACAACAAAAAAACCTCCCTTTTGGTTTTCCTGTCTTATTCTCTTAGAGTCCTAGCTACAGAGATTGTCAGATGCCTCCAGCATAAAAAAATTTATTAGATTTCTCTTTTTAGTTCAGGACCTTGGAAACTTGGGTCCCTCTGGAGGAAATTTCATCCTAGGTTGTGATGAGCATTTCATACAATTTCTAATTTTAAATTCCAAAGGTTAAACAACAAGTTGGGGTGATGGTTATTTACCCAATAGCTACAGAATAGCTCCGGTATTTAGGGCTCCCCGATTTTCAGATACTAAGCTTTTTTTCCATTTTTCCAAGTAGATTAGTAGGTAGGAAAAAAAGAGCAATGTCAAGCTAATTGTACCCTTCCTAAAGTCATTGTCTCCTGCACCTGCTCAGCCATATTTTTGCCCTTTTCATATGCAGATATAGCCAGCTCAAAGCCTCAGGGAGGCTTTGAGCCCCTCCTTACATGTAGCATGCTCTGCAGTGGGACATTTTGTCATTGTATTCTCAGTGCTTGTGTGGCACCTTGAAAACAGTAGGCATTTTATGAATGTTGGTTGAATTGAAAGAGGACATAAAAATTAAACGTATGAATGCCTTAGTACAAAGCTCAGTACTCAGTAGACACTCAACAAATATTTGCTGAATTGAATCTAGGTGAAGATGAGTCTGGAGCTTCAGAGACAGGTCAGATATTCAGATGAAATTTGTTAATCCTCTTCAGATAGGGAAAAATTGAAGACAGAAGGGTGTGTGTGTGTGTGTGTGTGTGAACTCGGGAGGTCAAGGATCATAGCTAAAGAAATAGGAAGGTCCTTTAGAGGACATCTAGCCCAATTGTCACATTTTACATGAGAAAAATGAGACTCAGAGAGATTGAATGACTTGCCTGCTGTTGTTGTGACCCCATTTGGGGTTTGCCATTTCCTTTTCTAGCTCATTTTATAAATTGAGGAAATTAAGACAGACAGGGTTAAGTGACTTGCCCAGGATCACACAGCTAGCAAGCCTCTGAGGTTGGATCTGAAGTCAGGTTCTCCTGATTCCAGGCTCAGTGGTCTATCTCCACTTAGTTGCCCAGTGAGCTGCCCACTATCACACACATAGTACCAGAGATGAAATCATCTCCAAACCCATATGCTCCCGCTCCATTCCATGGGCAGGAGAACAGAGGGCTGGGGACTAAGTCAGATGTGACCAGGAGAGCTTCTGTCCCTAGCCTAAGCTGCTGATGGCCAATTTGCGGTCATCCCTCTAGTGTGTATTCTGCTGCCTCCCTCTCTCTAATGCTTATTCTTCCATGCAAGACAGGGTCCTTTCTGGAGAGTTTGGAGAGAGAGTCTCAGTCAGAACAAGATGGGTGGGGTCGGTGGGGAAAAAATGTTTATTTTAGGAAGAGCTGGATGAATAGGGATTGCTGGTGAGACATCTGCAGGGAACAGCCCCAGCACTCCCCAGGTCTGTCAGGGAGGAGAATAATTGCAAAAGCCTGAACTTTCCCCCAGCCAGCGACCAATTCCCCTCAGTCCCGGAGCCAGGCTTTTAGACCACAATTAACTGGAAGGCAACAGCCCTCCCCCTCCCCCTCCAACCCAAAGACACATACACTCCAAGATTCAGACAACGGGACTGGACCCTCGCCTCCGCCTTTCTTCCACACTCAGTCCTCCCCCGCAGACAATACCCCATCCCCGCAATCAAATGCCCTCCAGCCCAGGTCCCTAGCCCAATAATGGGACTCTCACCTACCCTGAGGCTCTGGTACAAAACCCCACCTTCTGCCCGTGCTGGGCTTCTGGTGCACAAATGGACTGCCCAGTGCCTCCCCTAAGCAGACTGCACCGCATCCCCCTCCCCATAAGCAATAATGGGACACTTCCCCTAGCGCCGGCCAGCTCCGGCTCAGGGATAACAATCGCCTCCCAAAGCCCTGGGGCTCCGGCTCGGAGAGACCCAGACTCAGATGTTCGGGAGCACATCCAAGCCGGCTCTCGGGCCCCTCTCCCTACCCCACCCCGCTCCGCCGGCCTCCAGAAACAGCCCCGTGGTTTTCTATGGGGAATCGTCCCGCTTAAACACTGAAGGAAACTGTCAGTCACATTCACACTTTCTGGCAGGGTCAGCCTGTGATCATGTGACCTTGTCATTCACCAGCCCTGGCCCCTCTCCCTGGGTGTCTTGTCATGTGACCTTGTCAAACGTTTGGACAGAGGGCCTGGGGCCTGTCAGGGAGATTAACTAACTCACCCTGAGAAAGTCCTCCAAATTGACAAGGGGGCTGAGCTTCCTCGAGAGTTGGGGGTGTGGGGAGATGAGGAGGGGATTGCAGAGAATGGGGACCAAGGTCCGCCTCGCAGGACCCGGAGGGACAGAGGCCTCCGTTCCCTTCGAGGGTAGTCTGGCTGTTTCCCTGCGACACACAGCCCCAAACCCCCTCCCACGACGCCAGGCTCCTTCATCCAAACCCGGAGCTTCAATACTCTGCCAATCCACAGCAAATACAGAGGAGCATCATCCGTGAGCGGATGAATCCCAGAACGGGGCATCGAATCTGAAACGCAAGGCCGGGCTGTCCTGGGGCACGGGGGCAACAAGCAGCGGGACACCTGAGGGGGAGACAGGAAGTGTCACAGCACCCCCTCCCCTCACAATTCGGGGAAACAGCACGGCGCCCTTAGCTCAAGCCCTTTGGATAGGAGTGGGTCCCCTCCCCCCCTCCCCAAACCACCAGCCCCGTTTCCTTGGAGAATCCCTGCGGAGAAGGGTTCCCACTTTCCTCCGCGCGACCGGCACTAACCACTGACCCACTGCCCCGATGGGCAAGTTAAGGCCAATAGTAAGTGCAGGCGCTAAAGCTTCCATCTCCTCAGAAACCATAACTACTGAACATGCAGAAAACATTTTGACACCGAAGTCAAACAGTTCTAAATCTGAAATAGATATTAATCCAAATTAGAGGCATTGCCATCTGCTTTGCCACTGTACCCTAAGACACCACGGCAATTAGGTGGTAAATGGATAGAATATTGGGTCCAGAGTCAGGAAGACCCGAGTTCGAAGGGAGCCTCAGATTCTTACCAATTGGGCAAATTACTTAACGCTGCCTGCCTCAGTTTCCTCCACTGTAAAATGAGAATAATCACGGTACTTAATTTCTAGAGTTGTGAGGATCAAATGAGAGAATAATTGTAAAGCACTTAACACTGTGCCTGGCACAGAGTAGGGCATTGTGAAAATGCTAGCTATTATTACCATTATAATCTTTTCAACTGACTTGTAGCTGAAACCTGCTCCATGGGTTATTTCCCCCGTTAGAAAGAAGCTATTTCAGAGCAGGACCTTCTTGCTCTATTTGGTATCTCCAGCACTGAGCTCAATGCTTTGCATATAGAAAAGCATATCAAAATGCCTTTTTCCATTCCTCATGAAGGGCTCTGTGTTCTGAGCCTAGGTGCTTCTCACAGGATCTCTGCTCACCCCATACTGTTTGTATCTGAATGAGGACCTTGAAAGCAGATCTACGAGTCTGACACTCCATTCTCTGTCTATTCCCCCACCCCAAACACAAACACCAGGCCCAAAAGGGAGATCCATGCCCTAATCTCCTGAAGACACCTCAGAGAAAAGCCTTCATTGGCTCTTTCAGACATGACTCCAACCCTACTAACTCATAGGCAAAGAGAGAATTGAGGGATTATCTAGATTTCCTATCTCCCTGGGGTCCAGCAGAAGGGCCTGTGTCCAGTCAGCCTTTAATCAATGTTAATGGACTGAAGGACTAACAGAAGCTAAGCTAAAGGCAGGAAGCAGATGGAAGAAGAATAATGGGAAGACAAAGAGCAGAAGAGGTAGCAGATGGGTAGACCAGAGTAGAGGGACTAAGGACACATTCCATACTCCTTGATGATCAGCCTAACCTGGGGCAGGTGTACAGCATATTCTATATAAGGACATCCAACCAGATCCTGCTCCCTTTCTCTTAAGAGAGAGGAACAGAGGAGGGGCAGGTCTCCTTGGTTTTCTATGGAAATAATGAGAGGCTAGGACCAGATGTGGGGCCAGATGTGCTGAGCAGAAAGACAACTCTTCCCATTGTTACTGACCAGTCCATACTTCTCCCAAGTAGATAAGTGTGGAGCAGGAGGCAGAGAGGGAGGGGCCTAAGTCTGTCCATTTTTTAAAAGGTTGCTATAGTCTAGCTTTTCCCCCTACCCTATCATTGCTGAGGGCCAGCTGGTTCCTCCACCTGCCCCTCATAGGCAGCACAGAATTCCCTTCCCACAGATGGGACCTCACCCTTCTCCTGAGATTCTCTGCAGCTGGGTACCACTGCTCCATTACAGCTGCCTGCCTGATGTCTGTTCCCTCTCTCTAGGGACCTAGGGGATCCAGAAGTTCTGGGATGTGGGGAATCTCCCGTTCTTAAGTCTCATTATAAACAAGACCTCTGGGCAGCTCTGAGGTCTCCTGCCCATCTCCTGGACCCAGTTTGTGGGTCAGAATCTCTCCTTAATCCTGGCCACTTTCCCTGCCTCCTGCTTTGAAGATTGGGTAATGACCTCATGCTACAGTGTGGGTAGAGGGGGCAGCTAGATGCCCCAGTGAATAAAGCACCAGCCCTGGATTCAGGAGGACCTGAGTTCAAGTCTGATCTCAGACACTTAATACTACTATGTGATCCTGGATAAGTCACTTTTTGCCTCCCCCAAAACCCCCAAAACAAAACCAGTTATGAATAGAATGAAAGGTAAAGGGTATTTCATGGGGTCTCAGAGGCTATGGGGATGGTGGGGGGGGCTTTTGAGTTGAGTTTCAATGGGAACAGAGTTTCTAACTGGGGGCTCACAGCTGGAGTCTGGTTGGCCCGGCCCTCCCACAGAGGAGAGTCCCTTATGTAAATAGGGTATCCTCTGCCACTGCTGGAGGGATTGCTGTGGGGGAGATGAAGGAGATGAAGAATCTTTCCATGCCCCACCTCCAAGAGCTTTTTAAAGAATTTTAAATGTATGTATGTGGGTGGGTCTGCCACCCAGGGTGGCCTCCATATGGCTGAAGTTGCAGTTTTGGGGACCTCATGGGAGCCAGGAGTCTCCACCCCTAAAGTGCCTGGGGTAGTTTCCTAGTGCCCACAGGGAGCTGGCAGATCTAAAATATTGAAGACTATCCATTTTATTTTCTCAAATGCCTTCTCAAAGTCCTTTTCCTCCTCAAGATTTCCACATACTTCAGCCCCTCTCCACAAGCTAAACTCCTTCCCATGAATGACTCTCTACTCCCAAACACAACACTGCTCTACATGTTCCACCTGGAATGCCCTTGCTTTATTCTTTCCCTAATTTTTAAAAAAATATTCTTTCTTTTTTCTTTCTTTCTTTCTTGCTTGCTTGCTTTCTTTTTCTTTTTCTTTTTTTTCCCTTAGGCAATTGGGATTAAGTGACTTGCCCAGGGTCATACAGCTACAAAGTTAAGAATTCAGGTCCTTCTGACTTCAGTGCATTGCTCTATGAACTGTGCCATCAAGCTGCCCCTCCCTAATTTTTCTAAGTCTTTCAAGACCCAGTTCAAATGCTAGCCTACATGAAGTGTTCCCTGTTTCCACAAGTGAGAAGTGACCTCTCCTTGTTTTGACCCCACCAGAGCACTTTATTTGGGTCTCCCATGCCAGCATTTTTATTTATCATAGACTACCAATATTCTACTTTATATACATTATTTCAGCTAAGGCAATAAACTTCTCAAGATCAGAAACTATATCTTGTTCCTTTATAATTCACTTCCAGCCCAACTGATCTGCTTGTTTCTTAGAGCCACCCTCCTCTGAGATAGGGAAAGATGTTACCCCTCTAACTTATTGACTCTGAAATCTGTACTTTCCTCCTTCCCATAAAGAAGGAATCCAAGCAGAAAAGTCATTTTCTGCTTCTGTGGTTAAAAGAGCCTTGAAAACTGTACCCCTTTGTCCTTTTGCCTTCCCCACTGTTATTTTATTGTCTATTCCCTTTTACAGTAAATAAATTAATGGCTGCTAACCAGGGATGTGCTGGTAAATGTTTAACAACCAGCTTTCCAGGGGGAAAATGTATACAGAACAAACTTAAGTTTAATCTGCATTTAACTTTTTCTCCATTACTTTCTTAAGTTTAGATAATTAACAAAACAAGTTCTGAATTGTAGGGTGTTACTGATTACCAAGATGTAAATGATCACACTAAAAATTTAACTATCAGCTCTCATAAAGTACAGATTAACCTGAGACCAGCATACTAACTGCCACTAACCCTTGATGTGTAATCAATGCTAGCATTGTGGATGGAGGCTGGGAAAAACTGGTCAGTTTGAGAAAATTGAGAAACATATGCAACAGTGTGAACAGTAATGATTTCTCCCTGGGAAGATTGCAAACCTTTTAAGTCACATTGCAATCTTATTAAATGGCCAGCTGGAAAAAGTTGGTTTATGGGAGAGAGTGTAAACACAGAGAGATTAATAACCTGGAGTGAATAAAAATCCCCTTGACTGGAAAGGTCAAACATACAGGCTGAGGGCCCTCCTTAGTGCAGACAGGAACCAGATTAAAATGGAACTGGAAAATATTTAGCAAAGTAAAAGAATGCAATAGAATACAAATATTGTTAATATGTAGTTTTCTAAGTCAATATGCTACCTGGAGGGATCCATATGTATGTTTTAGTGCCTTCTCCTTTCTATTTGGATTTGAAGACCCTATCCTAGAGAAAGTAACCTCCAGATTGCAGGTAACAGCCAGCCTAGGAAAGAAGCAGAAGAGGAATATATGGGCACCTCGTGAATCCCACTGAGATTAATTTGTCAGTATACATGTTGTTGCTCTTCCACAACACCCTATCTTTTAGCAGTTTGCCAGTGCATGAGGATATTATAGAGTTAAAGGACTCTCCTGAGCCCCCTTTCTCATTACCTTCCCTACTTATAGCTGAACACTGGTATCTTTTTACATGTGTATCTTCTCACAAGTAGAACATAAATACTCCTATATTATATATAATATTTACTTATCTCATATCTCTGAACAGGTTGTTTCTTCTGATAGAATGTAAGCTTATGGGGCAGCTAGGTGGTGCAGTGGTTAGAGCACCAGCCCTGAAGTCAGGAGGACCTGAGTTCAAATCTGGTCTCAGACACTTAACATTCCCTAGCTGTGTGACCCTGGGCAAGTCACTTAACCTCAATTGCCTCAGCAAAAAGCAAAAAAAAAAAAAAAAAAAAAAAAAAAAGAATGTAAGCTTATGCTCATGTAGTATTCAGTTTTTATGTTTGTATCTCAATGCCTAGAATAGTTCCTGACATTTAGTAAATTCTTATCAAATCATGAAACCTCAGTCTAAACTTTTTCCAGTTTCTCTGATCCTGCTACTTCCCTGTTCAAGAATCTTCAATATCTCCCTATTCCCTTTAAGGTAAAATAGAAATTCCTTTGTATGGCATTTAAATAAGACCTTTTATAATCTTGGACTGGAAACTGAGTGGATGACCATCAATTAGAGAACGGCTGAATAAATTATGGTATATGAATGTTATGGAATATTATTGTTCCTGTAAGAAACGACCAGCAGGGTGATTTCAGAGAGGCCTGGAGAGACTTACATGGACTGATGCCAAGTGAAATGAGCAGAACCAGGAGATCATTATACACGGCAACAGTAAGATAACACGATGATCAACTCTGAAGGGCATGACTCTTTCCAATAATAAGGTGATTCAGGTCAGTTCCAATGAACTTGTGATGGAGAAAGCCATCTGCATCCAGAGAGAGGACTGTGGGGACTGAGTGTGGATCACAACATAGTATTTTCACTCTTTTTCTTGTTGTTTTCTTGCTTTTCATTTTATTTGTCATTTTTTTCCTTTTTGATCTGACTTTTCTTGCTCAACATAACTGTGGAAATATATATAGAAGAATTGCACATTTGACATATATTGTATTGCTTGCTATCTAAGGGAGGGGGTGGGAGAGAAGGGAGGGAGAAAAAATTTGGAATACAGGGTTTTGCAAGGATGAATGTTGAAAACTTTCTGTGCATATATTTTGAAGATAAAAGCTTTTAAAAAAAGACATTTTACAATCTGGAGAGAATCTACCTTTCCATACATTTCCCATCACTTCCCCTCACATGCTACATATAGTTTGGTTGTAGTTAAACTGACCAAATGCTATGCCCAGTATACAAAACTGCTGATTCTGGCATTTATTCTCCATGCTTTTCCTCTTCATGTCCTCTTGGAACCCCAGATCTATTCTAGACTCAGGTCATAGACAATCTCTTTTATGAAATCTTTTCAGATCCTTTTATTTTGGGCCTCTCCGCTCCACTGAAATTGCTTTGTATTGATTTTATTCATATTTTTATTTGGCTATGTGTATATGTTTGTCTCTGCTCCTCCTCCTCTACCAGTAGAATGTAAACTTCTTGAGGACATCTTTGTCTTTTTATCCTCATCTCCTAATTGGTACATAGAAAGATGAATATATAATGAGGGTCGTCCAGTAGTCCTTCTGTTTAACCCCATTTATAATGGGTTATTAAATGATAAATATGATTATTGAAATATGAAAATATTAATATATTAACAAAATAAATAAAATGTTATATCTATAAAACATAAATAAGAGCTAAAATTATATATGAAATATAAATATGTTGAATAATAAATGGCTATTGAATTGAACTGAATGGAATTTTCCAGAGGAGGAAACTAAGTTCCAGAATGGGAAAATGGTTTGCCTAAGTAAGTACAAGTGAGAGGGTGACAGAGCTCTAACTCTTATCTCCTGTTGTAGTTTTGCTCTGAGAAGAGCCCTGCACTCAGTAGGCATTATCATTTGTCAGATGAAGGGCTTAATTTCATCAGATCTCAAAGGTGAAACATTCTCAGATTTAAAAAAAAATTCATCCTTCACTTAAGAGTTTTCTTTTGAGTATTATAAGATTTAGAGCTGAAAGGAACCTTAAAAAATCATCTATTTCTTCATTTTATGGAGGGAGATGCTGTCTCAAAGAGGTTAAATGATTAGTCAGAAGTCATATAATTAATTACTAATAATTTATTAAGCACTTATTAAGTGCCAGGTACCATACTAGGTGTGAGGGACTAAAATAAAAGGCCATAGAACTTGTCTTCAAGGGGCTTATATTCTATCGAGGTAAGGCAACATGTGAATAAATAAGTATGTCCAAACAAATACTAGGTAAATGGGGGAAGGGGGAAAAGAGCCAGAGCTCTTTTCTGGCTTGACTTCCTGGGTACCAGTAAATAGTCGAGCTATGTCCGTACTTAGCACTGGGCAGAGCCAATTCAGGAATCCTAGCACTTGGGTATCCATCTGAGGTACGGTCATGCCTGAGGTAGACTGGGTCATGGGAGCTGAAGGAGTTAAGGAATGGGGTTCAAAGGGCCCGGGTTTGGAATAGAGAAAAAGGGGGTGAACCTGACATTGTGCTTCCTGCAGAGAGAGGAATGGAGTGAACTAAAAGGAAGAGAAGTGGGTAACTGAGTGATGGGGCTTGGAGAAGTGGCAGTGGGGACAACTTCTCCTGGACCTGGGGGACAGAATGGTGAGAGAGGGAGCAGACATCCCTGGAGATGGGGATGACAAAGTGGTACTTGGTTTCAGGGAGAACCAGAAGATAAGTGGGAAGGGTGCGAGAAGAAGAGATGTAGATGAAAAGGAGATTGAGTAAATAGGAGAGACCCAGCGGGTTCAATGGAAAAAGAGGAGGGAGAATAATGGAGAGGGATGAGGCTTGGGTGTATTGGGCAGCTGGTACGTGCTGACTTGATGGAATCTTCGTTCCCTGGTTGATCTTGTACACTGTGCATAGTGTGGGTCTCCAAGCCAAGTGTGTGGTGGGGCAAGAAGGGCCCTACACCCCACCCACCCTATCTGGCTTTGGCTTGTCTGATTTTGTCTCAGATTGTCTTCCAGACTCCATAACCTTCTGTCTGCTTTCCCAGGAAGCCTCTTCCCCATGACCACCATGGCCCATCTCCTACCCTCTTAGCCTCCTTTCCAGGTTGCTAGTTGTCCCCCAATAGAGAGTGACTTCTGGAAGCCAAATGGGGGTGGGGGGAAATGAGTCAGATTTGTCACGCCCTTTCTCCTCCTGGATGGAAACTTAGCCCTGACCACAAATGCAGAGCCTGCAAAGAGCCTTTCTTAACATGCTGAGGACAGATGTGGTGGGTCTGCTGGGGAAATGCAGTAGAAGCTGAAGGGGGGTGGGGGCCCAGAAGGCTAAGGTTAGGACAGGAAAAGGTTTACAGATTTGTCAGTCTTTAATTAAAAGGAGTTAAAGTGATTTCCCAGCTGCCTGGTGGATTTGCCATCTTGCAACGTTTCAGAAAGAAAAGGGAAAAAAAAGCGTTGATTCAATTATCCTCTTCCTGTTTAGTCATAGATCATAGTATGTCAGAGCCGGAAGGGGCCTTTGAGATCACCTAACCCACACCTTCATTTTATAGGTGGGAAAACTGAGGGCCCTAGAGGCCTTCATCCAAAGTAACAAGGTGAGTTAGTGACAGAGCCGAGATTAGAAGGAAGGTGGCTCCCCTCCAAAGTGGGACCATAATATCTGCTCTCTTGAGCTGAGGAACACTGTGCCTTGCTTCATTCTCACCTTCTTTCTTCTTTCCCCATTTCCTTCTCCTCCAAATGAACATTATCAAAGAAAGGAGGGAAAATTTTAAGTCTTCGATTCCCTCTGACAACATTTCATGCCCATGAAGACAAGAAATCACCCATCTCTTGTTTGTGGCTCGTAGCAAAGACTGGGTCACAACCTATACTGTGAAGAGAAAGACTTTTCTGACCCTCAGCTCCTTTTCCTTCTTACTCTCCAGCCTCTAACTTCTTCAAGACATAGAATTCTAGGGCTAGAAGAAATCCTTGAGATCGTCCACCCCAACCCCTTTATTTTGTGGATGGGGAAACTGAAGCTCAGAAGGCAAGTGACTTATCCAGTCAAACATGAGAAACTATGAGGAAAATTTAGATCTCATGTCCTTCCCCAGTTGGTACTCTTTCCACTACTTTGACTAAGAGAACATTTTTGGATTAGATATAGTTCAGTTTCTTTTCATTGGAGAGGGCCCAGTTCTTACATAGGACAGATATATCTATTCAATTAAATAATATTTTCATTTTCTTAACCCCTGTTCTCCAGAACTGGAAAAATTGCCTAAATATAGAGGAAACTGGGGTCAAGATTGATGAAAACTCTCATGATGGCTGTCTCATCAAGAAAAGAATCTACTTGTCTGACATATCCCTGAGATTCAGACTTAAGATCCCAGGATCTGGACTTAGTTTGCCCCTAACCACTTAATATTGGATCATACTTCTTCAAATCTCTAAGAAGCAGCCCTTAATTATTAGTCCAGGAGACTGAGGCCGGAAACACATGGTAGTAGCTTGTCTCCAACTATTCAGAGACTACCCTAACTCCTAATTGGTAGGCAAAAAGGACCTAAGATTTCCTTTGTAGACTCTCCTTCCTCTTCCCCAACATGATGGTATCTAGGTCTAGTTGAGAGGATACTTTACCAAAAAAAACACCAATTCCACAAATATTTACTAAGTGCTTTTAATATGCAGAACACTGTCCTGATTAATTCCAAAGATCACAAAGTTTAGCTAAGACATGTTCCCTACCCTCAAAGATTTTATAGGAAAATAACCCATGAACACAGACAACTTTAATACAAGTTACTACAAGATAAATGCATTAATTAAAAAGTCACCAAACAATAATGCTGTGTACAGCTTTAAGGAGTTGAGATGACAGGGACTGTTGCCAATTTTGGGGATCATGTTTCCTTTACAAACCTTATGATCCTCTACTGGTCCTGTACCATCCATGGCCAACCTGCAGGATTCTCTACCTCTCCTTGTTCCCACGTTTCTGCAGGAGTATTCGCTGTATACCCACTCCACCCTTCTCAGGGCAGCTGGGAAGGGTTTGGATAGGAGACCATGACATAGGAAATGGAGTAAGACACTGGGAAAGGACCTATCTCCTCTCGGAGCAGCTATACCTGACCAAGACAAACTGTCCTTGCCACTACCTTTTGACCCACCTGACTGAATGTAACCCAGGTGCCATCATTCCTAAGCACAGCTCTGGTTGCTGTGTGAGGTTAGGGAAAAAAAGTTGGTCAATGAGAGGACACTTCTACAAGAAATGGCATTTAAGGTGGGTTTTAAAGGATGGATGGGAAAGCAATGTGGGCATTCTGGAACCTGAGAATCTCATGACTTGACTGTTAGTTTTTACTCATTTGGACATGACTGAATGTCTGGAGAAAACCAGAGGCAACAGATTCTGGGTGGCCCTGCCACCCTGGGGACCAGGAAGGCCTGAGTGCTGACCTGGGGCTTCTGTGAAGCATGACCACAGAAAGTCAGCCTTCAAGGAAACCCAGTGTCCTGGGATGGGCTGAGGTTGGGGTGGGAGAGTCTTCCTCCAAGGGCCCAGATTCCATGTGGATGAAAGCAAAAAGGCAGAGATGTGGGGTATGTGGTATGTTCTGTGGAGAATAAAAAGTCTTCAGCCAGAAGCATGGAGGGAGAAGGAGGTGGACAGAACTCTACTTCCAACTTAGCTGGAACTAGGCTCTAGTGTTCTCTTTAGGTGAAGAGGGATGGCAATGGAAGCAAAATGGGACTTTGTTCCTGGGGTTTCATCAAGAAATGAGTTTTGGGGAAAAATTAAATTAAATTAGAAAAAGAAAAAAGAAATGAGTTTGGAAGTCACAGAATCTTTCCTCCACTGCCATCCTTCCCCCCCAAAAAACCAAATAAACATGAAAACAACATCCATACACAACTGCAGAATTGTTAAATGCCTGAGTTTGTTGGCAGAGACAAAATAGTAAACTGTTTTAAAAATCTCAAACACCTCCAGGGATTCTCAGCCATATCTGTGGCTATTTAACAAGATAGTCACCGAGGCATAAGACATGTAGAGAGATTCTTGCAGAAAAACAAGCACAAACACCAAGAAAAAAATGCTGGAGGGGAGGAGACAGACAGATAGACAGAGACAGAGATAGAGACAGAGAGAGACAGAGAGACAGAGAGACAGCGAGACAGAGAGAGACAGAGAGACAGAGACAGAGAGAGAGACAGAGAAAGAGAGACAGAGACAAAGAGAGACAGAGACAGAGAGACAGAGACAGAGACAGAGACAGAGACAGAGAGAAAGATTCAAAGACAATCAAACAGAGAGAGAGACAGAGAGACAGAGACAGAGACAGAAACAGAGAGACACAGAGAGAGAGATGTTTGCTAAACAGACACAGAGTAAGGAACACAGGGGACGGACAGGTAGACAGACAGGAGAGCCCCCTGAAGGATAGGGATCCCTGAGAGAAGAGCCCTCAGAGGCAGTCTGAGATCTGGTGACAGGAGGTCATGTCACTGCTGCCCTCCCTTTCCCAATCTCTCTTCTAAAGTGACATTATTACTCTCTCCTGGAAGAGATTTGGTGTCTTTGGCCCCCAGAGAGAAGGCTGATGCTTCTTGACTATTCAGGAGGGATGGTGAGTGTGGGCCTTTTAATTCTAGTTTTGGACCATTTTATTTGAAAGAAAACCAAATCAAATTAGCTTCATTAGGGATGCTAATATGTTCTGCAGCTTAATTTCAAAAGCAAGCTGTTTGAGTCTCTAAGGCCTGGGCCCTCTCGTTGCCCAGACAAACCTGGCATTATTTCTGGCTGACAGAGCTCTGATTGCCTCGGTTGCTGCATGCATCCCAGATGTGGCAGCTCACGCAGTTGGCCAGCCCAGGGGATGGGTGGGGTGTGGTCCTGTCTGGGCCTGGAAATGGGGGAGGGGAGGGAGGAGTCCCCAGATCTGTCAGTGGTTAAATAAATCGATTTATTTATATTTATCAGAGTAATACAGGATAGAATGTAGCACGCAGAGCAAACCATTCACATTATGCGCTATCAATTTCCATTAGTCAAGAGGAGTTTGTTTTTTGTGTGTTTTTTTAGTAGCATATCGTGGTACATTTCTCATTTCAGTGATTTCCTTGGTGGGGGAACTCCCTCCATTAACACAGAACAGATTGTAGCTCCTCTGATGAGAATGATCTTTGGGGGATGCAGAGAGAAGAGAGCAGAATCAAAAGAACATTTGTGCAGCTTATACATGGACAACAGCATCATATAGACAAAACAACTTCAGAAAGCGAAGCACTCTGATCAAAACAATGACCAACCATGGTTGCAGAGCACTCCTGATGGAACATGTAACCAACAGAGAAAGGCCATGGACTTGGGATGTAGACAGGGACAGCTTTTTGCATACGGCCAATGTGGGAGTTTGCTTTGCTTGAATACGCACATTTGATAGACAGGGATTTTATTTTTAGTTTTGGCTTATTTTTTCCCCAATGAGGTGTAATGGTGAGAGTGATGGAAGAGATGGGAAGGAGAGGAAATGAAAAATAGATTTTTACTCATTGAAAAAAATTAAACAAGGGAGTTATACTTAAGTGGCTAAAAGGTCACCTTTGCCACCAACATTCTATGATTTTAGCTCTGACATTCTACAATTCTAGGTTTATAATGGGAAAAGAAGGGAGTAAACATTTATTAATGCCTGCCACATAAGGCATTGTGCGAAGCACTTTTTTACAAATATTATCTGATTTGAGCCTCTCAACAATCCTGAGAGGTAGGTGCTGTTTTTGTCTCCATTTTATCTTTGAAGAAATTGAAGCAGAGTTTAACCAATTTGCCCAGAATTGGCAAATTAGCTATTAAGGCTGAATAGAGAAGTGGCTAGAAGGCCAGCCTCAGCAAGAGCTAAGTTCAGGGCTATCTCTGACACATATAACTAGGTGATACATTGGAGAGGGGACTGATTTTGGAACCAAAAAGACCCGAGTTGGAATTCCACCTTAGATACTTAGCTGTGGGATCTTGAGGAAGTTAGTTAGTTTGTCATGTCCCATTCCTGAAGAAACTTCCCTGACCCTGATGCATCTTTCTCATCTAGAAAGGCACTTGGTCAGTCACTGCCTCTCAAACTGGATGGGCACCCAAGATCACTTGAGTGACTATACCCTTATTGTTGTTGTTCATCCTTCCTTCCTGAAGAGTACCAATGACATCAGAAGATGATGGCATGACTTGCAAGAGAACTGGATTTAAGTGAGGCAGGATTGTGCCCCACCATCAGTCTCACTATCTCTTCTAGAGTCATCAGATCAGAGTCCTGACATCCAGTGGTAAGACACAGGTCAAGACCACTGGTGATGACGCCCCGCTAATATCCTCATGACTGACCAGATGTGTTTCCAGATGGAAGCAAGGGATCAAAATCTTTCATATTTTCAGGGCTTTCCCCAACCAACAACTCATGTGATCCATGAGACTATCTCAATAGCATTTTATTTTTCCAATTACTTGTTAAGATAGTTTTCAACATTCATTTATTGTAAGACTGTGTTCCAATTTTTTTTCTCCTTCCCTCCTCTTTCTTCTCCCTCTGCAAGACAGCAAGTAATCTGATATAGGTTATACATGTACAATCATATTTCTAAATTTGTCATGTTGTGAAAGAGAAATGAGATCAAAAGGGAAAAAACCACAAGAAAGAAAAATCAAACAAAAAAAGGTAAAAATAAGGTGCTTCGATCCTCATTCACTCTCCATAGCTCTCTCTCTGGATGTGGATGGTACTTTCCATCCCAAGTCTGTTGGAATTGCATGAGATCATCTCTCATCCCAAACTGCCAAGGTTAAGCCAAGATTAAGGTGGGGCTCTAAAGCCAGTGAGTGCCCCCTTGGTTCAAATTTAGTATTGGGACAAAATGAGGCAGTTATGGATGACTGAACTCATTTAATGAAGGAGGAGGTTTACTTTATTCTAACAAGGCAAGGCTGTGCAACAAGAGTATAGTAGTGTGTAGCTTCTCTGGACACAGTCTCCTTTGCCTCCATCTGGAAACACATCTGTTTAGTTATTAGACTATAGAGACCCCGGTGGTCTTGGGTACCCACCAAGTCTGAGAAGCCATGAAGGCATGAGGTTGGGAGGATGAATCAGAAAACTAAAACCAATTGGGTTGAATGCAGAAAGGAAAGGAAATTATGCCATGTTCAGGTAAGCTGCCTCTGGAAATTGTTGGTCCTACCACACAGTTTTCCTATATGTAAAATGAGGGTTGTTATAGGAATTGAATGAGTTAATTAATATATGCAAAGTGCTTACAAACCTCAAAGTGCTGCTTAAATGCTATTATTATTATTATTAACTATGCTAGCTTTGTAAAGTGCTACATAAAGGCTAGTTGTCATCATCATCATCATAATACTAGCTTTGAGACCTTGGACAAGTTCCTTATTTTCCCACTATCCCAAGAAACTCTCTCTGACTCTGATCCAGAGAAGCTACAGATCTTTATAAATAGAAGAAGTTTTCTACATACATGAAAGAAAAAACATTTATAACATTTTATTCTTTATTACACATGCCTGAGCTGAGTTGTTATAGAGAAGAATATATGTTGTATATAAGTTGTATGGAAAGAAGAATAATGGCAAATTTGGCACAAGTACAGTCCCACACTCCCAGGGACCAGGCTTGGTTCATTAATTTATATTTAGATTTCAAATATCAAAAGGAACAAGGGAAATCACTTTGAAATCCCCAAAGCATTCATTAAGAATTCAAAAAATTATATATGCAAAGGGGCAATAATCAGGATCGTGTCACTGATCGATTTGAGGAGCTTACAGAGCATATCTGAGTTTTTGTTTGGGGTCAAAAAAGAATCCTCCCCTATAGAAGTCTATACTTCAGCGGCACTTTGTTGAGATGACAAAATCAACTTTTTATTGGGCTTCAGAGACTGGTACTACTTGAATATGATTAGCTGGTTGGGATTCAAGAGAATGAAGAGTAATGGCTAATCTTTGGCCTTTTTTGCCTTCTATTCCCACCCTCACCCCCCTTTAGGGAAAATTAGAGCACAATCTAGAGTACACCATAGGTGATCTGGGTTCCATTGGTAGGAAACCTGTGATTACTTTGAGTCAGGAGCACATGAGTTCCATTTACCAGTTCATAATTTTCTTTCCTTATTTTTTTATATTTCTTTAATTTTTTAATTTAATATTTTATTTTTCCCCAGTTACATGAAAAACAATTTTTAACATTTATTTTTAAAAGTTTGAGTTCCAGATTCTTTTCCTTCCTCCCTCTATCCTCATCCCCATTAAGAAAGCACATGTGAAATCCTACAAAACATTTCCATAAAAATCATGTTGCAAAAGAAAACACAAATTTCCCCTCCCCTCCACAAAAAAACCCTCAAGAAGAATTAAGTAAGAAAAAAAGTATGCTTCAATCTGTATTTAGAGACAATCAGCTCTTTCTCTGGGTGTGGATAACATTTTTCATTGTAAGTCCTTCAGAGGAGTCTTGGATCATTGTATTGCTGAGAAAAGCAGTCCTTCACAGCTTATCATCCCACAACATTGCTATTACTTTGTACACAGTACATTTCACTTCAAATGAATTCATGGAGGACTTTCTAGGTTTTCCTGAGAGCATGCTGGTCATCATTTCTTGTAAAACAATAATATTCCATCATAATCATATACTACAATTTATTCAGCCATTCCCCAGTTGATGGGCACCCCTCAATTTTTCCTGAAAAAAGAGGTGCTCTAAATATTTTTGTACATATAGGTCCTTTTCCTTTTTAAAAAAATCTCTTTTGGGATATATGCCTAGTAATAGTATTGTTGGTCAAAGGACAAGTATGATTTTATCACCCTTTGGGCATAGCTCCAAATTTCTCTACAGAATGGTTGAATCAGTTCACAATTCCATCAACAATGTATTGATGTCTCATTTTCCCTACATTGTCTCCAAAATTTGTCATTTTCCTTTTTTGACCCATTAGCCAATCTAATAGATACGAGGTAGTAGCTCAGAATTATTTTAATTCAATTTAATTCCCCAATCAATAATAAGAATATTTTGGCTGAATTTGGCTTCCGGGGGTGGAGCCATGGTGGCGGAGATCAGACAGGATTCTCTGTAACCTCCTCTAACCTCCCCTCAAACCAACAAAATATGAAGCCTCTAGACTGATTCTGAAGCAAAAAAATCCACAATATCCGGAGAACAACACGATTCTAGAAGAAGATACTCTGGAAGAACCTCAAAACAGGTCTGTTTTAATGGGGCAGGGGGTGGCCTACTGAACCCAGACTGCAGCACAGGGAGACCGGGACAGGGAGCTGGAGCAGGGAGCTGGAACAGGAGTCAGAACAGGAGTGGGAGCGTTGTGCTTTTCACACACCTGGGAGTCTTCTGCGAGCCTCTTGGAACAATTTGTCCTGATTGTGGGCAGGTGGTTTGGAGGGTCTGCCTTTTGAGGGGGATAGATTGTGAACCACTGAACCCCTGATGAGCATCGTAACTAGCTGCCATTACACAGCACCTTAAAGCAATCAATCAAACAACAGGTCTGATAAGCACCAGAAATAATTCAATCAGCGGAGCTGCCCAGCCCCTGACATAATTCAATCAGCAGAACTGCCCAGTTCCTGAAATAACTCAATCAGCAGAACTGCCCCAGGGCAAATTAAAGCAGCTGTCCCACCTTTGCCCTAAACAGACCTCACACCTTTAAAAAAAA
>JAJPUD010001235.1:0-10889 GCA_023553655.1 Myrmecobius fasciatus
AAAAAAAAAAAAAAAAAGAAAAGAAAAGAAAAAATTCTGTAATACATATTTGGACTGAAAATTCTGCAATATAATCTGAGCAGCTTCTATCCTTTTAAATTATTAGCATTTACTTTATACCCCAATGCTTTATATATGATTATCGAATTTTTTTTTTTAATTCTGAAGAAAAATACAATGTTCTTATAAATTTCTAAGAAAGTTATTTGGGAAATGAAACTGAAGGTCCCTAATAAATTTCTGTCCTGCACTAGAAGACATTAATTTTTCTCATTAATCAAAAACATGGTTGCTCTCTGAATTATCAAATAAGATGGAACATACCTATGTTGTAGAAAACCAATAAAAGGTGCAATGCCAGTGCCAGGACCAATCATTATAACGGGTATTGAAGAGTCAATGGGTAATCGAAAAGAGTTTGTGAGATGAGGAAAAATGGAGATCTAAAAAAATTAAGAAATATAATTACAAGATCGAAAGAATACCCTGGAGGGGAAGGAAGAAGTCCAAAGCTATAATAGCTGATGAAATCTGACAATATACTTCTCTCCTCAAGAATCACCTTTGAATAAAACAATAGCATCAACCTTAGTGAAAATATGAACAAATTCATCACAATGAAAGAAAACAGACACATAAAAATGAAGCTGGAAAGCTTTTGTTTCTCTCCCCAAATCCCAACTGTGTTTTTAAAATGAGAAAAAGCTACATTTTAAGTAAAGGGTGCTGAGTACAAAAGATTTATCAAGTTTTTCTTTTTACAAGTTATATTTGAGTAGGAAATCCAAGGTTACAGAATCATTCAGCAGGCACATGTATGCACAAATATGCATATTGTGCATACATGTGCCTGCTGAATGATTCTCTTCTTATTGGTATTAAGAGCATCATTAGAATCTTCTGTTTAAAGCTATATAAAACAGTCACAAAGGTAGAAGCAGATACAAAGGTAATATGTGGATTAATGAAATAGGCTATCTTCTTTGTGTATTTGGTTCTTTACATCAAAAGCATATCAGAAAAAGGACAGGGAAAACAATTAGTAAAAAGACTACAGTCTAACCTTGTTATGTTCTAGTAATCTCTACTGTTGAAGTAAGTATTCTGCTATTTCTGAAATTTTTTCTGATAGGAAAAAAAAATTCTCACTCTAAGACTACAAAGAACACAGTAAAACAGAAAAAGAAATCATACTATGTAAGATTTATTTTCCAGGGTGAAAAGACTCAGAAAATATGCATGAAATATGACAACAATGTTCTCTTGCACTCAGAATAACTGGCATTCAAATAAACACATTTTTTTTTGCTTCAGAATATGATCATACTACTAATAAAGAATGCACATTTTAAATATATGCAAATATATATATATATTTTTTTTTCATTATTACAATATTAAGTTAAGAGAATACATTTTCATCTTCAGAACCTGAAGACAATAATATAAAATAAAAAAGGAAAACTTTCTCAAGGCTAGGAATATTCTTTTAAGGATGGCAAAACCTTAGAGCATTTTAAATACCTTTGGAAACCCAGCTTCAACATCATTTCCTTGTGAAATATTCCCATTTCCTTGAAATAATGAGTCAACCAGTATGGCCAGCCAGCCCGTACATATTCCTTTTCGCAAAGTCACAGGTTCCACACTGGACAGAAACTCTACAATGTTAAATGCAAAATGAAGCTTCCCTGGGTGAAATAAACAGGAGCTGCAAGGACACAGATTTCACAAAATCATTAATTTTAGACTAGATTATTATGTGAAAAACAAGGTAGTTTCATTTTCAGAATAATACTTATGGGATCTTACCTTTACTCTCTGTGAATGAAAATAAATACTGCTTTCTTAGACAACTTTTCATCCATACTGATAACATTCAGAAAGATTTCTAATTGTCTGGTCTTTAGACCTGATTTGAGGATATTTATGAAAACTAACTTGCACAGTTATCTTAAACTATTATAAATTTTTAAATTTTTAATTATTATAAATTTATGAAGGAAGATGCTATCTACATCAAGAAAAAGAATTGATAAATATAGACTTATACACATACATGTATATATGCACCATACACACACACACATGCATGCACACACTCTCAAAATGGTTTTATACACACACACATTTGTGTCTACTAGTAACCTCTGGGGTGGTGGAAGAAAAGGAAGAAAAAAAGAAAAAAAAAGTTACATGATAACTATTACAACACATTTAAAAAGAATAGCACAACAGATTTGCAATTTCATATGCAATCTTGTTTTTCTACTGTACTATGTTATAGAAATGTTTGTTTTATTTCTTAAGTTCTTAAGTTTATTTCTTAATAAATTTTAAAATAAAATACATTAAAGATGAGTCAGAATTTATTAGGACTGTTTTTAAATTATGAATTTTATGGATACTAATAAGGCTGAACTTTTCCCATTTACTGAGACTACATTTGTAAACAAACTTGTGAACAAATAAAACTTAAAAAGAAAATAAAGTCAACAACTTTAAAATGTAAAGACCATTATTTTATAGGTCAAAATAAATAAGCTGAAATGGTCCTTTTATATGAAACAATGTTTTTCTTCCACTGTATCCCCTACCAATGTGACTCTGACTCGGTGTACTTTCCCATGGTATTTCAGAAGTCAAAGAAGAAACTGATAAGGAAAAATGTTAAATGATTTCTCACTGTTTATCCCTTCCTCAAAGTAATAGAAGGTGAACAAAAGAGTACCATGTATGCAATATATATTATTAATAATGGAGAGCTCATGGATATTTGAAATTAGGTATGAATCTCTTAAAAAAAGAGTATCTTTATAGTACACAGAACACCAGTATAATCTTTAATATGGAGCAATCAACATTTACATTAATCTTTTTAATTAATATAACATTTGAAGACTATTATACACTCTGAAAGAATAATGCTATTTTATATAATAAGGTACAGTACCTTGCACAAGAATATGATCTGGCTCGAAGCTTGGGAAGATGTTCTTAAAAAAAAAAAAATTATCAATAATAAAACATTTTTTTTCAATACTAAAAAGGAACAATGATCTTATCACATCAACATCTTTTACAAAAGACTAACTGACAAGCTAGTAATTTGAGAAATATTTGTTGACTAACTGATCTCAAACTATAAAACTCTTGTCTAAGCCCTCAAGAAATTCCTCCAGAATAATTACACTAAACATCCTTCCTTCCATGGTCTGTATTACAATGAAACACTGTTTTTTCTCATTTGCAAAAACCACAATGTACCACACAGTTACCTGGTACTGGTTCTCTTTTTATTCAATGACAGTGGTAAAATATGTTCCAAAGTTGGTTAGCTCTATTAATGGTAAGATATTCCTCCCCTGGGCCCTTTGGTATGTACTAATTTGATTCCCTAGAGTCAAATTAATCCTCCTGAGCAATGGTGTCAAACTGAAATAGAAATAGGGACATTAAACATACATAAGAATGCTTATAGGCAACCTATTGACTTAGAAAATTAATATTACCTATATTCTATTGTGTTTTTATTTATTTCTTCAAGATTTCACAATTAACACAAGTACATAAGGGTGCACCCTGGGTATGCTTGTGATCCATGACATGACCAACCCACTTCCTTTTTTAATTATGCATTTCCTCTAAAAATCTTTTTTATAACATGATGAGAATCATCAAAAGTAGGACTTTTGGGAACATAATTTTGTACCTAAGATAAAGTGACTCAATGTAGGTGTCAGTTTTTATCATGTGTAATATCACTACAAGAAGCACAACCATGTAAAAGATATCTGAGGGAAAGACAAATGATCATGCATTACTAAGAAGATAATACTGGGACAACTTTGGTTGCCTGTTTAATGATTATACTTGCCATGGATATGTACTAAACATGATAACCTTTAAAGTTAACAAGGCCCTTTTCTACTCTCTATCAACCAAATGTAGCATGCAGTAGTAGATGAGGATAATACTATAGAAGATGATCCATCCCTTTCCCTTTCTTGCTCTCCACCCCAATATAAAATCTAAGAGAAACTAAGTCAGTCCAGATGCTCCCACTCTTTCCACAAATTTGTTATGTCACATTAATATACAGCCAGTCAGGCCCAGGAAATGTGATCCTGGAGGATTTGGACCGGCATGTATTAGGAGGTCAAAGGCAATAATATCTTATCCTTAGTGACCATGATTGACTGGCTTTGACTCCATTGTGTTACCTACCCTGTTCTGTTCTTTGTTCTGCATTGCTCAAAATTTAAAAAAGGGAAGCTGTCTTTTTGTAAAGGGTCTTTGGCTGGAAAATGAGGCAGCCATTGATCCATCTCATTCTTAGGATTTACATCCTGTGAATACAATGTTATCTTGCTTTGAGAAATGTGATTCAGTTTGTGGCAGCCCTTTTTGTAGTGTCTAGAAACTGGAAACTGAAGGGATGCCCATCAATTGGAGAGTGGCTGAATAAATTATGGTATATGAATGTTATGGAATATTATTGCTCTATAAGAAACGACCAGCAGGACGATTTCAGAGAGGCCTGGAGGGACTTGCATGAACTGATGCTGAGTGAAATGAGCAGAACCAGGAGATCATCATGCACAGCAACAACAGTATTACATGATGATCAATTCTGATGGACATGGCTCTCTGCAATAAAGAATTGTCTCAAACCAGTTCCAGTTGTTCACTGAAGAAAACCATATACACCCAGAAAGAGGGACATGAAATATGGACCACAACGTAACATTTTCATGATCTCTATTGACATTTGCTTGCACTGTGTTGCCTTTCTCCGATTCTTTTTTTTTCTTGTAGATAGGATTTTTTTTGCATAACTTCTCAAGCATTTCAACATTATTAACATGTAGTGGACTTCCTGCCATCTAGGGGAGGGGAGGGGACTGGGGGTAAAATTTGTATTGGAGGGGCAGCTAGGTGGCGCAGTGGATAGAGCACCAGCCCTGAAGTCAGGAGGAACTGAGTTCAAATCTGGTCTCAGACACGTAACAGCTGTGTGACCCTGGGCAAGTCACTTAACCCCAATTGCCTCAGCAAAAAAACAAAAAAAAACAAAAACAAAAAAAATTTGTATTGGAAAGCTTTGTAAAGATCAAGGTTGGGGAACTACCCATACATATGTTATACAAATAAAAAGCTTAAAAAAAAAAAAAAAGAGAAATGTGATTCAGCAGTTTACCATCTTATTAAATTTCACCTACAGAAGTATAATTAATCAACAAACATTTATTAAATATCTAGTGGACGCCATGCATTTTGCTAAATGCAAACACAAAAAAGTTTCTACCCTTAAGGTTTTATTCTACTGGGGGAGATAACATTATATATATATAAACACACACACATACACACACACATATATAGTTGTGTTTGTGTATGCATGTGCATGCATTACATGGTAACTGAATACAAAGTACTTAAGAGAGAACAATAAAAGCTGAGAGGATAAGGAAAGTCTTCTTGAAGATGTTACTTGAATTTCATATTGTAGGTGAAGTGTGCTGTAAAGCAGAGGTGAGAGTGATGTAAATTACAGGCATGAGAAATAGTCTAAATGTATAAAGATAGGAGACAGACAAGCCATGTGTGAGGAAAAAAGAGAATACCCATTTGACTAGATCAAAGGAATGGAAAGAGGAGTACTGTATAATGAAAGCTAAGAAGGGGCCAGGTTGGCTTTAAAAGAGTTATACTTCTTAAAAGCAACTGAGAAACATTGGATTATAATGAGCAAAGGAGTGACAGGGTCAGATTAGCAAAAACCACTTTAGCAGCTAAGATTGGAGTGAGGAGTAAACTGAGGCTGGAAAATCAATTAGTATGCCATTGCAATAGTCTAGGAAAGAGGTTTGAAGGTGATGGCTAAGAAGATAGAAGGGGTCAAAAGCAAGAGACTGCTGTATAGGTGAAACAAGATTGGGCAACTATTCTGGATGTATGAGGTAAGGAAAACTGAGGTATCAATGTTAATGGTAAAGGAATGAAACTAAAGAGAAAAATGTTTAGATTGAAATATTTCTCAAATATTAAAAACATTTTCTTTTAACCATAACAAAGATGACAGGAGTGGAAACACATGACTAAAAAAGAAAACCTACATAAAAAAATTAAAATGGCAATGTCAGCACCCCACAAGAAAAAGGAAAAAAAAAAAAAATACCAAGCTTTATCAACAGAAGTACAAGAAATTTAAGAGAAAAAAAAACAAAACTTAAAAGATATTGGCCAATTTTTTTTTTGTTTTGTTTTGTTTTTTGTTTTTTTGCTGAGGCAATTGGGGTTAAGTGACTTGCCCAGGGTCACACAGCTGTTACGTGTCTGAGACCAGATTTGAACTCAGGTCCTCCTGACTTCAGGGCCGGTGCTCTATACACTGCGCCACCTAGCTGCCCCCAATATTGGCCAATTTTTATTGAATTACATACTTTTGATGATAACCACTGACTTTGAAAATTATGATCATCAATTTGTCAATAACTGAAATTCATGCTACTCTTAATTTATTTTAAATACTTAAATCCCGAGTCAGCAATTTGAACCAGAGGATTGTTAATAGAGCAGGAGTGGGGAATAGTCAGCCTATGGAATCATTTACTAAGACACCTGTAAGCAATAACCAGCTGAGAGCTAGGTACGCCTTCCCATTGCCTGAATTCTGTAAGTTGATAGTTTTATGGCCCATGAAAGATGTTATAAATATCCAAATGGTCCTTAATTCCCCATCTCTGCTAACGAGAAACTTTTTTTTTTAAAGAAAAAAGTTTCATTATATTCTATATTTTTAAATGTCATTTAAAAAGAAAATGGAATATCCTTTTTTCTTTTAAAAGATAGTTTAGTAGAGCATCTGACCTGAAGTCAGAAGCACCTGAGTTCAAATCCGGCCTCACACACTTAATACTTCCTAGCTGTGTGACCCTGGGCAAGTCATTTAACCCCAACTGCCTCAGCGTGCACACAGGCACACGCATACACACACACACACACACACACACACACATAGAGTTTGGTTTAAGAAATTGTTTGGTCCAGTTGTCTAACTGTAGGGAGATCTCCTCCCCCTCTGCCCCACCTCCCCCAAAAAAAGGAGAGAAATGTGGGAAAGTAGAGTAGTGGATAAAGTGCTTACACTTCAAAGGCCTGGTTTTTTAATCCATCTCCAACACTTACTAGCTGTTTACCAGGAAACAAGATATGTAATTTTTCTGAAGCTGTTTCCTCACTTGTAAAGTAAGGCTAATTAGGGATATTACAGTAGATCCTATTTCATAAGGTTGTGGGGCTCCAAAGTAAAAGCATAAAAGCATTTTACATGTCTTTTAAGTAGTTTTTACAAATGAAACCTGAAAATACTAAATGGGGAATGCCAGAAAAATCCCTTATTTCCTATCTTTGCAGCTTTCCATTCAGGTTCCACACTGAAGAAGTGCAGAATTCTACCTGTGAATACTCAGATTGAGAGACAGAGTAAGAGAAGATGAAACAAGGTTTCAAATTCTGGTTAAGAATCACTCAGGAAGTTGAAAAGCTCAAGTACAACAATTTAAAAAAAAATTAAAACTAGGTTGTCTAGACTTTTACTAAAATGAGAAAGTTCAGATTTTTCAAGAGAGCTACTAAAGTGTAATTTTAAACTAGGAGTATACTAGTAATTATTCTAAAGTAATAATTCCAGCAAAGTTAATATAAACAGCACTCTAATTTTTGCTTTAAAATCATGCCTCTTTATTTGTGAACTGATGTCATCCAGTTTCCATAAAATTATAAACTCTTTTCTAATATCTTGTAATATTTTAAATCTGATTATTCTTTACTCAAACTGAGCTTTTCTAGGGATGTCCTGAAACTGAATAAAACATACATACTTTTAAAAGAGCTTTGCAAAAATATTCCTTATTATGTCACATATTCTTTTTCTTTTTTTTTTTTGACAAATATGGTACACATACTCTCTCTTTCTCTCTGTGTACACACACACACACACACACACACACACACACACACACACACACACATCTTATTAACCAGATTCAAAGTACTGGTCTGTGTTGTTATATAAAAACTTCCAACTCAAGGCAGTCAACTACAGATATTGGATAAAGTGAGCTTTCAGCTTCTCAGAATATGACTAAGATAAAATTTATAGCAAACAATGTGCATGTAATAACCATATTCATTAGGCAATAGTTTCACTACTGAAGGGCACAAGATAAAGTCCAAGAATGTCTAAAGGAATTTTATGGAGCCTCATTTTACCCTCTGATACAAAATTAAAGTCTATTTGGATCAAAAATATTCTACACTAAACCTACTTTAAAAATTTTTTATTTTACTTAATGTTTTAAAGATTTGACTAACAAAGAAGTAGAAAATTGATAAAATAGAAAGGGTTAGGAATATTTAATAAGGGGAAGCTAGATGGCACAGGGGATATAACTCAGGCCCTGGAATCAGGAGAATCTGAGTTCAAATCCAGTCTCAGACACTTAACACTTCTTAGCTGTGTGACCTTCAGGCAAATCCCTTAACCCCAAATGCCACCCCCCCCACAACTCACACAGAGAGGAATACTTAACAAATCAGATTCATCAAAAATTGAGGCTTTTTAGAAAAGTACAACTATATTAAATTGAAAAAAAAAAAGAGGTTTTTTTCTCCCAAAGTGTTTTCACTTTTAGAAATTTATTTTTCTCTTAGAGACTGATTGTTCTGAGATAAACTACAAAGATCTTTTCTTGATGATTATGTGAAATTTCAGAAACCTAACAATTAAACCAAAAGTGACTACTTACCTAACAACAAACTAAGAGGTGGCCTACAAGTTGGAAAAGCATGGAGTAAATCCAACAAGCTGACATAATTGTCTCGTATGAAACGATTATAATCAGAGGCCCCCTGTTTGCTGCAAAGTTCTTGTAACCTTCGCTTTTCAGTACTATCACTGGTATATTCTACAAGGGCTCGCAAAAATGCCTGTGATAAAGAAAGAGAGATTTTAATGAAGATGTCCTTTGTGGCTTAGACTGTCCTGGTACCTCGTTTATTATTTAACTGGAAATGTGCCCAATTATCCAAAAATGAGCAGGAAAGCCCAAAAGAATGCCCAAAGGAAAATATAATTCACTCTTTGCAAAAAAAATGCAATTTTTATCTTCTAATTTTTGCCATCACCTGAAGTAACCTGCAAGGTTATAAAATCTGAGTAGAAAACACCATGCAAGTTGTCCATCAAGTTAAACATGATTTGAAAGCCCAGTGGTAAGCTCTGAATAAAATCTTTATTATTAATAATTCAGTGTTAGTATATACATGATATTTATATTTGAGTTAATTCTACATCCCCTTTAGGCCTCCATATCCCAGCTGCCCCCAAAGTAAACTATACCTGACTCTCCAATTTAAAGAAAATGAAAAAACAGAAGAAGCCAAGTAGAACACAGGACTTTTTATACATGTCCAAGTTCAATCCTCTGCAATTTGTATCAACAGTTCAGTTTCACTTCAATTCCATTTTTAAGCATTTTATTAAGGATAAGGACCTTTCCCACTTCTCTTCCCACATATATACCTTGGATGTTTTATTTAGTTTACAATTTTAGTTTATTTGTGGAGTGAGAAAGCTATACTGCCAAGGAAAAGAGCTATCTGAATCTGAAGCTTTCATTCAAAGCCTAACATCATGCTTCACAAGAGAGTGAAAGCATGCTGAGCTAAAAAATAATGAAGAAATAGGTATACTGAGGTACACATTTGCCCCAAGTTCCCTCAAATCAAAGAAATGTCTGTACTATAGAAGGAAGCACTATAGCTGAGTTATATTGGTGTAGTAAAAATATTTTCTATACAATGAATATTCTAGTTTGACTCATGTCCCATTTAATAATGAACCTCCTGAGAATATAGTCATTTTGACTGGTAATGTAAACTGAACAAGATAGAAAGGAAAAAATAACTATTTGTACTGGGGAGTATTCTATAACCATAGCATGACTTACTTATTCTTGTTATTGGGAGATAGCTGGCAAAATACAGTTTGGTATGTTATAATAATAAAATCATTTAAGGCAAGGTGGCAAGAAAAATCAATTAAAAATAATATTCCCAGTAAGATGATGTACAATACTGACATCTAGTGGATCTTTTGAATTAAAAACTATATTCTTTCTGCTAAAACAAATTTTATAATTTTGCCTAAAGAAATAATTCAATTTGTTGTTTTCAAGACATCTAATTGCTTAATAATAACTGTTGGTGATTATTTTCTGAAAAGTTGGTAAAAAGAGAAAAAATGAGGTCTATTAGAATTTCCAATCAACATAAAAAATTGCTTTCATTTATTGGGTTAAATAATAAATATTTCAACTACAATAGGTCATTGTCAAGAACTGAATATGTTGCTCAGAGATTTTCTGCCCATGGGTAATTAATTAACTTAAATACTGAAGTACAAAGATACAAGGAAGACAATACCTTTTTAGGAACTGCTCTTATTTCAAGGCACCAAGTAAAAAGAAATTGAAGAGGAACTCTTTCAGGAATGTGCTGAGGTATAGCTGCTCCTTAAGAATAAAGGGTGGAAAGAAGAATCCAGCAGGCATTAGAGATATAACATAAAAAAAAAGAAAATGAATATTATAATTTCAAAAAAAATTAAATAATACTGTGCATATGTACAATGTGCATAATACTATGGTAATGGACAAAACCATTCATTCAGAAAATATTTCCAAAATGAATATAATGGAAAGACAAAGCTCATTCAAAAAAAAAAAATAAAGTGATAAAATATTGAAAAACTTTGTTGCGTTAGCCATGAGATACTGAAAAAGTTCATTCTATCTCCCTTTGATAAAAAATATGTATATGCA
>JAJPUD010001235.1:10899-44507 GCA_023553655.1 Myrmecobius fasciatus
AAAAGTTCATTCTATCTCCCTTTGATAAAAAATATGTATATGCATGTGTGTGTGTGTGTGTGTATATGTGTGTGTATATATATATATATATATATATATACACACACACACACACATACACCCACCCACACAAATATATGAAATGTAAAAAAAAAAGAATTTAAGTCAGTTTCCCCAAAACTACATAATTGCACTTTTTAATGTTTTAATAGAAAATCTAGTTAAAAGATGCCTTTTCATTTAATTATGCTATAGTCTTCTTGAGTGAAAAGAGCTATGTAAATACAGAGGGGAAAAAAAAAGCACTTCAGTTCAAATATGCCAATAAGGGAAGAATAATATAGAAAATTAAACAGAAACATTTCTTTAAACTAGGAATTTTCATATTTAGTCTTATTTTTGTGACTCAAGTAAAAAAAAATCTCCATTATGTATAACATACTACACTTCTTCATCAATACTGAAAAACTTCACCTTTAAAACTACTAAGAAAAACCAGAAATACAATATTTCAATACCTCTTTCTCCTCTGCCCCTATTCTCATAGAAATGCTGGCAAACACTAAAAATCACAGAATGGTTAGCAAAGAAGCAGTAAATGCCTTAATCAGACCAGAAAATCAGCCAGTTATCTTTTAGTACAACAGCAGGTATGTCACACTATTTTAAAACTATCTCAATAAAATGGTCCTTCACTTGTTATAGGAAACAAAAGAGTGAAGGCTGCAAACTTCCAGCCATCTATTTTACTACCTGAATTTTCAGCTGTGCAGACCATTCAAATGTGATGAAGATTCAAAACAATCCTTACATTTTTCATATTTTTCACAGAAAACTCAAGGAATGTAAGTTTCCATTTATTCTCTCATTTATTTTTCAGTGACCAAACTAAATAACATCATTCCAAATTCCTAATGAACAAGAATTTTGTACCTTTCTTTTTACTGTTTGCTTTCATTTCCAATATAACACAATGTTCTTTTTTCTCCGAAAGTTGAAGCCTTTGAATTAATTCCTGTACCTCTGAAGCATCATTAGGACAAACAATATTGAAGGAATCTCCAGGCTGGTATGAAAAGGTGGTATTCTGGGTAAATTAAAAAACAAACCAAAAACAAAAAAACAAAAACAAAAACAAAAAAAACCCAAAAAGGTTAGAGTTTAGATTGTGTTGGAAAAGCTAAGCACATAACCTTTTTATTTTATAAGGTTAGAGGTGAAACAAACTTTCTGCTGAAAGCATGCTAAAGTTTCAATAAGTTCAGCTAAAGGATACTTTTATTATGCTTTGTAAGATAAATGTTTGATCACCTAATCTAAATTTAAGCAAACACAGAATTAGATGAAATAAAGATTTTAATTTTCTACAAGAAAATTATTTTAGCAATCTTCATTTTATAGATGGAGGAAGCAGGATTTAAAAGCCTGTGTGCAAGGTATCACAAGTATAAAATGACAAAGGAAGAACTGAAATACTTGCCTTCAGACCTCACATCTCATGCTTTTTTTACAGTTTTGTTTTTTCCCTATATTATTACAGGCTTCCTCATTCCCTCTGTATATAAAATACAAAATAATATAAGCATAAAATAGCAAAAAAGCACCACCTGATCATTTCACTTACTTCTCAGGTTATCTTTAATATGTAATTACCCAAACGAAAGGAAAAGATAGTCATCAACTCACTGAAATGTCCAATTCCAATAGCAAAGTGGTTTTTATGGCATCCTTCTTAGTAAGCCGAATGGCCTTTGAAATGGGAACCTGGAAAACTGTCTCCACTGGAGTAAAAGGTACTTGGCACTGCTCCTGGAAAGAAAATTTCTATCTGATGAAATATAACTAATAAAGAAACTTGCAAGAATATCATTCATTTATAGGTGGACTTTTAGCCAAATGATCTTAACCCTTTGTAGTCATTCCATCATTTCCCTGACAGGAATGACAGGGATAACCTTAGAAGTTATTATACTATGTTTTAGAAAAACAGAAACCAAATTGTTATGGTCTTCTTTCAAAAAAGAATCTGACCACAGATAGCTACTTTGGTGTAAAAGAAGATCTGGGTTAATGTTCAGAGGAAAATAGTGAGGTAAAAAAAGTCACTCCTATCCCAAAGAGATATATTAAATGGTTGCAAGCCTCAAAAGAATTTTTAAAGGACTTAAAAAGCAATTCAAAAATCAAATAAAGAGAGACCAAAGAAATATTAGGGGAAAAAAAATCTTAAACATTTGGAAAAGAAAGTTAATCAGTTGGAAAAAGATACAAAATCCCTTTTATTTTAATTTTTAACAGATTTTTATTTTCCCAAATATAACACAAAGATAACTTTCAACATTATTTCCATATTTGTCATGTTGTGCAAAAAAAAAAAAAAAATCAGATTAAAAGGTGAAAGAGAAAAAAAACACACACAAAAAAACAACCAAGCAAACAACAACAAAAAAGGTGAAAATACAATGCCTTGATCCCTATTCAATTTCCATAGTTCTCTTTGGATGATGGTTCTTTCCATCACAAATATATAGGAACTGCCTTGAATCACCTCATTACTGAAAAAAGCCAAGTCCATCATAGTTGATTATTACATAATCTTGTTGCTATGTACAATGTTCTCCTTACTTCACTTAATAACAATTCATCTAAGTCTTTCCAGGCTTTTCTGAGATCAGCTTACTTGTCATTTCTTATAGAACAATAATATACTATTACATTTATATGCCATAACTTATTCAGTCATTCCCCAACTGATCTAGAGAACATTAAAAATGGTTGAACTACCTGAAAGTAATGTTTTAAAAAATAAAATAAAATAAAGAATCTTAATACAATATTACAAGAAAAACAGGAGGGTAAAACAGAAATAGAAAAAAATCTACCATTCACCCCCTGAAAGATATCCTACAGGAATAGTTGCAGGAATGTCATAGCCAAATTTCAATGCTCATAGCTTAGGGAGAAAATACTGCAAACAACAAGAAAAAAAATAAATAAATACTGCTGAAATGCAGGCAAGATTTCACAAGACCTAGCAATTTCTAATCTAAAAATCTCTAGTTATTGAAACATATTTCAAAGAGCAAATGAGCTGGGGTTCCATCTAAAAATGACTTGTCCAAAAGTATAATCTTGAAAGAAAAAAAAAGGACATTTGATGAACTGAATAATTCAAAGATATTTGTAATAAAAAAAAATTCAATGAAAGGCTGGGGCTGAGTTATGTAAGATGAGGTGATTTGGGGGGGAAAATGGGTAGGAAAAGTAGAAAAACGAAAAGGGAGAAATTATAAAAATGTATAAAAAAAAGGGAGAAATTATAAAAATGAGGCATGAAAGGAACAATACAAAGAAAAGCAGTTAGGAGTTAGAGGGCTGATAATGTTGGAATCTTACTCTCATCTGGATTGAAGAAACAAGGAGCACATCTGGAATGGTGAAGAAGTTTTCTGACTAAATAGAGAGATGAGAAAACTGGGGAATAGAGTGAAAGGGGTACTTCTAGAAGGGTATACAAATTAAAATTAGGAGGGTGGAGTTAGTAAATAAGAGAAGTACTTTTGGAAGGGTGGGTAAAATAAGGATTAAGAGGATAAAGGGAGAAGAGGAGGAAAGAGTAAAAAGAGACTGAGAAAGAAAATGGTGAGTAAAATAAAGATGGAGGGAAATTCAAATAATAACTATAACTCTGAATATGAATAGAATGTTTATGGTAGCTCTCTTTATGATAGAAAAGAACTGGAAATTGCAGGGATCCCCAGCAAGTGGGAAATAATTGAACTTTTATGTCTCCAGAATCTCAAAATTGACTGAAACATTGTCCAACACTAAACTTTTCCTCTTTCTCTTCCTTTCACATACTTTTGCCAAACTCCCCCCTCTTCTAAATTTCCAACTTTTTAGTGTGAGTACTACTACTTTTCCAACTTTAGCTACTGAATTAACCTTATTATTGAAATATCCATAAAGAAATTTTATTATATTGCCTTGCATACATAAAAATGTTTTAAAAAAAATTAAAAGTAACAATCTGAGCTATAAGTTTTACATAAATGTGCAATTAATGAGATTACTACTTATTCTTGAACTAATACTATTAATACAACTAATTTAAGGCTATAACCATCCACCTAGTAGAATTTTTCTTTTAAAAAAAAATTTTACTCTGAATTTAAGAAACAAAAAAAGAATTTCCATAACAAAATAGAAAAGAAAAAAAAAGGTAATTGCAAATTTAACTGCAAATCTATTATGTATAACTTGCCATTCCTTTTAAATATATAATAAAGTTATTATGTGACTTTCGTTTTTCTTCCCCTACCCCAATCCACCTTAGAGACAGTTACCATTAGATACAACTAATGCAAGCCATTCTATATCTACTTTTATATATCAATTCTTTCTCTGGATGGAGATAGATCCTTCCATCATATGTCATTGTCTTTAATTTGCAGTTATCACTAACATCTCTAACACATATCAGAGCTACATTTCTTACCTGGCCAAGAGGCTCCTGAAACTGGACATCTAAATATTCTGGAGGTAATGTTGGAATAGTAAGAGCAGACTGTGAAAGGGGTGGTATTGATTGGGTAAGTGAGGGTTCAAAATCTTCAACTGAAGTTCCTGAATGAACTTTCCCTTTAGAATCATTCAATTTGAGAAGTGCAATTTGTGAGTCAATGGATAACATTTCTGGTTTAACAGTCTTTAAGGAGACACTGGATGTGGTACTGAAATCACTGATCATATCTGCTTTTCTTTCACTCAGCACAAATTGTTTGTTAAGGGCAATCCAAAGTCCATCAATCCAGGGTTCAACAACAAGTTCTAAACTAAAAAAAAAAAAAAAAAAAAAAAGAGACACACACACACATCAAAGACAGATATAGTTTCATATTCTAGTATATATGAACTAAACATAGCTAACAAAACTTGACAAACTCTCATCATAAACAACACCAAAGAAAATTTATTTAAATGAACTCATCGAAATAAAATCTCTCTTCTCAGCTTGTTGAAATATACTGGGAACCTAAAGGAGAAATGTTTGGAAAGTTCAAGAATTCTTCAAGGCTTAAGTAACTGTTCCCATCAATAAATAAAAGACCAGGGATTTTGTCAAGGCAGGAATTCCCTCCACTTACACAGATTGTAATCCATCTAACAGTCTTCAAAAGTTAATGTTCAGAAATGCTAAAATTAAGTGACTTGTCCATAATCAGAGAATTAATAAATGTCAGAGATGTGATGTAAACTTATATCTTTCTATGTCAAAAATGTTATTCAATTCATAATAATGCCTCTCTAAATCAACTATTACATTAAAGGAAAAATTAAGCTACTATGGGTAACTCACTGCAATAGGAATGCCTAGATACTCACAAAAGAGAATGTCATTATTAGTACTTTAGGAACACTTCTAAAAGATTCAGTAACATCTTAAAACAAGCAATGATGCAAATGTTAATGAACGATGTCTTTACTTTGAAGACAGGCATACTAAAGACATTTACATTACTACTGGCATAAGGTTCATAGATGTATATAGGCATAAAACTTGATTATCCATCACTTCTGTGACTGAAGTCTTTAGGGAGACAAGACAAAAAAATATTGCTTCAACAAATAAATAAATATATAAACAAAAAGACATACTGATATATGTGAATAGCAGTACTGGGAATTTTGAAATTGGGGGAAGCAAAAGGGGCAACTTCTTTGAGATGTTTTGAATTTTCTGGGAAAAAGCAGTAAAGTGGTTATGCTGAAAAGCTAATGGCTGAGGCTGCTGAAATACATAGAATGACATGTTTATATTTAGATTTGTGGGTAATGGCAGAGTAGGGTTTTGAAGAGGATGACATGGGTCAGAAGATAAGGATGATAAAGCAGTTTTGGAAATATATATAAGAATAAAGAGGGTTATGTAATAGACCCAATGTCAAAGTGTCAATGTCATGAGGTTTACGCAGAAATGCATAAATATTTGAATTCAAACAGGGTTTTTTCAAATCAAAACCAATAAAGAAGTACAAATCCAATCCAGATACTATCAAAGGAGTAGACCACCAGGCTCAATACAGTACCTAGCCCAAACTTAATATTTAATAAATGTTTACTGATTAAGGATATCTGATAGTTGAAGGAGAATCAGCTTTTGGGAAAGAGGAAAAAGGGGAGAAGGGAAGAGAAGAGAGATCACGCTAATGTTAAATGTTCTGATATATTAAAATTTCAATTACTAAAAATGATGGGAAATTGATCAGTAGGATTTCAGTGAATGGGAGAACTTTTGTTGACTTTGATGAACGGGACTCAATAAAAATATTTCCTTCTGTCATTTATGATTAAAATAAATATGGATACACGAAAATCATCTTACCCTACACAATCATCTGCATGCCCAGTTTTATAAAACCGTCGGGCTCCAAGTTCTTGAAGTTGTTTATCAATTATTTTTCCACCATTACAGAAGTAGGTATATTCTGAATCACCCAGACCTAGATCAAGAATAAATAATTAGCACTAATTGAGAGCTACCCTCTAAATTTTAATGGATTTCTACCAAATATTAAAATACAAATTAATAGATATGCTATCAAATTAATCTCAAAAACTAAGAAAGAAAATAATCTATCAAATTCCTTTCATGAGTTGAATAAGTCTTTTATCTAAAAAAAGGAAAAGACAAAGAGGCAATTTCAATAATGAAGACTGATGCAAAATTTTAAAAATATTATCCCAAAACATAACAAATCCAAAAATTCATTTAAAGAGTAAGGTGGTTTTATTCTATGGATGCAAGAATGGTTCAACATTATTAAAATAAGGGATGTAAAAAGAATACTTCTTGAAACCATATGATTACATCAATGGATGCAGAAAAAGCCTTTGACAAAATATACTTATATTAAAAATGTTACAGAGCACAAGCAAAGAAAGTCCATTTTTAGTATGATAAAAACTATTCATCTAAAACCAAAAGCTAGCATTTACAATAAGTAACCACTAAAATCTTTCTCAATAAGGAGAAGGATGATTTCTTTTTTCCATTGTAATTTGAGGAAACACGTAAGGAACAATAAGGCAAGAAAAAACAATTAAAGTCAAAAGTAGGTTAAAAAAAAGTTTTGCTGAAGAAAGGATAGTTCAAACTAACAGTAATGCAGTGAGACAAAAAAATAAATTCACCAAAGTCATCAGCATTTCAGCAACAAAATAGAGACATTTTAAAAAAAGGTCAAATAGCAAGTGCTTAATGAGAGGGTCTCATCAATATAAGTTAATTTACAAATTTAGTGCTATGCCAATCAAACTACCAATGTAGTCTTTTACAGAGTTAGAAAAAAATCACATAATTCATTTAATGGAACAGAAGGTCTAGAATCTCTGGGGAAATAATTTTTTTTAAAAAGTGAAGAAGAAAATAGTACTCTCATCCCTTAAAATAAAGTAGAAAGATACAATAATCATCCAAAATATCTGGTGCTGGTTAAAAATAAAGCTGACCAGTGGGAAAGACAAAAAGGAAGAAATCAGAAACAAGTAAATTCAACAAGTATTCGATAAACTCAAGAATATAGTTTATGCAGGGAGAAAACAATTAGCCAATATAAACTCAACATGGTCAGTAATATGAATCTTAAGGATCATGCCATAAGGCAATTAAAAGATAGTTCAGATTCCTTTCACAAATAAGGCTGAGGAAAATTTAAAAAAAAAAACAATCCATAATAGTAATCACAAAAGGCAAAAGAGACATTTTCAATGACAACACTAAAAAGCTTTTACATGTACAAAAAAAGGGATTTTAATCTCTTGGAGGAGGAAAACTAGATACATGTGTCAGGGCTCCCTCTAGTAGAGGACCCACTTTTTGTATGGGCAAATCCCAACATATATACCATTGCCTACATAGTGAGCTGTAGCCCTGCCAATGAGGAATAACAACAAGGAGAAAAGTTTGTACCATAGCAGAACTTCAAGATTGGAACATGGGTATGGCAGGGGTTTGTTCAGGCTCAGAGAATACCTGTTGCTGGTGCAAAACAATTCTGGGATTTTGCTGTGGCCAAGATCTTCCAGAGAGTGAGCACAAAGGACTATTGTAGTATTGCAAAGCTCAGGTACAACTTGCTAGCTGGGTTTTAGCTCTGGAAAACAATGTCTTCTAACAGAGGAGTAAAAAAGAGGAGTGGTAGTGGCATGGGGATCCTGATCAAATGTATATGAATTAAATTCAAGTTACCAAATATTTATTAAGCAAAAGCAAGAAGGAAATACAAGCTATGCAAATGCATTCCGATCTTATGCAAAGACAAGAAAGTAGGACAGTATGACATGTGGGGAAAAGCTAGTAGCTTTGACTAGAATGAAAATTATGTGAAAGAGGCAAAATCCTATTAAAATTATAGCATAGTAGATCTTTGTCTCTTGATTCAGTTTGCATTAATTTATTTGACTTTCTAAATTGACTTCATCACTAATGACATTTGCTTAAATTGGCATATAATCTCTGAGAGTTATTCCTTTGGTTATGTACATGGGAGCCAGACCTGAAGGATTTTAAATACTGGGGGGTAAAGAGCCACTGAAGATTTCTGAGTAGAGAAGTACAAGATCAAAGCATATGTTAGGAATTATAATCAATGAGTCAAAAGAAGAGTTATGGGAGCATGAAGCTATTTCATGGTGCTTACGAGAGGTCACTCTTGGGTACCAGGGTAGAGGCTAAGTGAATGGAGAAAAAGACTTAAATGTGAAAAAAGTTGTGGAGATACAATTTACAACTTTTTGCAGAGACTTTGCAACTTACTAGATATGAGAAGTGAGAGTGGGGAAAAAGTCGAGGTTCAATGCAAGGCTGCAAAACTGGGTTAAAAGAATTGCTCCCAAGAGAAGTGGAGAAATTTGGAAATTTGAGGAAACAGGAATGAGTTTTATTTTGGATATGGTGGTTTTGAGATACTTAGGAAACAACCATTCAGGAGTTAACCTTTTTTGTGTTACAGACACCTTTGGCAGTTTTTTTTAATATTTTAATTTGTCTTTCTAAGTTGACTTCATCACTAAAATCATTTGCTTAAGTTGACATTAACTCTGAGTTATTTCCTCAGATATTTTCCATAAAATCCTAATCATTTTAAAACTTATAGTTGTCATTATAGTTAGGAACTTGAGAGAAAGAAATTTTACTCTATTCATGATAATATGCCTAAATCCAGTTGCTTTTCTCCAGATTTGTTTGTTCCACAACACAAAATTCCAGCTCTCCAAGTACCAAATTAAAAATCTGAAATCTTCAGTGGGAACTTCAGAGTTCTTGTCACTTTTGAAAAGCACTAAGACATGCTTGAGAATGTGCTAAGCCCTGACCAAATCAAGCTTTATAGCCATGTTACTTTTCTTGGGGGTTTATGAGCTAAAACAGTTACTTTTGCCCAATAATTCCTCTGTATTATCACTTTTCTGACTCACCTGAAAGTATGCATAATTGATGTATATGCAGGCTTTAGTGAACTGGTTATATTTAGGAAGACATAGTTCAATCATGTTCTCTTTTTAGATATTCCTGTCTACTTAACTAGGCCTGTGTAACAGTAAAAAATATGCCTCCTGAGGCTGAGTTAGGCCTACTGAAGGGTTTCTCTTGGTTATTAATTGACATGCTGCATTCAGAAGCATCTGACCAAACACAGATAAATTTCACAAATAAAGGAATTATTTTAGAATAGGACCTACATTAATCACTTGTGTGTTCTTACACTACCCCCAATTGTCAAGAAGGTAAAAATAATTTAAAATTAAACCTTAATTAAGGATCTACTATGTATAAGTGTTTGGTTTCTAAATTCTAAGTCTGTGACAATATAAAAATATTAAACTCTATAGCATAGTTCTCTCCCTTTAAGGAACATTTTTATTTTGAAAAAATCCATCTGGTAATGGTTAACACCAAAATACAAGTTCCATATTAAAATATTATACTGAATATTTTATTTAGAAAGCATTTTAAACCAACATACCTTTTAAATTTTACTCTACATGTAAATAAGAAAAAAACTAGATTAGACTAGGAAAATATATTTTCCTAAGTTGTTTGTGTTTAAACATTTCAGAATTATAAAATTATAATCTGCTTTTACACTCATCTTAAAATTAATGTTATATAATGAATCAAAAGGAAATTATCTTCTATTACCCAGTAATCCATACCGCAGATGAGAGAAGAAATCTGGTGGCAGATTTTTGTCTTTAATTGTTTTAACAAACTTGACTGCTGTATCTGGTGGATCTCCAGTGCCAGTGGTAGAAATAACGACAACAAGTGGATCATTTTCTGTTTTTAAATCATACTAAAAACACAAGGAATATTTTTTTTTAGTAAAATTTGGCATGTTTACATTTTTGTGACCATCAGACTAAAGAATCTGTTTAACAGTTTTCTCCTTGGCTTTATCACTACTTTTGTTTCATATACACAAAGGTACAATACCTTTTCTGTTTTTACAAACATAATTCATGGGATGATGCTCAATACATCTGTTAAGCAAGAGCACTAAATTACAAGTCATTATGAGGTTAAAAAACTTTCTTTCACCTATTATTTTGTATTTTGGGAATTTTTCCAAATTATAAGGTTGAAACATTCAAATGATATTGAAAGTGTATTTCTCTGATAGCAGAAACCCCCTCTCTTTTTTTAATAAGATGGAATTTAATTTAAAAATTTATCTACTAAAGGTATAAAAAGTCAAAGGAGGGTAGAAGAGATTAGAACATATGTCTGGTCAGTCCAAACTAACCCAATCTTCCCATACTTAATCACAAAAATTATCCTAAGTCAGAATTAATATTACATTTGTTTACATTTCTCATTTATGTACATTTGTTTTCACTATCAATGATATATAAACTTTTTTTTTGGAATTATATCATCCTAATCATGATACAGCAAGTGATCCAATTATACAAACATTTAGGAAACACTCCTATGTTCAAAATACTGTGCCAATCAATAGGTGATTTAAAAAAAAACATATAAGGTATGATCCTTGTCCTCATGAAACTTAAATGGGGAGACATGACATAAATATAATACAAAATAATACCAATTAGAACATGAAGATGCAAGGAAAGAAAGATCATTTCTGAAGGAAACAGACAAGAGAAAATCTGGCAGTAAAGAAAGTTAGCAAGACAGACAATAAAAAAGCTCTCAAGATGATAAGATTGGAAAAGGGGAGGGGGAAGAGCACTATAGTGGAAAGAAAAAAAGTCACCTGCTTAAATACTGCAATGACCCTTGAAAGCATAGGACATCTTCAATCTGGTACCATTGAAAACATCCATTTGGTGTCCTTCAGACTCAGAAGGACCAAAACGACACATTCAGAGGACCAAAATGACACTCTCAGAGGACTATGTTGGAATCAATGTACATTGTGGCTGACTGCTCAAATCAATATAAGCTCATAAGACTCCACCACAGGCTGCACAAATAGTCTATATAAGTATTTTGAAAGGAGATGTCTAAATCTATGCATCTCATGTTTCTTTTGACATACTGTATTCTGCTTTGCTCACAGAACACAGTACTTTGTTTGATGAGGCACACTATGCTAAATGATTCTGTGCCCCTATTTCCCATGTCTCTCAATTGATACCCAAGTTGTCTGGAGAGACCTGGAGAGCATCTTTTTATTGCTTCCTCTGACCTCTTAATAGAGTTTGAATGATTAGCATTTCAGTTCAAGGAAGGACTTTAGTATCCGATATCTTATCTTGCCAGATGATCTTCAGAATCTTCCCAAGACAATTCAAATAGAAGCAAAGCAGTTTCTCAGAAAAGCACAGGTATATTGTTCAGGTTTCACGGGCATTCAATAACAAAGCTGCCATCATGGTTTTTCAGTTGGTAGGCAGTACAATACTTCTCTCCCACACTTTGTTTCAGAATCTCCCAAATGCTGTTAGTTCTGGCAACACATGTGTCAAACCTATGTGGACATCTATATGGACATCCCTGGAAAGTATACTGCCGTGGTAATTCAAAATTTCTCCATTTGCTGTAGCCAATGGTTCCATGTATAGTGTAGTGTTGGCAGTGGAGAACCTCTGTTTTCTTGGTAACTCCTGGGGTTAAATTAGCACAATCAACAGAGAATCAATCCATGTCACTGCACCTCAGCCTCAGAGGCTACACTGAGTACACAATCATCTGCAAACAAAAAGCTGCCTAATAATTCTTCTTCCATTTTGGTACTGGCTCTTAACCTTTTCAAGTTAAATAGTTTACTATCAGTGTGGGAGCTGATCTTGATACCATTTCTGTATTCATTGAAGGTTTCTGACAACATAGCTGAAATTAGCATTACTTAAAAAAAAAAAAAAAAGTATGGGAACAAACACACAGCACTACTTCCTTCCCCTGGTAACCAGGAGTGTACAAGAGCATTGTCCATTTTTCAGAGTCTGCATAAGTATTATGAACTTCAGGCAACCAAATTTGCCATATCTTCCCCAAGCTGATAGTATCAAAACTAATAGTATCAACTTGGTCAGATCAACTAACAGACCACTCTTCTCCTCCTGGCATTTCTCCTGAAGTTGTAGCAAAGCACCATATCGACCATTCTTCAAACCTTTTTGAAGCTGCGCTGGCTCTTGGGTAAATGGTGTAAGGAATCCTAGTCTCAGCCATGTCTTTTGTGTAACTTTTAGCTGAGAACATAAGAAAATGCTTGTAATTTATCTGGTGGAATGCCAGGAAAGCACAACAAAGTTGAAAGGCCACCCTTCTGGGGCATTAATTATTGAGTATCTTTTATTGCAGACCTGTATTTACCCCAGAAACCTGGTCAGTTCCTGAAGTAAACATAATCCCTCTAAAGGAATGAATAAATAAATATTCTTCTTAGTGGATAGTGAATCTCTTGTGATGGAGGGAGCATCCTGTACTGGGAGGCTGCTTTGTCTCAAGAGTCATGTATCAAATGAGAATCCTTAGTGTAGTGCCTTCTTTGTTCTCAGCCTCTAAAAAATCTCTTAGTGGAAAGAAACTTTGAGGATTCAGGCTAGGAAGTTTTATACAGCTTGCCTAGCAATGGCTCCCATGCAAGACTGAAGAGCTGTGGATGAGTCTCCCAGCCAAGGAATTTAGATATTGGAGCTTCCTTGGAATGTTGATGGCGTATGTTGTATGTTGTTTGTTATAGTGGCCACTATGTTTGTTAATTGTGTATTGCTTTTGTGCTATGAGGTTCCTCTTCCCTGTGAATTCCAAGCCTAGATTAATCTTACAGATGACTATATTCCAGGGAAAGGATAAGTCAGTTAAAAACTTTGGCACCAATATGGCTAGCAATGCCTAAGAGAGAGAAACCTCCTTGTTATTATAAGAAGACAACTAATTTCCTTTTTCTTTATAGAGATGAACAATGGAGGTATCCTTAATCTCATATTGGATAAACTCCTCTTGCCATATAACCAAGATTTCAGGTAGTTTTTGTTTAATCAATGGATCCTTCTATTAAAGGATCTCTGTTGAGATGGAATTAATAGCAGGCACTTTGTCACAGGAGAGAAACCTAATGGCATTCTAAACCTCTTCTTCCATTGGAATTTCAGCTAGAAAGATAACTGACTTCATTAGGACATATAGAGTAAGTGATGTCAGCATTGATTGATGAGTCTGCTGAGAACAGTATAGAAGTGTTCAATCCAACTCTCCAGAATCACATTCTTAACACTGAGAGGTGTGGCTCCATCAACACTAAAAAGTTAAAATATAATATAAGCCCTTGGCCTACAGAGAGCCTTCAGGGAAATGTAGAAGTGCTTTGGATTATTATTTTCAATGTAAAATAATTTTATTTGCCTCCTTACTGAGGCAAGAATCCTGCATCTTTGTAAGTTTTGCTTGCACTTTACTTTTTATCAAAGTAAAAGCTGTCTTCCTAGATTCAAACTATGTGTTAGTAAATCTTGGGGGATTCTCATTTTTTACATTTAATAGCATATAAATTTCTCCATCATTTTCATCAAAACAATCCCGGTATTTCTGACTATTCTGATAAGTAAATGCTGTACTGTACAAGAAATCTCTGAAAGCTGCCCACAGAGTTACTAGTTGAAACATTGCAATAACTCTTGAAAACACTGGGCATCTCTACTATGTATTAAGTTTGTAGGATTTCAGTTAGGTGTCATAGATGGCACAAAAAAAGACAACGGAAGAATGCAAGTTATTTTTGAAAGATTTCCATTAAGAAAAGAAAGAAAAAAATTAAAAGCTCTGGTTTTAAGGACATAAGCTATTCAGAAGAACTCATTTAAAAGTTTTGATAGCCAAATTCTTATAAAAATGTCTACAAGTTTTTAGGTAATTTCTTCTTCATTTGATTAAAGTTAATTGCTATACAACAGGATAAAGTTCTTAACAATTACTACCTATATTATGAACAGGAAAATTTGAAGCTCAAAGTCCAACATTTATTTGGTTTATAAAAACATAATCCATTATGTTTTCCCCTTTCAAAAATTATTTGGAATTATATACTACAATATGGACAATACATTGTGTCTGTTATCTTGAACTGTTATATAAAAAATTTCCTTCTTCCCACCCATTTATGTGTTTTTTGAAACACATAATCTGGATATGTGTTTCATATATGAATAGTTTAAAAATATTAAAAGTTTTTTGAAAAGTAACAAAAGATTTCTCTACTTCAACTTGCTTAAAGGTTTGTTCTTTACTCTCATGAACTAGCAAGTTAAGGACCTTCATTTATATCTGGATAGAAAACCACTTAAAGAGCAAATATGTATGTGTATTTATTTATTTATATGTTTGTCTATACATACACACATACATGTCTTCTGTTTTTTTTTTTTTAAATACATGCATGCCTACAAAGATATCTAAAACTTCTTGGGAATGAAGCCTTCTAAAATATCAGCTCGTCATGAATTTAACATTGTGTCCATGTTTTTTTTTAAATAAGGATATAGGCAGTATTCTAGTAAACAAAACATTCTAGGAATCAAGATACTTGAATTCTTCCTCACTTATATATTTATTCTCCAATACAGCAAAGTTACTTGATGATCTTACCTTATCAGATTCACTCAAACAGTGAAGATCTGCAAAAAATCCATGTGTACCAGCTTTCTCACTTATTTCCTCTGCTATGGCTTTTGCCTGACCACGCTGTGTAGCATAAAGCAACAAAAACCTCTTCATTGTTTCATGGTATATGTTAACATGTCAACTGTAGTGCAGAAAGAAAAAAAGTTTCATTTTCTTTTCATGAAACAAAAGCAGGTGACAAACTACTTAAATTCTGTGTTTTTCAAAAAAAATCAAGGCATTCATGCACAATTCCAAATAAATAAAGAAATAAAAATTCAGATGATTTCTATTTGCACTCAGTTTTAAAAATCATGGAATTTTAGGATTAGAAGAAACTTTAGTGATCACCACCATTTAATACTTCATTTTATACATGAAAGAAAAAAAAGAGACCAAGAAGCTAAAGTGATTTTTCTTTCTCTCAAATCCAAAGGAAGGGCAAAGAAGACCCAATTGGCTTTCTTTTCTTTTCTTTTTTTCTTAAAAAAAAAAAAAAAAAAAAAAAAAAACTCCATATCCAGTTCTTTTCCCAAGATGAATACTAGATTTGGAATCAGAAGACTCATCTTTATGATCTCAAATACTGTGTGTGACCCTGGTCAAGTCATTTACCCCTGTTTGCCTCAGTTTCTAATCTGTGAGGCAGGTAAAAGATGAAATGACTAAGAAATAAAAATTCAGTCTTCCAAGTATATGATTAATCAAGGAATGCATGGCAATTTTCAAGAAATCACGACTAAATCTCCTGAGTTTAGGGCTGGACCTTGACTACAGGGGTAGACAAACTTTTATGCATTAAAAACAATCAAATGAATAGTTAAAACAATCAGGATGCAATAATTAGGCAATCTAATTTCTAATTGGAGGAAAATTAGGGACTGTCCAACTCAGGAGGGGGAGAGTAAATAAGTAAAATTCCCTGAAATCTGAGAAAAAAGTTATCTTGCTCCCCTCAAGTATCTGTAAACAACCACATGGAAATAATTACTGATGGATCACTAGGGGCCAGTTTTCAGATAAGATATATGCTTAAGATTATGAAAAACTCACATCAATCTTTGAATGTGAACTTCTGATCAATGTAACTGGATGGAGTCTGTGCAGTTCACCCAATTTCCATAATTAACTACTTACTTGTCCTAATCCCCTCAATTTCCTCATCTACAAAATGAGCTGGAGCAGGAAATGGCAAATCATTCCAGTAACCTTGCCAAGAAAATGTCAAATGGGGTCAGGAAGAATTGGACAAGACTGAAAAGACTCAACAACTCCTACTGGTTCTTCTAAAACCTGGGTCCAAGGATATTGGAGCACACATATGGGAGGAAAGGCAAACATAATTCACTACTCTTTGTAGTATCTATTGTGGCATTAGTGGAAGAGATGAAAATGTGATAAAACTATTCATATGCTGTAGAACAGTTCAGCTTTCATGGAATAAAGCTTGCTTTGTAGGAATAAAAACCCTACAAATACAGAATAGGAACATTCAGAAGTAAAATGGGAAGAATCGAATTACTGTATTCAAACACTGGCTATTCCTTTTCAGTAAAAATATTAAATTCCATATAACTATAGTTCTATCCTATTTCAACTCCATAGAACAAGATGCTCCTCCAAGAGTAAGCCCATCACATTTAATACATTACCATGCTGTTAATTCAAGCTTTTCATATCACCTCTCTCTTCCTCCTTCCGTCACTAACTGGAAGGCTGAGTTCTGATCTCCTCCCAAAGCCTACCTTCATAAAGAGAAGAAAATGATCTTCTACCTCATTCTACTTCCCATCTGCAGTTCTGTCTGGTTCCATTCCAGGGAATAAAATGACCCCTATCTCCACCCAGCATCCACTGGTGGGCCTCCATTCAGCTCTCTTCAGTTTCCTTATGTGCACTGTCTTCCCCAAAGACTGTTTTATATCCCTAGTGCTTTCCACTAGGCAGGCACTTAATATTTTATTGAATTAAACTTAAATAATTTCATTTTTCTTATCACAACTTGACAATTTAATCCTGAAATAACATGTTAGCAAGGTATATATTTAATTCATTTTGCATTTCCAGAACACAATAAATGGTAGAAGCAAATGAATTCTAAATTCCATTATTTCCATCAAGAACACACTATTATTTAAACTGGGAGGAATTCCTATTTGAAAATATAAGAGAAATAGTCATTGCTCTATACTGATGACATTATTCAGCATTTTATTTTCATATTCCCAGATATACTGGTGTCTTCTTGTTTCTCCTTGTATATTCCATTCACCCCCTTTTTACTTCTATCACTCAGAAGTGGATCTATCATTTCTATCATTTTTCTTTGAAGTTAACTCAATCAAAATTCCCTTCTTCATCCAAATAAAGGTAGCTGTAGTATGAGTTCAACATCTTCCCTTCCCCCATGTCATTTTTCCTTCTTGCTTGAGTTCCCTGCCTATAAAGGCAGGGAACTTTAATATTCACATAGATGATCCTTCAGATTTCCTAATGTGAGAAATGGATTTGGTCTGGGATCTATAAACAGCCAGTCAATCAATCAATCAAAGAGAATCTAAATGGTTTTGGTTTTTAAGGCAAATAAACCCCAAGATATCATGGGAGGGTTCAGAGATCCAAAAGAAAAAATATAATATGTATATTGTTTATATACTTGCACATGCACATAGACACATACACACACACACACACACACATAAAACATGGTTAAAACTGTTTTAGCAGGGATCTAATATCAAATAACAAGATTTTTATGGAAAATTCAGTTAATGTTTATTAAATGTCTAATGTGGATCAGATTTTGTTCTAAGAATACAAAAAGAGGAAAAAAGAAGTGTCTACTCTCAAAGGAGTCAGTTTAATAGAGGAGACAACATGAACAAACTATGTTTGTTATGAACAAACAAAATACAGATTAAATTGGAGATAATCAATAGAGGGAAGGAATTAAGGGCGATTAGGAAAGGCTTATTTTAGATGGCGGCATTTTAGCTCCTGAAGTCAGGAAAGGACAAGAGGCAGAGATGAAGAATGAGAGTTTGGGTATGGGGGACAGCCAGCAAAAATTTCAGGAGTCAGGAGATAAATGACTTGTGGAAAGAAAAGAAAGCCACTGTCACTTAATCAAGTACTTGGAGGGTAATGAGTTGTAAGACTGAAAAGGGGGACTAAAGAATGGAAGATAATGAAGGGTATTGAATATCAAATAATTTTTTATTTGATCCCTGATGGTGAGGGGATGCCATTTGTGGATGACAGGATTAGATTTGTATTTAGGAAGATGACTTTGACAGTTGAACTGAAGATGGTCTGGAATGAGAGAATTGTGGTAAAGAGATCAACCAGTCAATAGTTTGGATATGAGGCCTTTATCAGGGAAGTGCCACTGTAAGAAGAGAAAAGGGAAGATATAAGAGAGATATTATGATGGTTGCTTGACAAACCATTAGATATTGGGGGATGAGAAAAACTGAGGAAATAAGAATGACACAGTTTGTGATTCTGGGTAACTGAGAAGATAGTGGTACTAATAATAGCAATAGAGAATTTAGTAAGAAGGGAATATTGAGGGTGGGGAGAAGAGTTCAATTTTAGACATACTGTTTAAAATGTCTATGGGATATCCAATTTGAAATGTCTAACAAGCAAATAGAAATGTAAAAGTCAAGAGAGGAAGGGATAAACAGATTAGATAATAATATGAATAAAGATGATCATTTAATCCAAGCTAAAGACATCACCAAGATAAAATTATATAGAAAGAAAAGAGGGCCCAGGACAGATCTCACAAATGAAGAGCCAGTGACTGAGAGGGAGTGGTAACATAGATTGGAAAACATGGACAGACTAATATTAGGATAACTGGAAAATCTAAAGAGAATATACAGAAGAAGAGTTGATTGACAGCATCTTTACAGAGTTCAAGAAAGATTGGATTGATTGTTGTTGTTCAGGGGTATCCAATTTTTCTGGATCCTGTGGCCCATATGAAAACAATATTGTCTACTGGGTGTTTTTGGAAAAGATACTGGAATGGTTTGTCATTTCCTTCTCCCATACATTAAGGCACACAGAGGTTAAGGGATTAGCCTAGAGTCACACCAGCAAAAAAGATTACAACTACCTGAAGGCTCAGATGATGTTAGCATTTTTCTTCTAGCAATATAGTATTTTTTAATTAAGGTATGTACAATTTTTAGACATAAAACTATTGCATACCATAAACTACAGTATAGTGTAAGCATAATTTTTATATGCACTGGGGAGATCAAAAAAATTGTGACTTTACTAAAGTGGTCTGGAACTAAACCAGATTATCTGAGGTATGTGCTTATGTAGTATGTGTGATCTGTATGTGTATATAAATGTATTTCTATCTCTAGTTATTCAGTCATGGCCAAGCCTTCTTTAATCCATTTAGAATTTTCTTGGTGAAGAATCAGGAAAACATCCCCTAATTCTATCTATATCTGTTGTTGTTTGTCCTTTGTTTTCACCAGGAAGGTAATGCCATAACCTGAAAGTAAATTGAACTCAAGTGAGGGAGTGCTATGCAAAATCACCAGTGTCATTTTCTCTTCCTGAGTCATCTGGGTCTAGTGGCAACATATTGATCAGAAAGACTCGGGATGGCCCCAGTGCCTTTTTTAAGCTAAGGTCTTTAACGGATTTCAGTTTGATTAAGGCAATGCCCATTCTGTGATTAAGACTGTTTAAGAAATGAGACAAAGAATGGTCCCTTTAACCTCGTCACACACACACAAAAGTCAACCTAATGTCCAAAACAAAAACAATTGCTATTTACACTCACTCAAAGCCTTCAAAACCCAAACAAAGACCAAGTGAGGCTTGAGCTGGAACCTTATACTTGGGAAGGACAAACAACTATCAGTGAGTAAATAGGAGCTGCCTCACATGAGAGGTGGGCACTGGACAGTGCACTTTGGGGGAAGCAACTAGTGCTTCCTTCTCCCCTCTCCACCTCAATCCAAATAAAACAACAGTTATGATATTTTTACCTGTGGTGACTCTGCCTAAAGAAGTGTAAATTTTGTTCACGCTAACCTCGCAACATATATTGGAGTTATGGGCTAGATTTCTTTCTTAAGGTACATGTCTCAAACCCAAATCACGTTGGGTTTGTTCTTTCTATTAGCTGTGACCTTATCAGTGGGATTTAGGGCCTCAGTCCAGCATTAAATATTTAGAGCTGTCATTTCCTCTCCCACATTTCCTAGGCTAGGATTATGGTAGATAGTCTAATGAGATCGGAATAAGAAAAAAGCAAGAGAAAAAAAAAATAAGAGATTTAAAAAACAAAACAAAAACAAAAACAAACAAACAAAAAACCGAAAAGACAGAAAAGTAAAAGTTCGGACAGTAGAGAACAGGGTCAAATTAAACATGCTGGGGAAGGTGGAGATGAGACAATTCAGAAAACCACGTTTCCCACAAGGCTATGAGAATGCCAGAAGTCCCACAATGCCTCTGGGTTGCCTACTTGGAAAAGGGCTCCCCGAGGCGGCGATGCTCACCTTCCTCATTGGACATTGAGCCCGAGCTATTTGAACCTCCTGAGGCTCCGGAGCTCGTTGGCCCAGCCTCCTGACTTACTCGGCCACATCCAGGCCATTCAAGTCCGCGGAAGCCAAAGCTTCCTCAGGGCCGAGACTGATCTGTTTAAGCACTAGGCCAGCAATCGGAGCACAGCACGTGAGCGCTGAACTACCGGGTGGTCACCGCTTTATATAACGGGTTTAACTCGCTATTGAGACCTAAAGCCGTCGCTCTGACCTACCTCTCGTTCCCGCACTACCTGACCCGGAACCATTTACTAAGAATCTTGGGGCATAGAACTCACCTCGCTCCGGTTTCATGAAGCATTTGAATCACTGGGATTGTAAAGGACAGCCTACTTGAAGTAGCTAGGAAGTACGCAAGCCTATCTTTTGTGCACGCCTCTAGGCCTGTTAGGGCTGAGGTAAGATTGAGGCATTGTGGGAATTGTGGGAGGCATTGTCTTGTAGGAAATGTAGTTTTCCGTACATCCCATTCCTCTCTGACTCATAGTTTGTGAAACAAGGCAAGTCGGGACTTAAGGGAGAGACCTGGCGGAAGAAGACTCACTGGGACAGTGCACGTGCGTCAGTGAGGCTGTGCGCAAGCGTAGGTGCGCCGGAATAGCTTATTTCTGAGTAAGTATGGGGCTGGTGTCAAGGTTTGGATTTTCTGACTTTTCAAACCTTAAAACTTTAGGTAGAGAATGGATCATTGTGGTGGCGGGATGTTAGTTACCGATTGTACCTTTTCCTTCTCTCCCTCTTTCTGTCCAAGCTTTAAATCCCCCCTTTTCTCCTCCCTCCCTTTTGCTTTTCTCTAGACTAGGGTTTTTCAAACTTTCCACTCGCGACCCCAGGTATATAAAATATATATATAATTTATATATTTATAAAAATATATTTAATTTTTACGCAGGTATATAAAATTGAGAGAAAAATCAAACATTTACCGATAACAGACCAGAATTTCGTGACCTTCTCCCCTTAACTTTGTTACAGGTCTCACTCCATGGTTTAAGAAATTTTGCTCTAGAGTGTAGATGAAATCAGCCCTTCTCCCCTACCCCCAAAGGAAGAACACTTTAAGATCTGCAAATACATTCTTCATATTTTATGTTTTGCATTGATTTATGCTAAATTGGATCACTTTGAAACTTAGCAGAAGCTGGGGTGGAATTTATTCATTAATTCATTGATTTTTTAAAGACAGTCGTGGTATAGTGGATAAAGACATGGGTCTGAAATTAGGGAGACCCAAGAACAAATTCTGTCATTTTGATAAAAAAGCATTTATCAAGCCTACTAGGCAGGCTAAGGATTAGGTACTGGGGATACAAAGAATAAAGTAGTACTTACTCTTAGCCCCATTCATGGCCAAAGCATTTTATCATCAGTATTCTCATTTTTGTTATGGTACCTATATTATGTGCCACACAGAGTTGTCAAGAGGGTGATATGAAATAACATTTGCAAGGTATTTTCTAAGTCTTTAAAAGTACTATTCAGGTTAAGTATTATTTCATTTAGACCATATATTCAGTTTTATTTTCACATTTCCCCTCTTGCACAATCCTCAGTATCATAAATATTGAACGTTTTATTTTGTGGTTATGTGGAAATTTCTGAGAAAAGTTTTACCATATGGCTTTATTTTCTTGTTTTTATTCTAGGTTGTGCTCAAGATGGGCAGCTGATCCCATTCCATCATTCCCCATGGCCTTGATCACTTTACCCAGGTCCCATATTTATTCATCTAGTCTTCAAACTTGCAGAATTTTGACTTGCTTGAGAAAATATTTGAATCCTGATAACAACAAAAGCAGAAAAGTCATGTGTCAGGGGTATTTTTCCCCACAACAAGAGAAATTTAGAGTTTACTTTCATCATGTAAACTGTAGGAAGCGTCACTCAGAAAAAGAGAGTAAACCTTACCCAGTTGGATCTGTGTTTTTCCAGAGAGCAGCATGGGACAGATTTGAACAAAGTAATGGTCATGTGGATCATCAGAAGTTTTATAAGGAACTAAATAGTTTCACTTCATCTGAACAGGTGTTAAAATATGTAACCACACTGGAAACGTTGTCAGATACTATGGCAGCAGCAGCTTTGTATCGGGTTTCTGAAGTGGAAAAGGAAGAAAGTGGCCAAAATATTCCAAAAACAGTTTTGGAAAATGAAATATTCAGAGCATTATGCTTTCAGTTTGAATATGAAGCCACAAATCTGTCAGATACTGGTCTGGTGACTGCTTTGAAAGCTTTGACAGGATTACATGTGGATCCTCAGAGTAATTTACTAGTAAGTCTGATAATGGAGTGCCAAAATCGGCTTCAGAAGGGTCACATGACAATTCATAATCTTTGTATTCTTGGAGAATGTATGATTAAACTCCAGAATCCAAATTGTACAGTGCTCAAAGAAATTATACTTCAACTTCAAGGTCAAAAATTGCAAGAATGTACACCTGAGGAGATAGTGGCAATATATACATTGCTTCAAGTTGCTTTTGGAGAAGTGGTTCAACATCAAGACTTTTTGGATCATTTAAACAACCTCACTATTTCATTAGTTTATAAATTTAGTCCTACAGTCACAAGCCAAATACTAAATGCCTTGGTAACTCTCAACCAAACTCAAGCTTTTCCTTTGGTTGTAAAGCTCTGTATACATTCAGTAAAACATGTCTCTCATTTTACCAATGAAGAGCTAGGAAAAGTCTTAGAAGGTTTCATACACTTTGGTTACACTGACAGATTTTTCACACAAGCCCTGGAAGAACATGTTTCCTCATGTTGTCTTACTATGCATCCTGAATCTATCAGTAAAGTTATGCAGTACTGCAGTAAAAAATTGATTCTTTCAAAACCCATCTTTGATGCAGTGGCAGAAAGTTTTGTTTATCAAGCTGAAATATTCTCCCCTGTCCAGATTTCTCAGTTGATCACACCTTTTGGGAAACTCAATTACCTGCCCCCAAATGCTTCACTTTTTTTTAGGAAGCTTGAAAATACATTAAGAACTCATTTTAAATATTTTCCTCCTCAAGCTCTGTTGAATCTTCTCCATTCATGCACTCTTATTGGTCGCCACCCAGTCAATTATGTGGCAAAGTTATTTAACCCATATTTTCTTCAGAAATTACAAGGTAAGCTACACACAGATAACTGTTTCCATCATGGAAAAGCCTTGTTAATTTTTGGTGCAAAAAAGTTTTGAATTGAATAAGGGTACATAAATGGGTAGCATGCCTCAGGTTCCATATGTGTATTTCATTTTTCAATTGAGTCTTAGTATTTGTGAGATACTTGGGCCTTACTTTCTAAGGTGCTATATATTTAAAACTGAAAAGAATCCAGGCCATGTACTCTTTCATTTTACAGAAGAGAAAATTGAGACCAAAAAGGTATAAGTATTTGCCATAAGTCACAGAATTAGTAAGTGGCAAAGTCAAGAATCAGTCATTAAGCACTTGACATATGCCAGTCACTGTCCTAATAATTGGCAGTGGGGATACAAAGAAAGGCTCACATTTTAATAGGAGAGACAACATGCAACTAAATGTATATAGAACATATTTTCAATCTAAATGGAAGGTAATTTTAGGGAGAAAGAGAGTAAAATGGCTAAAAGGACTGGGAAAAGACTCCTGCCAAAGGTATGCTAATTCTTAAAAGAATCCAGGAGCCTGAGGTGAGAACTCCAGGGAAGAGGAGAATGAGTGAAAAGAAATGGACTTTGAAAACTGAATTACATGTACAAGGAACAAGAAGAAGGCAGTGTTGCTAGATCATAGAGTACTAAAGGAAGAGGCTAGGTTGGCATTAAATGCCATTCTAGGGATTTAATATTTGATCTTGGTGATAGGAAGCTGCTAGATTTTATTAAATAATATGGATAACATGGCCAGACTTATGTTTTTGTAAAAACCATTTTGGCAGCTGAGTGGAGGATGTATTGAGGTAGGGAAAAACGAGTGGGAAGAACTTTCAAAAGGATATTGCAGTAGTCTAGTCATAAGTTGATAAGGGATTTGTACCAGTGTAGTGACTGTAACTGGGAAGGGGACAAAAATTGGTTTAAAAGAAAAAATAGTAATGGAAAAAAACTTCTGAGATTGCTATAACTATAAAGATACTACTAGCAAAGTTTGAAAGAGGAGAGAGTTTATAAGGAAAGTAAATTCTGTTTTGGACATGCTGAGTTTGAGATATCTATTTTATATCTAATTCAAATTACCTAAAAATTGGTGATACAAACCTAAAACTTTAATTAAAAAGCAGTATTGAAACCAGATTCTAGTTAAAAGTCCAATGTTTGTTATTTTTTATCTGAATATCTCTAAAATTCTAAGGTAACATCTAATATAGAATCAATTTCATTTGCTTCATATTACAGACAAATTTTAAAATAAGAGGATGCCCTGGGGCATGGCAGGATTATGTGATCAAGAAATAAAAGATGTTACAATCTATTCAAAATAAATCTTAAATATAGCATAATAATTTTTAGCCTGGTGTCAAAACCATACAATATTTCTACATATAATATGTAGCGTGCATATTCCCAATATGCATACTCATTCCCAGGAAAATTAATTAATGTTTTAAAATTTGCTTGAAGAAACAAGTTTTTCTTCTATAGACTTTTTCCATTCATTTATGAGATTAGTTCAGAAACATTATGTTGACTAGATACAAGGCATTGTGCCAGCCACAGAAATCCAAAGATTTAGAAATAACGCAGCATTTGAGGGATTTCCATTCTAATTTGGGAAGAGGAAGAAGGTTGTGTGACAGGTACCCAGATTAGTATATCATAAAGTAAAGAGAATAGGTACAAAGAAAAGCCAAGGAAATTTGAGGTGGGATAACATTTAGCCATTGGCATCAGCGACAAATTGTTGGAGAAGGTGGTATCTGAGCTGAGCCTTGAAGGCAAAGAGATTATGATTTTCAAGGCAGAGGATGACCTTCAAGAATGTACCCATGTAAGTGATAGTATGTAAAGTTTAGAATATACCTATCAAATCTATTTAGGCCAGAATATTTGCCTCATGAAGGTGAGCTTTGTGAAATTACTCTGCAAAGGTAGACTGAAGCTAGTTGGGAAGATCTTAAGTCATAGGCTAAATGAATTTTATTGTATCCTGTTTGCAGTAGAGAGTAACTGAATTTTTTTGCACAAGGAGCAAGTAATGTGTTTAGACCTAATGCTGGTGTGCAGAAACCACAAGGTAGCATGTTGTAGTAAAAGGCAATGGAGTGTAATAGATAGTACTGACCTTGGAGTCAGCAGAAATCTGGGTTAAATTTTTGCTTTAAGTTTCACTAACTATAACTGTTGGGGAAAACTTAACTTCTTGGAGCTTTTTGTAAGACAGGAATAGCATTACTTGCAAGAGTTACTTCTCAGGATTGTTTGAAAAAAGATCTTTGCAAACCTTAAAGAACTATATAAATATGAATTATAATTCTAAACTATTGTATGAGTTTTGTTCAAATAGTATTGGATAGTATGACATTATAAATAATAAAAATGATGTATAATAACATCAAGTATTTTATGACTTTTGTTAAGAATAGATTTAGGGGCAGCTAGGTGGCACAGTGGATAGAGCACCGGCCTTGAAGTCAGGAAGACCTGAGTTCAAATGTGACCTCAGACAATTATACTTCCTAACTGTGTGACCCTTGGCAAGTCACTTAACCCAGTTGCCTGGGGGGGTGGGGGGCAATTAGATTTAAAGCCAGGAATTTTATTGCTTAGAAGTAACTTGATTGAAAGGACAAGCTACATTCAGCTGTTAGGCCATTCTCTGTTTAACCTCATAAAAATTCACTAAGCATATTTTATAATAAGTGACTGAATATACTTTTATCATTCCCAATTTCTTAGTTTTGGCTGCATTAGAACTTTTAAAATAACTTGACTTTTGATGATTTTCGTTTCAGTTCAGGAATTGGGTTTAAGTAGATCAAGTCTAGCCCAGCTGACCCAGCTTTATGTAGCAGTAGTCTTGGAGTGTCCCTTCTATAAGGTAGGTAATTTCACATTTTCCATTGGCAATCTTTTACATTGGTTTAATATTTTGTTGCCCTGCTGATTAAACACTAAGTTTTTAATGTTTCTTGCAAGTTTCTTTTTGCCTTAGGTTCATTTCCATTTGATTAAATTTTTTTAACATACATGAAAAGATACAAATGTTCAAAATTCTCCCCTTGAAAACATTTCTTATATTTGAGGTCATTGGTTTCTTGTCTTAGCCCTTTGCTTCTTTATGCTAAATAACCCTTTTTCTTTTACCATATTTTTAAAAATATCTTAGCTCAATATTTCTCAATAGCCACAGAGAAATCCAGTGGGTATTATATGGATCCTTATGTGATAGTTCTGACTAGTGTCAAATCCCTAGGTGTTTATTTGATGTGTTACAAATTGTAGTTTTCATAGACGAATTGCAAGCTGGCTTCTTTTTATGTGAAAGGTAATATATGTCTTGAGATGATCAAAGGAGAAATGTTTGGAGAACCACTTCCTTTGAAGAACACAGCTTACAGAGCTTCCAAGGAAGTGCTTAAATGTAGGAGCTTTTCAGCTTTAAAACCACCTTTGGGAAATCCCAAAGCTTTAAACTATTTCTTATATTTTTACCCAGATAGCTCTCCTTTTTCCCCTTGTTAACATGGCTGAAAGCTTTAGGGATCATACGTGATTTTAGTTATGCGTACTTGACTTAAGAAGGTGTTAGGAATTGTTGCCCTCACCCTAGAGGATGGAATGGATACACCTATCAGAGGTGGCTAATAAAACTGATTTTTTTTTTTTTTTGACTAACATAGGAGAGTATTCAGTATGGACACTCTGGGAGGCTTCTGTATACTTAATCAAGTGCTGCTGCCATTTAAGAAAATATAAAGTTTTCAACAGTTAATTTATAAGACAAAAAAAAAATACAGTGTCATTAATTTGCTGTCATGCTGAAGTGAAGTGTTATACTTTGGCACTACAAAGACAGAAATGAGAGTATATTAAAGGAGCTTACATTCGGGGTCAAGCTCCCTATTCACAGAGAAGTAATCACAAGATAATTGAAGGAGCGAATAAAGGACAGGGACAGGAATAGGGTGAATGCTAGCAAAATGAACAAACCAGTTTCCATGGAAGACATGTCATTTGAGCTAAGCCTATTCTGATAGGTGAAGTTGAAAAGGAAGTAAAAGTCTAGAGATAGTAAAATGCCTTATATAAAAGAACAGAAGTAGGAAATAACAGTTGAGGGGAACAGCTAATGGCATCTTTTGGATGCAGTATTAGAATGAATGAAGAGAAACTGTGAAATAAGACCGAAAAGATTGTGTGTGGGTGTGTGCATGTGTATGTGTTGCATTAATACATATCCAAACTGACATTGCTAATTTGATCTGACATTCTCTAGACTTGTCCCTGAATGGTTATCTGTTAAAAGGGAAGTTTGCTGGGTAGGAGAAAGTAGGAAGGGTACTGAAGTAAATATTATTTAAAAACAAAAGGCATCAAAACTGAGGTATCTCTCAGCTATTATAATTCAATTAATATTTATTAGGAATAATTGTGGTCTTTTTAGTAAAGCATCTCTGCAAATGGGCATCAGGCATTTATTGTAAAAAGTTCATTCTATTTTTCAAAAGAAGTACACTATTTTATTTAATTTATTTAGTTATTTTTATTGCACTTTGTTTAATGAATCACATCGAGAGAGAAAAATCAAAACAGAAGGGGGGAGCCAATGGAGAGAAAAATAAAAAATAAAAAAGAAGTGAACATAGCATGTGTTGATTTATATTCATTCTCTATAGTTCTTTTTCTGGATGGAGATGGCATTTTCTATCCAAAATTTATTAGGTTTGCCTTGGATCACTGAATCATTGAGAAGAACCAAACATATCATAATTGATCATCACACATTCTTGCTATTATTATATACAGTGTATTCCTGGTTCGGTTTGTTTGACTTAGCATCAGTTCGTGTAAGTCTTTACAGTCCTTTCTAAAATCAGGTTGTTCATCATTTTTTTACAGAACAGTAATATTCCAAAACCTTCACATTCACAATTTGTTCAGCCATTCCCCAATTGATGGGCATTTGCTCATTTTCCAGTTCTTTGCAAACACAAGAAGAGGTCCTACAAACATTTTTGCACACGTGGGTCCTTTTCTCTTCTTTCGGATTTCCTTGGAATATGCAGTAGTGACATTGCATAAGTCCAGATTGCAATAAAAATGACAATACTACCCAAACTAATTTACTTATTTAGTGTCATACCAATCAAACTCCCAAGAAATTATTTTACAGATCTAGAAATATATAGTAGCAAAATTCATTTGGAAGAACAAAAGGTCAAGAGTCTCAAGGGAATTAATGAAAAAAAAAAGGCTGATGAAGGTGGCCTTGCTGTACCAGATCTAAAACTATATTATAAAGCAGTGGTCATCAAAACCATTTGGTATTGGCTAAGAAATAGAGTAGTCGATCAGTGGCAAAGGATAGAATTACAGGACAAACCAGGCAATAATTATAGCAATTTAGTGTTTGATAAACCCAAAGACCCCAGCTTCTGGGATAAGTACTCACTATTTGACAAAAACTGCTGGGAAAATTGGAAACTAGTGTGGAAGAAATTAGGGCTTGACCCACATCTAACACCACATACCAAGATAAGATCTAAATGGATTCATGATCTCGATATAAAGAGTGATATTATAAGTAAATTAGAGGAACGTAGTATAGTTTACCTCCCAGACCTGTGGAGATGGAATAAATTTATGTCCAAAGAAGAACTGGAACTCTTAATTGAACACCAGATACATAATTTTGACTGTATTAAGTTAAAAAGTTTTTGTACAAACAAAACGAATGCAGTCAAGATTTGGAGGGACGCAATAAACTGGGAAAACATCTTTACATTTAAGGGTTCTGATAAAGGTCTCTTCTCTTAAATATATAGAGAATTGTCTCATATTTCTAAGAATTCAAGCCATTCTCCAATTGATAAATGGTCAAAGGATATGAACAGACAATTTTCAGATGATGGAATTAAAACCATTTGTAGTCATATGAAAAGGTGCTCCAAATCACTGTTGATCAGAGAAATGCAAATTAAGACAACTCTGAGGTACCACTACACACCTGTCAGATTGGCTAAAATGACAGGAAAAGATAACGATGAATGTTGGAGGGGATGTGGGAAAACTGGGACACTAATACATTGTTGGTGGAACTGAACGGATCCAGCCATTCTGGAGAGCAATTTGGAGCTATGCTCAAAACGTTATCAAACTGTGCATACCCTTTGACCCAGCAGTGTTTCTAATGGGCATATATCCCAAAGAGATCTTAGAGGAGGGAAAAGGACCCACATGTGCAAGAATGTTTGTGGCAGCCCTTTTTGTAGTGGCTAGAAACTGGAAACTGAATGGATGCCCATCAATTGGAGAGTGGTTGAATAAATTATGGTATATGAATGTTATAGAATATTATTGTTCTGTGAGAAACAACCAGCAGGATGATTTCAGAGAGGCCTGGAGAGACTTGCATGAACTGATGCTGAGTGAAATAAGCAGAACCAGGAGATCATTATACACGGCAACAACAATACTATGTAATGATCAATTCTGATGGACATGGCTCTCTTCAACAATGAAATGTTTCAAACCACTTCCAATTGTTCAGTACACCCAGAGAAAGGGATGTGAAATGTGGACCACAGCATAACATTTTCATGCTCTCGATTGATGTTTGCTTGCATTGTGTTTCCTTTCTCTGATTTTTCTTTCATGTAGATATGGTTTTTCTTGCACAAACATGATAACTGTAGAAATATGTATACATATATTCGATTTGTCAAGTATTTTAACATAATTAACATGTAGTGGATATCCTGCCATCTGGGGGAGGGGTGGGGAGTAGGGGGAAAAAAATTGTAACAGAAAGCTTTGTAAGGGTTAATGTTGAAGAATTACCCATAGGTATGTTTTGCAAATAAAAAGTTAAAAAAAATTAATAAGTCCAAATTGCTTTCCAGAATGATTGGATCATTTCACAACTCTACCACCAAGCCATTAGTGTCCCAATTTTCCCACATCCCCTCCAACATAGATCATTATCTTTTCCTGTCATTTTAGCCAATGTAAGAGGTGTGAGGTAGTACCTCAGAGTTGATTTAATTTGCATTTCTCTAATCAAGAGTGATTTAGAACCTTTTTTTGATGTGACCATAGATGGCTTTGATTTTGTCATCTGAAAATTGTTTGTTCATATCCTTTGACCATTTATCAGTTGGGGAATGACTTGTTTTCCAAAAATTTGACATAATCCTTTATATATTTTAGAAATGAAACCTTTATCAAAAACACTAGCTGAAATGATTTTTTCTCCAGCTTTGTACTTCCCTTTCAATCTTGTTTCTGTTGGTTTTGTTTGTGCAAAAACTTTTTTTTTTTATTAAAGCTTTTTATTTGTATAACATATGTATGGGTAGTTCCCCAGGATTGATCTTTACAAAGCTTTCCATTGCAAATTTTACCCCCAGTCCCCTCCCCTCCCCTAGATGGCAGGAAGTCCACTACATGTTAATAATGTTGAAATGCTTGAGAAGTTATGCAAGAAAAATCCTATCTACAAGAAAAAAAAAAGAATAAAAGAAAGGCAACACAATGCAAGCAGATGTCAATAGAGAACATGAAAATGTTATGTTGTGGTTCATATTTCATATCCCTCTCTCTGGGTGTATATGGTTTTCTTCAGTGAACAATTGGAACTGGTTTGAGACAATTCTTTGTTGCAGAGAGCCATGTCCATCAGAATTGATCATCATGTAATACTGTTGTTGCTGTGTATGATGATCTCCTGGTTCTGCTCGTTTCACTCAGCATCAGTTCATGCAAGTCCCTCCAGGCCTCTCTGAAATCGTCCTGCTTGTCGTTTCTTACAGAGCAATAATATTCCATAACATTCATATACCATAATTTATTCAGCCACTCTCCAATTGATGGGCATCCCTTCAGTTTCCAGTTTCCAGTCACTACAGAAAGTGTGGCACACACTGCCACAAACATTCTTGCATATGTGGGGCCCTTGTTTCATTCCTTCAGACTCTGTTCAGAGGCTTGGTTTCATGTGGTTTTTTGAGGGAAACTGGGAGCAGCTTCCTGGCTTCATTATGCCATCTTGATTCCACTCGTAACATTATTTTATTAAAGTTCTTTGTTAATTTAAAAAGGTTTGTTATATTTTAATTTTTGTGTGTATGTTTATAATTTATAGGGTCCTAAACTGCTTCAACAATTTCAAGTGAAATCATTTCTTATTCCACCTTACCTCCTGGAGACTCCCATGGATCTTCAACTTTATAAAACTGTTAGTGTTGCACTAACTGATCTTTTAGAAGCAAGAATATATTTTGCTTCAAGAGTCTCAACATCTTGTTGTTACACAGTAGGTAAGCTAAAAATCTGTTTATTATCTTTTTGAGATTTCAGTAATCCTATTTTTAAATAAAGACCATATATAAAACTACAATAAATTCAAAACTTCCTCAAGAAACTTAGATCAGAATTTAAATACATTTAAAATATTTACATTGAGAAAAATTTTGAGAGAAAAGGAAAAAAAATCAAATAGATGAAGTTTGCTATTATGAGGGGCTCTTTCCTTGAAGTATACCTTGGCTTGCAGAAAGTAATCTGCATCACACTGTGGCAATGGAATGACATATGCATTACACCATAGAGAAAGAGAATGTACAAATTTCCTGTGTTGCCATGAAACATGAGGATCTGTAGTCAAGAAGAGAATTAGTGCTACAGGTATAGTCCTCAAAATGTGGTACTATAATACATGACATAAAAGGATACTTCAGGGTGTAGTTGACAACACACCATAAAAATCAGACAGGCAGCTAGGTTACCCAGTGGGGAAAGTATCAGTGTTAGTGCAGTGTCACATGAGGTTTGGGTGATAATGTATTAATGACAGTATTGGGAAAACATTATCTGAAATCTGTCATAGGATCATAGATTTAAAGCTGGTAATGACCTTGGGGAGGTAATTGAGTCCTGCATTTCCTATTGACTAGAAGTTATACTATAGCATAGTTGTGCGGGCTAGTAAATATATTATGGAAAGTGCCAGTCATATAATATATGCTACTTGGGTTTCTGTGCTTTTGTTTGATTATTTTTTAAATCTTCATCTAAAATTTCAGGTCCTTGACGTAGTGGATAGAGAGCTGGCCTCTGAATCAGATAGATGGTTCTAATCATACAACTGGTTTCAGATTGTCATTTTGATTAGTAGAATGAAGAGAACTTTTATGTTGGGATTTCTCTTCACCAATGAAATCACAAGTAAAACCAGACCCTTACTCTCTAATTGGACTAATTTGAGTCCAATTTGTAAGATTTGTAATGGGGGAGGGAAGAAAAAAATGTGATATGATTTTAATTACAATCCTCAAAACCTAAGATTCATACTACCTGCTTTAGTGTTACTAAGCCTAAACTAGAATAAATAATTTATATTTTAAAAGCATTTTATTGTTTTCAAGAGTTTAGAGGATTTGCTCAGGATCCAACTGACAAGTATCTGAAGTGGGATTCAAATCCAAGTCTTCCAAGTCTAGCACTCCATTCTCTATGACAGGCTTTCTTTTTGACTTCCAGACAGCCAGTTAGGGCTAAAATAATGAACTTTTTGGTAACAAGAATACATTGTACTTCAAGAATGTTGATACAAGGGTCAGCTAGATGGCACAGTAATTAGAATACTATCCCTGAAGTCAGGAGGACCTGAGTTCGAATGTGTCCTCAGACACTTAACTTAGGTGTATGACACTGGGCAAGTCACTTAACTCCAATTGCCTCAGCCCCCCCCC
>JAJPUD010001235.1:44607-189237 GCA_023553655.1 Myrmecobius fasciatus
CTTTTGTTAAACAACTACTTAAGCTGTTTTTTTGTTGTTGCTGTTTTTATGGGATCCATATAATTTTTGTAGAGTTGACTTATTTGATCAGTGTTATATTAAAACTTTAATACTCATTGCTTGTGGTTATATCTTTAAAGCCTTCAATAAATAGAATTTGAAGCCTGGAAAATAGCAGAAATACAAGAATATTTGTAATGGTATGTATGAAGATGTTTTCCTTTTTTTCTCTCACTCAGATATTGAGATTAAATTAGATGAAGAAGGATTTGTATTACCTTTTACAAGCGATGAAGATGTGTATAAAAGGTAAAGAAAAGCACTGTTGTCACATATCTTTTTTAAAAAAACTATTCTAATGCTAATATAACTGATATCTTGGCTTCTTATGCTTTATGTAATTTTTTTTCAAAAAAATTAATTAATTCCATATCAATATTTTTTTTCTAATCAGATCTTAGAGGATCTTTGAGATAAATGGGATCTCAGAAGTCCTATCTGTGTAGCCCCTTAATTTTATAGGTAGAGAAATTAAGATTCCAAAAGCTGATTTAATTTGCACAAATCACACATCCAGTTAATAATAAATTGGGATTATAAACAAACAGTCATGACTCCCCTTTCTGTTTTCTTCATACTTATTTAATAGCTATTCTATTTTAGTCATCATAGGTAGTAAAAGCCATTACATATTAAAGAATGTTGCTTAAAATCATTATTTTTTAAGTGCTTGTTATATGTGGTACCAGGCTGTGGTAAATAAAAAATGGAACAGCCATAGTTTTCAAGAAGCTTGTATGCTAAGTTCATAATGCTGTATTTTCAAAATATTGAAAATATATTCCAATATAAATTGGTAATTTAACATACTAAAATAATGATGCTCAAAAGTTGAGCTAGATTACCCAGTGGGTGAAGCATCAGGCCTGGAGTCAGGAAGAATTGAATTCAAATTTGATTTCTGATACTTAGCTTAGTTGTGGGCCCCTGAGCAAGTCATATATTCTGTTTGTTTCCTAATTATATTATAACATGAGGATAATAGTACTTTTCTCCCATAGTGGTTGTAAGGATCAAATAAAATCTATAAAGTGCTCAGCATAGTGCCTGGCACATTAGTAAGTACTGCATAAATGTTAACTATGTTGATGGTTATTATTGTTAAGGAAAAACTAAATATGTGATTATTCTAGCTTAGCTTTTAGTGGTAAAAGATCTCATTAGCTTTTGATATTATATTTCAACACAGTTCTAAAATGATATTCTTACTTAAATGTGATTACAAATTCATAATTTATAAACAGTCATTTGGTTTTTAAAGAGTTAACTATCATATTTGTTTGATGTCCAGATTAGCACTCTGCATTGATGATTCAAAAAGATTTTGTTCGAATAGCCACAATTTACTAGGAAAAGAAGCTATTAAACAAAGACATCTACGATTACTTGGTTATGAAGTTATACAGGTATGATTTAACATATTTTTGCTGCTAAAAGTTTTCATAATTTAAAATTATCTCATTGAAAACATTAAATGGAACTCTTTAGTAGCCCAAGAAAGTCACTTCAAATTGGAGTTTATTAAACTACCATAAATAAATAGATAATTTTTTTAGATAAATACTGATGAAGTTTTATTTATGAACATGTGCAAATTGAATTTTTGTTAAATTACATTTCCCCCTTTATTGTATTATAATTTTATAGAGATCTTTCCATATCTGAATGATATGAACATGTTGTTCGCTTTTTATATTGTACCTTTTCCTCTAGCATTTAAATTTTGTACAAGAAAATGGAACCCTACATATAAACCTTTTATGATATGAAGAATCTTCTTAAATTTGTCATTTTCTTAAATGTTAGAATTTTCACAAAAAGAGATTTACAAAAGTAGAGCTAATAGTAGTATTCTTTATACCATCATCTTGTTCTACCTTAAAATTTAACTACAGAGAGTAGGTAAATTATATGAATACTATTTTTTTCTGTTAATCTTTCTGAAATAAATTGGAATTTTGAATCACTAGACCCATTAAGGCTATTAAACCTTACCCTCACTTAATAGTTTGCCCACACTTATTTTTTAAAATATATTTTGTAAGAACTAGAATATCCTGAATGTCAATAGTGTCTATACTTTGGTAGGGTCAATATCTGGCTACGGAAATATAGGATTGAGTAGGCTGTTTAGATTCTCTGTATTATTAATAGAGCTTCTTAACTAATTTCTATACATATCTCTATTCCATTCCAATCTGTTGTGTCCTTTCCATTCCAGATTTTTCCTCCTAAAATACTTCTCCATCATGTTGCAATTATTTATTGCCCCTAGAAGAATAACTCAAAATAATAAATCGAATTTATTTAGTGCAAAATTCTTTGCAAAAGATAGATTTCTTGGGTTTAGTCTTTCAGGATGCTCCCAATACTCTGCTGAATTTTCCAGTCCTGTTTTGCACTACTGCTCCTTCCTCAACAGCTACTTTATCTTTTATCCTACCTTCTTTTACTTACCGTTCTTTGCTGTCTCTCACACCTGTAGGCCACCTGGGACTGCAATTCTCCTTAGTCAGTTTTACCTCAAAAGAACCCTGGCTTCTTTCAAAGTGAAACACCAGGGGCATCTAGGTGGCACAATGGATAGAGCACCAGCTCTGAAGTCAGAAGGACCTGAGTTCAAATCTGGCCTAAGACACTTAGCACAACTCCAGTTGCCTCAGTAAAAAAGGGGGAAAAAAAAAAGTGTAACTCAAGCCACTTCATTAGTGCTCTTCCCATACCAAAATTACTTTTAATTTCTTCTGTATAGTGAGTCCGTCCTCAGAGCTATGAAGACCTGGCCCAATCTCAGGCACACACTGGCTTTGTGATCCTAGGCAAATCTTTCAGTGCATAGGCAACTCTTTAAGACAGCAAGATAAAGTTCCTGACCTCCAGGGATAGAGGACATTTTCTTATATAAATATAACCAAAGTATAGGCTAAGACCCAATCTGCATTTCATTCCCTATGTTCTTGCCTGCTATAGCAGAACATAAATATCTTGAAGGAAAGGATGGTTGTATTTTTTCCTTTATATCCTCTAACACCTGGCATTTAGTAGATGCTTTAAAAATATGTATTTTATTGAATTAGGCATACTAGTCTTCTTATCATCAGAATTTGTCTTGTATTCTCCTACTTTTGATCGTGCTGTTTTCTTAAATACAGTGCCTCCCACCTGGACTTCACTCCTTCCTTCTCTGCATATCTAAATTTTCTTTCTCCTTCAAGTATATCTGATCAGTTTCCATTAAGCTTTTTTTTTTTTGACCACCCTAGAAGAAAGGGATCTTTTTCTCCTTTCAAATCCTTTTTTGTTACTATTTTTATGTTTAAGTCTTACACTCACAACTAATTGTAAATTTATTTTTAAAAATGCCCATAATTTATCCTTAAAACTCCCATAGTTTTTTGCACACATTAATTAACAAAATTTATTAATCAGCCACTTTGTGTGGGACTCTGCCTTCTGCTGAGAGTGCACATAGAAAGAATGAAACAATATCTACTGGTAGAGGGCTTATTCTCTTTCCCCTTCTCCCTCCTCCCAGTTTTTTGCTTTTGACCTCCCTTAATCTGCCCTCCTTTTACAGCCCTTCCCCCCTTCTTATTCCTTTTTACTTTTACTTCTATTCTTTCTGTTAGCCTCTCCTTTTCCTTAACTCTTTTCCTAGAGAACTTATTCTAACAGAGCAGAAAACAACATTTATGTACATAAATATATACAACAAAAGTATAAAGTGACTAATTGAAATTATATACCAAAAAAAGCTAAGTACTGGGTAGTTTAGGAAAGATGATGTTAGCATTTGAAAGTATTTGGAAATGCTTCCTTTGGATGATTCTTTGATCTGCATCATAAAGAAAGCAAGGAATTATTTGAGGGTAAAGGTGAAGAAAGAGTCCCTTTTAAGCATATTACAAAGATGAGTAGACAGAAAATGGAATGTGAGAGAAAACTAATTTAAGTGAATCACAGAGTGAAGGAGAGGAAGTGACATTGGAAAAGATAAGTGGGGACCAGGGTTGTATATGTCTTTGAAAGCTAAACAGGCTTTGATCCTAGAGGCATTAGGAGGCCAATGGAGTTGATTGAGTAAGGGAATCACATGGAAAATTACTTTAGCAAGTGTATAGAATAGATTAATGTATAATATATATTGTATAGGGAGATTCATTAGCTGTTACAGTAATCAAGGGGAGATATTAATGAGAGCCTGAACTAAGGTGTTTCCTGTGTAAGTGGGAAGGAAAGGATCATTCACCAGTAAATATTAATTGATTGGCTAATAAGTATTGCTGTTTGAATCCTGTCACACTGAGATCCTTCAAATGGAATAATTTTTGGCCAAATATTTATTTATTTTTCAACAGATTCCATATCATGAAGTTGAGATTCTCCAGTCAAGATACGAAGTAGTGAAATATTTAAAGAAAAAAATAGCCCCTCACAGAAACAGATTTCATTGATAACCAGATTGGAATATTGACTGCATACTTGGTGGTAAAAAGTTTGCATTCTGGTGGTGACTAGTATGAACACTTACACATATATACACACACAAAGCAAAAAACCCAAACAATTTGTGAATTATTCTGAGCTAATTTATTAAAGTTTCTATTTACCAACAATTTTCTAATTCCTAATAATTCAGGACATTTCTTTGTTGCTGCAATGAGGCTTAATAATTTAGAATATTCTTTGTAATGTAACACAGAGATCGTTCATGTTCATTTTTTTTGTATTATGTTGACTTCATTTTTTAGAATAAAGAAGTATAACAAAAATAATGATCTTATTTTTAGAATAAACTAAAGTATAACAAAAATAATGATCTTATTTTGTAGTAGGAGTACTAAAGTCTCTGCCTCTTAAGTGGAGCTAGTTTTCTGCTAATAGATAAGGAATCCGTCTCTGAGGCCTAGAGCTCTTGATATGACTTCCCAGTATGTGGGGCATGAAAGGTCCATTCCACTATGGGTTAGTACCCCTAAGATTTGATGAATGTTCATCAGCCATGTAAAGCAATACTTATTTGGAAGCAATTCATTTAACGAGAGACAGTGGAGGCTATATCTATCTGAACCAGTACTATATCGTCACTGAATAGCTTTTCTGATGTGACCCAAGACATGTTTGTGATATTTCTTCTGATTGGAGGGAATATTTAATCTTTTTTAAATCATTAGGTTTTTTTCATTTGGGAAATGTTCAGCTCACCAATATATTGATCCAGAAGGATGACAATTATAAAAAGACCATCAGATTTGGCAAATAAGAGATCACTGTGTACTTTTGAAAGAGCAATTATAGTTGAGTGATGACATTACAAGCCAAATTACAAATGGTTTAAATCAAGTGAGAAGAAAGGAAATGTAGACAGTGACATTTTTTTTTTTTGTACTTTGATAATCTAGCTTTTATTATTTTTTCTCAGTGGTATTTTATTTTTTCAGTTACATATAAAGATAGTGTTGAACATTTATTTTTGTAAGACTTTTGAGTATCAAATTTCTTCTCCCTTACTTTTCTCTTCCCCAAGAAAGCAAACAATCTGATAGAGTTATTTGTACAATCATTTTAAACATTTGCATGTTTTGAAAGAAAAATCAGAACATACCATGAGGAAGAAATGATAAACAAACAAAAAAAAAAGGTGAAAATAGTATGCTTTGATCCACATTCTCCTTCTTGCTGTGAATGGCATTTTCCATCCCAAGTCTATTTAATTATAGTGACAGCTTTTTCAGAGGATTTAACTAAGAAAAGAAAGATTTATACCATAAGCAAACTTAGGAAAGCAAAGTACAATTTACTTATCAGATCTTTAGAGAAGGGAGAAATTTATGACCAAAGAAGAATTAGAGAACATTATGAAAGGCAAAATGGACAATTCTGATTATATTAAATTAAAATGTTCACTTCTTTTTTCATTTTTTTTTCTCTCCCATGGTTTTTCCCTTTTCTGATTTTTCTGTCCCAACATGATTCATAAAGCAATATGTATTAAAATAAATAAATGTTTTAAAAAAATAAAAAAGCATTGGAACTGAAGAAAATGGTTTATACTGATAATTTGAGGGTATGATAACATTTGGTAATTTTTTTAAAAAATAGAGATTAAAGAATTTTTAGAAAATACTAGAAAGTAAACAAATTGGTAGAGAGATGTTTGTGTAGAGAGGATAATTAAGGATACAGTGTACTGGAGAGAGTGGAGAGGAGGAAATCAAATCCATTTGTAAAAGATTTGGCCTGGCCATGGAGAAGGGCCACTTCTGAGGAAGACAAGAGATTTTGATATGAAAAGAATAAAAGAAGAGAGCACACACTGAGCTCAAATTTTTTTTCTGAATAAAATAAACACTGAAAAAAGAAGGATAGAGGGACTTAAGGAGTGAAGAAGTTTAGAATAACTTCTGTGAGGCTAATCAATTTGAGAGAAATAAAAGTCACTTTGCTGCATCAAGCACCTATTGAGGTTGGATAATATCAATGTGTTGTGGATCCAGTCAGCAGAGTAGTGGGATTTCTTTTCTCTGCACTTTTGGAAGTGATCCAGGGCTGAGGTTTGGCAAAACACAAGCAAGGACAGAATAACAGAACAAGGTTTTCAATATTCTGGGGACAGCCTAGACTTGAAATCACTGTGGAGAGGGGTAGATTAAGTCAGAGCAGGAGAAATAGCTTGAGAGAGTCCTGAATCTGGGAGGATTGGACAATAAGAGACAAATAGATATCAGAGAGAGGAAGCATAGGGAGAAGTAGAGTCTGGGAAATGTCTGATTTTCTACTCATAGCTGTAGGTAGTATACGACAATTTTTATGTGTAGCTGAAGCCTAGTGAAGAATTGATCTTAAATGAGGCTTAAAAAGATCTAAGAAGTTAGTCAGCTCTTTGTATGAACTAATTGAAAAAGAGATCTGCAATGAAGAGAAATTTGCTATGGAATGAGAATTCCAGGGGGCACAATGGAAGGGGGTCAGTAGGATTAGACTGGGGGATGGGTGGAGAGGAAGAGGATGATGTCTTAAGGAAGGTCATGAGGAAGGGATAGGGTTAATTTTCTTCTGAATGGTTACTGATTGATTTCTGTAGGGATAGGGAGAGAAACGAGAATAGCCATTGCAGTAATAAAGGATAGCAGATTGTGAAAGAAATTCACAGCTTTTCAAGAAGTTTTATAGAGAGAGCTAATCAAGGCCTAGGTCTCTTCACCCGTGAGACTTGTAATATGGGGAGAGACATTGGATGAAAGGAGATATTGATGGTCCCTTGAATTATCAGAGGGTGTTAGTGGACAGCCAGACCTGGGTCTGGGTTTGGTCTATAGAATCAGACCCACAATTTTTTTTATAAACCAGAACAAGAGAATCAACCAGCACATTGATAGGTCATGCAATGCAAATCCATTGTTCACTACTTGTGTTCAGTAAAGTTAATTTCTTATGATGACAAATTTGGATCATTAAATGATGAACACTTAATAGCTGTAGAGTACCTCCTATTTTTGCTGAAGGAGTATCAAAAATATTTTTTCTCCAGAAAAGTTATTTAATTTTATAATAAGTGAACCATAATTTAAGGTTATGAAACATATTGATTAACTAATGGAATATATTCAATACCTTAATCTTAGAATTAAACAAGAAAAAACAAGAGATATAGCCAACTGATTAAACAGTATCCCTCTAGACTGAATCATGAGAGAAACTGTAGATGCCTTTAAAACATTTAGCAAGTTAAAATATTCTATTATTCTTTATAAGCAGTAGATGGTGCTGTTGTTTAAAAGTTCACCCACTGAGTACTATAATTATGCTAGATGAACCATCAGAAAATTACAGGTGCATTTTTAAAAATTAGATCCTATTTTCCCATTGCCTCAATTCATAAATTTAGAGTTATGTCATCATTGTTTCAGATTTATCTTAAAATGGAAGTTTAGATGTAAATTGCTTTACACTTTTACCCCCTTTAACTCAAAATTTTAAACTTATTTGACACTCTAGGATGAAACTTTCTAGTTAATCTCCATACATACTGGTATAATTCTGGACCCCATTTTTTGGAAAGGGTATTGATGAACTGAATTTTGTTATGAGGAGGAAATCATGATGGTTGAGGGACCTCAAAACCATAATATCATAATTCTCATTTTACATATATGAAAGCTGAAGCTGTGAGAGATGAAATATTGGCCCAAGATTACAAATGTAGCAAAACTGGTATTTGGATTTAGGTCTTCTAACTCACAAACCGCTACCTTTCCTGCTGTACTGTCCTGCATTTAATGAACATTAGATGAAAGAACTCAGGATCCATCTCTCCTTCACAGGACTTGGGGGTCATGTGATAGCCATATTCATAAAGTAGTCAGAAATGACCACTGAGTTGTACTTTTAGTTTTTGGGTTTTTTTTTAATTTTTTTTAAATGTATTATGCTTTTTGAATTCCATTTAAGCTATTGAGCAGCTAAGCAGATAGAATTTAAGACTTGAAATCAAAAAGACCTGGATTTTAATCTTGTCTTAGAAATTTAGTAGGTTTGCAAGCTATTTAATCGTTCTCAGTCTTAGTTTATATAACTATATAATGGGGGTAGTAATCATAACACTTTCCTTGCAGGGCTGTTGTAAGGGAAAAAAAACACTTTGCAAACATTTAATCACTATATAACTGCTGGCTATTTGCATACTTGTTGTTTCTCCTAAATTTAGGTGGAATCTGAATTTTATTCATCTTTGTAGTACTTCTCAGCACCTAACAAAAGTGCCTTGTACTTGTAGGGTGCAAAATGCTGCTGAATAACTGAATAAAACTGAATTTTAAAAAAGGTAACTTTTAGGCCAATTAGGTCTAAATGCTCTAAACTGTTTGAAAAATATATCCTCAATTCATTTCCAATGTGTTTTATACAACTATTTCAGTTGGCATGAAACTTTCTTTGCCTATAAAACACTCTTTCTGAGATTCAGTCTATCTATTCCTTAGATAGCAAGAAGCTATTAGATTTTACATTTTATTAAAAACTTGGGCAAACCTAATGAACTCTAGTTATTTATGCAAATAATGTTTTTCCTTTAAAACCTTTTTACCTATCAAAAACAAGTTCAAGTGCCAAAATTATCATTACCCAGAATTTGAGTAGGGTGAAACAGGAATAAGTAGAAAACAGAGACTAACGGCTATAACCCTTTTGAGTTTTCACAATAGTCTTGTTACCATATAAGGTATGTAAAAGGGATGTGACTTTATAAAATCATGTAGTCTTGGTAATGTACATTTTTGTAGGTATTTTATAAAATTAAGACTTCTTTGTTACTTGAAACCTTTTATGTTAAATCAAAATACAGTTTTTTTTTTTCAAAATGATCCTGAGGGTTTTAGCATTAGTACTACGCCAGGCACATATAAGTACTTTGTAAATGCTTATTGACTGGTTTCACCTCTTCCTTTCCCCCAAAATTGGCAAAAATGGCAAAAGATGGTTGAGTCATTGTTGGAGAGCTAATGGAAAGATAGGTACATTAATGAATTATTAGTAGAATTGTGAATTGGGACAACTTTTCTGCAAAGCAGTCTGGAATTTTGCAAGTAAAGTGACTAAAATGTCTATAAATGTTGACTCAAAGATTTCATATACTTGAAGGTCATAAACAAAAGAAACTTCATATATACCAAAATATTTATAGCAACTTTTTTTTTTTGGTTGAAAATAACTGGAAACAAAGTAGAGGCTCAATACTTGAAGAGTGGCTAAATAAATTGTACATGTAGGAATGTTTGAGATATTAGTGTGTTGTAAGAAATGACAAACATGATGAATACAGGGAAATAGGGATTTAAAATGAACTGATAAAAGAAAATGGTAAGTCATTGAAGTTTACAGGTTGGGAAACAGTGGGATAGAGTATGGTATTAGTGAAACCATAGAGGGCAGGCTAGACTCAATCTGTTTTGTTCCACAGGGCAAGACTAGAAAAGAAGATCAGGGCTTAGTTAAAAAAAAAAAAAAAAAAAAAGATTTTAAAAGTACATGTTAGCTTTCCACCAATGGAACTTCAAAAATTAGTAAATATTATCATTGAAAGGATCTAATCTAATCTGATCATTGAAAGGATCTAAGCAGTCTTGATGACTGCAGTCACAGTTGTAGAGGGGGTGAGGCTTTGCCATGAATTCTCAGGAATGCCAGTACACACCACCTTGTACTCCTCCCTAGTACTTCCTTATTTGTATGTTACCTGCCCTTCAAGTGGAAAAATGTCATGTCAATAAACATTTATTAAGCACCTACTGTGTGCCAATCAGTGGGCTAAGGTGCTGGAAATACAAAGAAAAGTAAGTCCTTATTAAGTTCCTTACAATCTAATGATGGAGTCAACATGCTAACAACTATTTACAAACTTTTTGTGGGATAAATAGGGAATATCAATAAAGGCAAGGTACTAAAGATTAAAAAAACAAAAATAAGAACTGTTGTAATCTGACCAAGAATAAGACTGAGGATTCTCTGTAAAACAGATTAATATCATCTCGAAGGGCCTTTTGGTACTCTCTCTACAGAACTGAGGCAGATGTACTTCAAGAATCACTATTCAGGTGGTTTAGAAAGTCTGACTTTTTTAAAAGGAGTAATCACTTAATCTGGCATTTTAAGACTGGCCTAGGTAGACAATTTGTAATAGAAATAAAGTAGCCAAATGCAGCAGTAGAGGCTAGCAGGGTAATGTTACAGGGGCTGACATCTAGGGAAGCTTGAGGCAGTGATTACTGATTCCTAAGCATTATCTTCACCTATAAAATAAAGAGATGGGCCCTAGGTAATCAAATCAAAAGGAAAAAAAAGAGGGAAAAAAAAAAGCAAGCAAACACCAACAGAGGTGAAAATATTGTTGTGATCCACACTCAGTCCCCATAGTCCTCTCTCAGGGTGCAAATGACTCTCCATCACAAGTTCATTGGAAATGGCCTGAATCACCTTGCTGAACAACATTAATTTTACCACCCTATTCACCTTCAATCTGCATCAGTAGTCACAAATGCTGGCAAAGAATTAATGGAAGAGGATTAAATTTTGAGTTTGAAACTGGTGCTCATACCTGACAGCAAGAGGCCTTAAGGTGAGAGGAAAAGTTAGTAGCATCCTATTTATAAATTCAAAGTCTACACCTTTCACTGTTGGGAAAGCAGTAGAAATTGTTCTGGAATCAGAGAACTCAGTTCAAATTCCACCTGATGCTTTCTTCTTGGGTAACGTTGTACAAGCCCCCTAATCTCTAAAGGTCTCAGCTTTCTTATCCATAAAATGACAAGAGTTTCACTGGATGACGTTTACGGTTCTTTCCAGTACTGGATCTGAAGATACTAGAAATCAGTCCGGAGGCAAAGAGGGGAGAGCTTGAGGACCTTAGGAAAGGCGCCGAGAGCGTTCTCCAATTGTGTGTGCATTTGGAATGCTGCTTTGCAGCGGTTGCCTAGCAACCAAATAACGCAGAAACCTTTCTGATTTCTTTCTGTCCTGAGTTGTGGACACCAGGACGAGGCCGGAGGCATGGAGGAGGAGGATGAGGAGGAGATTACTGAGGAGCAACTGAGAGTGAAATCCAAGCCTCTTCCAGTCTCCGCTTTGTCTGCTTTCAGTTATGTCCCGCCTCGATGCACCGGACCTAAGGAACAAAGCTACTTTTACCAGGAAAGGAAGGTAAGCAGCCACAGGCTGGAAGGAAATCTAGTCCCAGGAGGAAGAGCTTTTGTTATTTGGGGATAGTGACAACACAACTCTTAAATAAGAGATCTTTCTCACTTGCTGTTTCACCCCCACCCTCCTGGCTTTCAAATGTGGATTTTATTTTTTAAATTCCAACTTGTGTATTTTGGAGGTGGGGGGGGTTGTTTGTTTTGTTTTTCTTTATGCCTGTAATGTCCTCCTTCCTCAGCCCTCTCTCCTGGCTGCCTTTAAAACTCATAAAATCCCATCTTCTGCAGAATGTGTTTCCCAGCACCGTTCTGTCTTCCTAATAAGATTTTATACTTTATATAAATATGTTTTACATATGATGCATAATTATTCATATATGTACATTTATCCAAGTTATTTAGCGTGCTTAATATATAAAGATCCACTCATATATATGTAAAATCATTGGATATCTTTAAATGTACTTCCTACTGATAGTTAGGAACTACATATTTAGCAGCAGACAATAATTATGCCAACTTCTAAAACAAAGTTTCTCTGTTAAAATAAAATCTAATTTGTGTGTTTGTTTTACACTTTCCAAAGTCATTTCCTTACCACAATCCTGTGATATAGACAGGGCAGTTGCTATTATATCCATCTTACAGATAAGAATATGGGTTAAAAGTTACTGGATCTTGATAGTAAGGAAAAAAACAAATTATTTTATTGTTTTATGTGGGAGTCTCATTTGTTTTTTCCTTACTGAGATTCCCACATAAAATAATCATGGACAAGTTGTTCTTGGCTAGTGTGATGAATGGAGTAGCCTGCCTCAAAATGGTGATGGAAATGAAATGGAGGCTTAGTCCCTGAGTTATTAGTGCCTTCTTCTGTTTTATATTGGAACTATCAATATACATGTTTCCTCCCAACAGAATGTAAAACTCCTTTCATGTTTTCACATGTATTTGAAGTGTTGGTATAAATGTGCTAAATAAATGGAAGGTGAAAAATAAAAATAAATAAATAAATAAAAGTTACTGGATCTGTATCCCAAAGAGATCATAAAAGAGGGAAAAAGACCCACGTGTGCAAAAATGTGCAGCTTTTTTTTTGTGGTGGTAAGGAATTGGAAATTGAGTGGGTGCCTACCAATTGGGGAATGGTTGAATAAGTTATGGCATATGAATGTAATGGAATACTATTGTTCTATAAGAAATGATTTCAGAAAAGCCTGGAAAGCCTTGCACGAACTGATCCTGAGTGAAGTGAGCAGATCCGGAAAACATTGAACAGGGTAACAGCAAGATTATGTGATGATCAACTATGATAGACTTAGCTCTTCTGAGCAATATAGTGATCCAAGACAATTCCAGTAGTTTTTGGATGGAAAATGCCATTCATATCTACAGAAAGAACTATGGAGACTGAATGTCAAACCAAACCTGCTATTTTCACTTTTTTTGTTTTGTTTTGTTTTTTCTTATGATTTTTCCCTTTTGTTCTGACTTTTCTTTTCCAACACAACATACAGAAATGTTAAAAATTGATATCATATAAACCCAAAGACCCCAGCTTTTGGGATAAGTATTCACTATTTGACAAAAACTGCTGGGAAAACTGGAAACTAGTGTGGAAGAAATTAGGGTTTGACCCACATCTAACACCACATACCAAGATAAGATCTAAATGGGTTCATGATCTGGATATAAAGAGTGATTTTGTAAACAAGTTAGAGGAACATAATATAGTTTACCTCTCAGACCTGTGGAGATGGAATAAATTTATGTCCAAAGAAGAACTGGAACTCTTAATTGAAAACCAGATAGATAACTTTGACTATATTAAGTTAAAAAGTTTTTGTACAAACAAAATCAATGCAGACAAGATTAGGAGGGAAGCAATAAATTGGGAAATCATCTTTACATTTAAGGGTTCTGATAAAGGTCTCATCTCTAAAATATATAGAGAATTGTCTCATATTTATAAAAATTCAAGCCATTCTCCAATCAATAAATGGTCAAAGGATATGAACAGACAATTTTCAGAGGATGAAATTAAAACTATTTATAGTCATATGAAAAGGTGCTCCAAATCACTATTGATCAGAGAAATGCAAATCAAGACAACCCTGAGATACCACTTCACACCTGTCAGATTGGCTAAAATGACAGGAAAAGTTAATGATGAATGTTGGAGGGGTTGTGGGAGGGCTGGGACACTGATGCATTGTTGGTGGAGCTGTGAATGGATACAGCCATTCTGGAGAACAATTTGGAGCTATGCTCAAAAAGTTATCAAACTGTGCATACCCTTTGACCCAGCAGCATTTCTATTGGGCTTATATCCCAAAGAAATCATAAAGGAAGGAAAAGGCCCCACATGTGCAAGAATGTTTGTGGCAGCCCTTTTTGTAGTGGCTAGAAACTGGAAATTGAATAGATGCCCTTCAATTGGAGAATGGCTGAATAAATTATGGTATATGAATGTTATGGAATATTATTGTTCTGTAAGAAATGACCAGCAAGATGATTTCAGAGAGGCCTGGAGAGACTTACATGAACTGATGCTGAGTGAAATGAGCAGAACCAGGAGATCATTATACACGGCAACAACAGTACTATATGACAATTAATTCTGATGGACATGGCTCTCTTCAACAATATGTTTCAAACCACCTCCAATTGTTCACTGAAGAAAGCCATATACACCCAGAGAGAGGGATGCGAAATGTGGACCACAACATAACATTCTCATACTCCTTGATTGATGTTTGCTTACATTGTGTTTCCTTTATCTGATATATCGTTTGTGTAGATAAGATTTTTCTTGCACAACAATGATAAGTTTGGAAATATGTATACATATATTTGATTTGCCAATATTTTAACATAATTAACATGTAGTGGATATCCTGCCATCTAGGGGAGGGGTGGGGAGTTGGGGGGAAAAATTTGTAACGGAAAGCTATGTAAGGGTTATTGTTGAAGAATTACCCACACATATGTTATGCAAATAAAATAAAATTAAAAAAAAAGAAAATAAAAATGATAATCATATATTCCAGGTATAAAAACTGAATTGAATAATGATTACCTTAGATATTTCCATGTATAAAAAATAAAAAATTTATGTAAAAAAAAATTGATATCAGAATGCTTGTTGTGTTGGGGAGGGAGAAGGTAAGAAAGGACAGGAGAAAAAAAATTGGAACTCAATCTTACAAAAATGATTGTTGAAAACCATATTTACTTGTATTTGGAAAAATATACCATTGAAATAAATTTTCAAAAAAAAGGTAATTTGGGCTAAGAGACTATGGGCTCATAGAAGTAGAGCTTAGAGAGAGATCATTTAGAGTAAAGCCCTCATTTTCTAATCTAATCTAAAAGCAGAGGAGAGGTTAAATGTCTTGCCTAAGGTCACACAGGTATCTAATAAAAGAACCAGAATTGTAATCAAAACTTCTTTCAGTTACAGAAGTATCATTCTTAAATTTCATGTAAAAATGGATCAATGCTCTCAAATGGGAAAGTATATATCAATAAGAACCGTATAATCTCAGGACTAGAAGGGACTTCCCAGGCAATCTGACTTAATGTTTACTTGAACAGGAATCCCTTTACTGTAGCATACCATTTCCTAGGCTAGACCATTCCACTTGATGGATAGGCCTTATTGTTGGAAAGGTTTTTTTTCTTACATTAAAGAAAAATTTGCATTACTGCTTCTACCCATTTTTTCATAGTTCTGTCCTCTAGTGCCTGGTTCAAGAAGTGTCACCCCTCTTCCAGAAAACTACTCTTTATACACTTTAAGAGAAGTATAATGACTCCCCTAAGTCTTCTCTTTTCAAGGTACCCACAGCCATCCATACTGTGGAATGATTTCTTAAGCCTTTTACTGGATACTCTAACTTGTCAATGTCTCACCTAAAATTCATCCTCAAAAAATTTTTTTGTCTTTATTGATTTTAATTAAACATTTATAGGTTAATAAGCAGACATAGTCCAGAGTTAGTGTGTCTAGTATATTCATTCAGTCATGTGCAAAAATTTTAAAAATCAGCCTAACCTGAGCAAGGTACAACAAGGTGGTTTTTGCTCTTTTCCAAATGCAATCCAATTTATTTTTAATTAATTTAATTAATAATAAAAATTATCCAATTTATTAAACACTCACTGTGTGGCAGACATTATGCTAAATGCTGGAAGCAGAATAAAAATATCTTCATAATTTCACTTCAATTGTAAGAGCTCACAGTTACTCCAGGTATAAAATATTACTTCTAGTTTCCTACATACTATCACAGTTTAGGATGTGTTATTTAGGAAGTGCATATATCTTATTTTCATCCTGTACAAACTCCTTTTCTACTAAATTTCTACTCAATCAAATATTAATTCCTCTGCCTGGCTTTCAGGCTCCAGCACTTTATTTCCAAATTGCATACTTTCTGCTCCTGTCAAGTTGGTCTGTTTTTCTGTGCAAAGGTTTTACCTTCACTTCTGTCATAGCTCTTGTCTGAAATCGCTTCTCTCTCCCCTCCACTCCTTCAAAAATCTTACCTGTCCTTCCATGTCTTTCTTGAATCCTACCTCCTGCAAAGCCTTTTCTGATTATTCTTGTCCTCTCTAACCCTCTTTGATGTCAGTACTCTCCTTTTTTTTTTTTAAAGAAGTAGAAACTTGAGCCACTGAAAGGGTAGATGATTTTCTCTGGGACACATTGCTTGTGTCCCTGATAGGAAGTCATGCTCATGTTCTAGGGTTGTCACTCTGTTGGTGAGGTGCCTCAGTCTAAAGCTGCTCCTTCCTTGTTCTATTGTCTTGTTTGTAATCTCTTTCATATTGTCTTATCCCTAGTGCTTTAAGGGTAAGTCTGTGTATTTCAAAATGTTCCCTATTTGCTGTGATTGATTGTCTATATAATAGCTCTAGTTGTGGACCTACATAATAATCATTATTATCACCAAGTAATATTTGTTAAATATTATCATTAATTAGGGAAATTCCTATCCTAGATAACCTGAGAGGTACATCTGAGAATGGGTTTTATTTTTGTTTTTTCCTGGATGGCCCAATTAGTGTGCTTATCACATATATTCCTAGGAAACAAGAGGAATAGGTAAGTTTAGGAGACAAATCTGGAATAGTTACTCCTGATAATGAAGGTTATTTTTCCTTTCCTTCCAAGATCCAGTACAAAAATCTTTTTTTTCTCCTCCCACATAAACTATCCATAATACAACTGCAGTATATAAAAACAATATCATCAAATAATAGTTGATATTTATATAGTACTTTATAATATATATATATATATATAATATGTACTTTATAATATATAGTACTTTATAGTACTTTTCTCACATAGTCGTATGAGATAGATAGTCTAAGAATTACCAAAATTTTACTGAAGTTCAGAGAGATTATGCTTTTTAGTCTTAGTTAAGACCTGGAAGGAATCTCAGAAGTCATTTAGTCCAAGCCCCTCAGATGGAGCAAACTGAGGCAGAAAGTTTTTAAGTGTCTTGCTTAAGGTCACACAAGTAATAATAATTGGCAGTGCTGGAACTTGAACTTAGATCCTCCCATTCCAAACCCAGTAAACACTCTTCCACTGTCCCAACACCAAATTCTTCTACAAAAGTAACAAGTGCTACCATGCTGGTATCTTTGTTCTTGTGTGCTGTAAGATCTTTTTACTCTGGAAATGCCTAAACTTTTGCTCCATTCTTCTGTGCTTCTGTGTACTTGTGTCTGTAAGGCCATATCATTTGGCAATCAAACTTTCTAGATGTGTAGGATAGAGCACCTAATTTTATTGTTATCTGTTTACTGAAATGGCATAAATTCCATAAAAATAAATTTAAATTTAAAAAATAAATTTAGTATTTTCTTTCCTCTATCCTATCTAGTAAGGTATACTTTGTAGCAATAATTTTAAGTTCTAACTCAAAGCCATCAGATAGTCTTTCATCATCAGATGAAAAATGATAAATAGTGAATAAATTGTGGAAAACAGGCACACTAATGCTTTGTTAGTAGAATGGTGAATTGGTCTGGACATTCTAAAAAGCATTTTTTTGAATTTAGAAAGTTATTCAACTTTGCATACTTTTGACCCAGCTATAACAGTACTAGGCTCATACTCCAAAGAAATCAAAGAAAGTGGGAAAGGATCGATATGTACAAAAATATTTATAGCAGCTCTTTTTGTGCTAGCCCCAAATTGGAAACTAAGGGAGTATTTATTCTCTTGTTAGAGAATGGCTAAACAAATTGTAGCATATGAATACAAAAGATATATTATTGTTCTATAAAAAAATGGTAAAATGCACAATTTCAGAGAGAACTGGAAAGATTGCTATGAACTGAAAGAGTAAAATAATAATAATGACAATATAGAGAAAAAACAACTTTAAAAGAATGTAGAATTTTGGTCAATGCAGTGATTAACTCTGAGTCTCAAAGAATGAAAATGACATATAGCATTTATTTCCTGAGGGGTGATAAATTTAAATGTGTGCCCACAGTTTTTTGGTCACAGTTAATGTGCAAATTTGTTTTGCTGATCAAGTAGCTATATATCAAAGGCTTAATTTTTTTAAGTATTTTTTTTCAATTTGTGAAGAAGTAGTGAGGACAGATTTAACATGCTTATTACTTAAAAAAATTAAAATAGTAAGTTAGGTACCATCTTCAACTATAGCATTGCATTACATACAATTCAGGTTTATCTGTGTATTCAGCCGAATTAAACAAATATCTGAAAAGTCCCTACTATGTGCAGGACTTATTAATAGGCCCTGGACATAAAGTAGGAATAAAGATATGCACAGTCTTTGTCTTCAAGCAACTTTAATATAATATAGAGAACACTGGTCTTACTATAGCAATAGGTATCAAGAGATCTCAGCTGATTCCTGGTCATCATGCTGACTGACTCTGCCAATGGGCCATGCTACTAAAACACTTTTTTTTTTTTCTGAATAGTATTTTATTTTTCCAAATACATCTAAAGATAATTTTCAGCATTCATTTTTGTGAGATTTTGTATTCCAGTTTTTTCTCCCTCTCTCCCTTATCTTCCCCCTCCCCAAGACAGCAAACAATTTAATATAGGTTATACATGTATAATACTCTTAAACCTATTTCTATATTTGTCATGTTGCGCAAGAAAAAATCATAACAAAAGGGAAAATACCATGAGAAAGAAAAAAGCAAAATTAAAAAAGGTAAAAAAGGGGCAGCTAGGTGGTGCAGTGGATAGAGTGCCAGCCCTGAAGTCAGGAGGACCTGGGTTCAAATCTTGTCTCAGACACTTAAGATTCCCTAGCTGTGTGACCCTGGGCAAGTCACTTAACCTCAATTGCCTCAGCAAAAAGCAAAAAAAAAAAAAAAGGTAAAAAATACTATGTTAAATTCACATTTAGTCTCCATAGTTCTCTGGATGCAAATGGCATTTTCCCTATTGGAAATGTCTTAGATCACCACATTGCTGAAAAGAGCTGAGCCTACCCTAATTGATTATTTTATAATCTTGCTGTTTCTGTGTATAATATTCTCTTAATTCTGTTCACTTCACTTAGCCTCAGTTCATGTAAGTAAGTCTTTTCAGATTTTTCTGTAATCAGCCTATTCATCATATGCCATAACTTACTTAGTTGTTCCCCAACTGATGGGCATCAACTCAATTTCCAGCTCCTTGCCATTACAAAAAGAGCTGTTAGAAACATTTTTGTACTAATGGTCCTTTTCCCTTTTTAAATTTTTTCTTTATGATACAGATCTAGTAGTAAGACTGGTGGATCAAAACGTATGCACAGTTTTACAGCCCTTTGGGCATAATTTCAAATTACTTTCCCGAATGTTTGGATCATGTCATAATTCCATCAACAATGTGTACTGAAACTCTTTAAACTTTATTGTTCCTATTTGTAAAATGGAGAAGATAGTCAACTAGCATTTATTAAATACTATATGTCAAGTATTGTCCTAAATTTTGGGAATAATACAAGTAGAAAGGAAGACAGTCCCTATCCTCAAAAAGCTTATATTCTAATAGAAAAAAATAACAGATAATAGGAAGTTGAAAGTTGGATTTAGGGAAAGGAAGAAGGTGAAGATGAAGGTACCTCACTTGGGAACATGGTAGAGGAAGTCCAGAGTGTAGCAAAGAAAGGAATAAATTGTAACTGTCCTGAACACACTCTTTAAATAGAGGCTCTGGGAAGATCTGTCTGAGAATTGTTGTGAGTAAAGTGCAATGCAAACCTTAAAATACTTTATGATATATTAATATTATGAACAGAAATAATCTTAAAATATAAATGTACTCTAATATCATCAGTGTATGATTGCAGTAGCTAGGTGGCCTACCTAATAGAGTGCTGGGCTTTTTCCAAATTCAAATTTAGGCAATTCAGAGGACTCACGATGAATCTTTGGGTCCATCCATTAGAGAACTAATCCAGAATGAGACATAAATATTTCTGCTTGATCACTGTGGGCATTTGTTTATTGGATTATGTCTTTACATGAATTTATTTTAAGGATTGTTTTTGGTTTGTGGTTTTACTTTTTTAAATTTTATTGGAAGAAGTAAGTCCTAGGGAGGAGAGATAAGAAATGTCACAAAAAATAAAATAAAAATGAATGGCTCCCTAAGGACAGCTTTCTGGGGGCAGTTAGTTTTAGGGCAAATAGCCCTCTTCATCTCAATATTTCTTGATAGCATCATTATAGCACAGCACTTTAGAGTAAGTGATGTTGGCAATAATATTAGTGCATTTTCAATTAAAATTTAAATTCAAAAAGATAGTTCTACAAAATCAAATAATATATCAGTTGTGTCTGATGACAAGTGAGATATCTCACAGTTATAATCCCCTATCTGTGTACAGAAGAGAAGTAAAGAATCAATTCTTAAGCTAAGAAATCTTAAAATGCAATTACCTTATCATGGAAATCCTTCTCTTCCACTTTATTAGAGGTGGGACCCAGTATAGTTATTTCTTTTTCACTCAGACTTTTCTTATCATAAGAGATGAACAACATCTGCTTGTGAACAGATTGTGTGAGTTTTTATCTACTGGCCTTAAAATGAAGCATTGTACATCCCTACTAATCTTCTAAAGTGTCTGGATATCCAAGGAATCAAGAAAGTTAATACATAGATCTGTTAAATTAAAAAAAAATCTCTGTGTGTGCCTTTGAAATTTAGAATAAAATCAGGACTTAGAAGCTGTCAGGTAGGAAGTGATGAACTCCTGTGGAATGGATTGCAGGCATTCTCTAGGGAATAGTAGCTCTTGGTACCTTTTCAATAAAAACTCTTCTAGTGTCATCAAAAGTGATTCAGTTCAATAATGTTTTTGAATTACTTCCCTTTTTCCTTATGTGATTTCCATGCTACTGAAATGGAAAAGCTGAGCCCTAGAGCATGTTCACTTGAAGAACATTTGAATAAATGTTAATGAGCTGGATGGAATGGGAACAGAATGGATGTTGGAGTTACTGTAAAAAAAAAAAAAAGTCCTGAAGATTTAAAATTATATATTTTTTCATTATAAAAGCAACCTAGAGTTATTTTCTTCCTGATAACAAACTTTTGATTTGGAAGTTTGACCCCAGAATATAACAATGATTGTTGTTCAGAAGTGTCCAACTCTTTGTGACTCCATTTGGGGTTTTCTTGGCAAACATATAGGAATGGCTTGCCATTTCCTTTTCTAGAGCATTTTATGGCTGAGGAAACTGAGGCAAACACAGTTAAATAACTTACCCAGAGTCGCACAGCTAGTAGTCTAGTCTAAAAGAAATTCTAAAAATAAGTACCTTTCCTTTATGTGTCTTTTCTAGTAGATTGGGCTCAGTGAAAGAAGGTAAATTCAGTGAAGGTCAAAAAATAAATAAGTAGATATGTAGATAGATAGGTAGGTAGGTAGATAGATAGATAGATAGATAGATAGATAGATAGATAGATAAACAGAGATGAAAATAATCCAAACAAATGGATTTGTTAAATGAAAGTTATAGGGAAACCAAAATGAGCTTCATTGATAGCTAGTGAACTTCTGACCTCTGGAGATTTTCAAGTGGAGACTATGATTGAAATGTTTTATTGACTCTTTGATTGATGTATACTTGTCTAGCATTTGGAGGGATGGAACTTTTGCATCATGAATGACATCTAAAGTTCATTTTAATCAGTGTCCTATAGTTCTAGTTCCTATAGTCCTATAGAGTGACCAGACCCTGGAGAATACACTTGCTACTGCGGAAGCTAATGCCAGTGAATCACTTGAGTTTGGATGTTCTGTGTTTGAGTAGTGCCCAAATGGATCAGCTGTCCACACTAAATCCAACATCAGGATGGTGAGATTTTAGCAGCAGGGGCCAGTAGGCTACATAAGGGGGAACAAACCATCCCAAATCATAAACAGAGCAGGTTTAAAGCTCCTGTGTAGTTAAAAGTAAATTAAGGCCTGTGAGTATATTTCCAACTTGAGAGCAGTAGGAAAACGTAATCTCAAATTAAGAGAAGGAGAGAGAGAGACTGAAAGACAGATAGACAGACTAGACATAGAGAAGGAAGTGAAAGGCTGTAACTTAAAATATACCTGAAAATGTACCCCATTGGTGAATAGCAATTTATGTTTAGGAGATAGGAGAACAAAGAATGAACCAGGATGGGTGGAAGGAGATAGCAAATGAGATTGCTAGAAGTTCCAAAAAGCATTTTTTAAAAAGAGATCATCACTGAGGATTTTACCAGCTCAACCTGTCTTTTCTCTGAAACCTAGTTTAATACTAAGGATATCTGTATTCTAAGGAACATATGTTCCCATATAAGTTCTCCTACATTCCAAATATCCCTGATTTATCTCCTGGTTCCTTTGTTTCATTGATCCAAAATTGGTTATACTATACCTGGGAACCTTCAAATACTTATTTTCAATTGTTCTGTATGTGGTACTGTTGGAAGATTTTCCTACCCTTCTTTACAAGGCAGGCCTCACTCTGCAGAAAGGTATAACATTGTTAATGTCAAAACCAAGGACATAGCTGGAAACTAGGGCTGATAAGTAGGATAACCATTGAAAGATCATTTTAAAGTAAAGGAATAAATACAGAAGACATGAAAGAATGTGAGAAAGCCCTCAAGAGGACAAAAGAAATGGTTTTGATTTCTTATTCCTTTTTTATAAAATATTTTACTTTAGTTATTGCAAGTAACTGAATTCTTTAAAACAGAAAAAAAATCCCTTAAAAAAAATCTAATACTAGAATACCAATAAAGTTACAAAAATCAGATACAAAGCTTTTAAAAGTTATTAAGTATAACTGGTCAAGTAGTGTTTCATAAGATCATTTAAATGTTGGTTAATTTTGCTTTTTTTTTTTTTAAAAACTTAATACCAAATACGCAAGAAAGATTAAGGGCATCAATAAGAGAGGGTGGGAAAAGTTGAAAAAAACGATGATTAAACTAAAGGCATTGCCAGTGTGACAGCCACAATCTTAAATGACTTTCTATTTGAGTGAAATTGCATTTTATGAGTGATCCCAAAATTCATGATAGTACAACATATAATAAAAACAACTCCTGAGTGCTAGATATCTGAATAAAAACCAAGCAAATGTTCAGCCTTTTTTTTTCTTCTTGATAAAATTGATAATAAATAGCCAATAGTTCATTTAAAAGCCAAATTACATAAAAATACTGGGCAAAATGCATTCAAATGATGGACCATTTAAGGCCATTATGTTGAAGCTTTACATAGGAAAGGCACAGACTATAGGAATTCAAGGGAGGAAGAGGAATGTCAAACTGACAATCATTGAAACCATTTATCTTGATGAAAAGTTTTTAAAACATTCTTTTCCTCACAGTTGAAGCTCTTTTTCTATGGTGCTGCAGAAAAGACTATGACTGAAGCCAAATAACTGACTTCAGGGACCGTGACTTAATCACCTGAATATCTAGATTTATATAAACATGAGCAATGAGTATCACTACCAAGTCTGTATCCCAAAGAGCTAATAAAAAAGAGAAAAGGACTTTGTGCAAAAATATTTATATTTCCTCTTTTTGTAGTGGCAAATTTAAGTGGAAGTCTATCAGTTGGGGAGGAACTAAATAAGTTATGATATAAGAAGTACAGAATATTATTCTTATACAAGAAATAATGAACAGGGTGATTTTAGAAAATTTTGGAAAGACCTACATGAACTGATGCTGAGTGAAGTGAGGAGAATCAAGAAAATATTGTACACATAACAACAACCTGATTATGTGATTATCAGCTATGGTGGACTCAGCTCTTCTCAACAATGTGGTGATTCAAGACAATTCCAATAGGTTTGGGGTGGAAAATGCCAATTACATCCAGAGGGAGAACTATGGAGACTGATTGTGGATCAAAGCATAATGTTTCCATCTTTTTGTTTTTTTTGTTTTTTTCTTTCTCATGTTTTTTCCCCCTTTTGGTCTCAATGTCCTTGGACAACATGACATATGGAAATATATTTAAAAGAATTGCACATATATAACATCGGAGTACTTGATGTAGTGGGGAGGGGAGGAGATCAGGGAAGAAGGGAGAAAAAACTTGGCACTTAAAATCTTAAAAAAAAAACTGAATGTTGAAAGCTATTTTTATATGTATTTGGAAAAATAAAATACTAATTTTTTTTTTTTTTTTTTTGCTGAGGCAATTGGGGTTAAGCGACTTGCCCAGGGTCACACAGCTAGGAAGTGTTAAGTGTTTTGAGATCAGATTTGAACTCAGGTCCTCCTAACTTCAGGGCTGGTGCTCTATCCATTGTACTACCTAGCTGCCCCCAATAAAATGCTATTGAAAAACAAACAAACAAAAAAGCATGAGCTATGTCATACTATATGCCAAATTATAGAAACCTAAATATTTTTCCAACATTATATGGATAAAGCTATTTTGACCTTGCATGCACAGATCATCTTTCAGAGGAAAAAAGTTAAGAAATGCTAAAATTAACATGTGAACAAGCACAATAACTAAGTGAATACTGCAAAGAAGAAAAAATACAAGAAGTATTGTTATGTTCTCCAGTTTCAAGACCTAGTATAATATTCAATAAACAACACCAAAACTAAATAATTTTACATCATAGGTGGCCTTATGGAGATAATGCTAGGCTTAGAGTTAGGAAGACCTTAGTTCAACTCTGGCCTCAGACAATAGCAACTTACTTCACTTTTTTTTCCCCCTCAGTTTCCTCATTCATAAAATGGGAATAAAAGCATCTACCTCCCAAGGTTGTTGGAAGAATCAAATGAGATAATAATTGGAAAGTGCTTAGCACAGTGCCTAGCACATAGTAAGCACTATATAAATGCCAGATATGATGTTATTAATGATGATGATAATGATGATGATGATGAAGAATTATAGGATTTGGGTCTGAGAGAAGCTTAATAAAGTATCTAGTCTAACTCCACGATTTTACCAATAAGGCAGTTCTAGCAAAGAGATGTGACATGACTTTCCCAGAATCAGACACATGCACCAAATTAACAGATAAAGAATTTGAATCTGGGATCTGTCTTCAAATTCAGTACTTATCAAATGCTGTGATCCCCTAAGACAACTAGGTGGTGCAGTGGATGGAGTACTAGCTCTGAAGTCAGGAAAACATCCTTCCAAATTCAAATTTGGCCTCACACACTTACTAGACATTTGATCCTGGGCAAGTCATTTACCTCTGTAAATCACTTTCTTCATCTAAAATGAGCTGAAAAAGGAGATGGCAAACCAGTATATTTAACAAGAAAATCCCAATGGGGTTGGACACAACTAAAATGACAACACAGTAGTAGGAAAGGTATCCCCTTTGGCTATGGCAAAGCACAATTTAAAAGATCCTTCACAAGGGAGAACAAAATTGGTAAAAGAAAGACATTATATTGTCATAGGGTGCTAAAAACAAAGACCTCTCATGGCCCTTTACATTTATTTAGCATGTCAAGTATGATACACAATACCTGACTCCATTTGCCCCACACAATTCTTAGATTTTATATTGCTCTTTTATGACATCTGCCTAATTTTTCTTACCCCATCGATCATTCTCTTTTTCTCATCTACTGTTTTAGTCAGTCTCTCATCTACTGTTTTAGTCAGTCAAGAATTTATTAAATGCCTATTATGTCATAAGAACTTCCTTAAGAGTTAGGGATATAAACAAAGATAAATGAGAATCCTTACCCAATGGTAAGATTGCTGGATCAAAGGGTATGCACAGTTTCATAGCTCTTTGGTCATAGTAGAAAAGAATTAAGTTGCTGTGTATTCCAGATACAGCTAAAAAAAAAAAATTGCTACTCTAATGTATTCAACCAGTGCTTATGTAAACTGTGCTTGAAAGCCTCCAAGAGAAGGGATTCATTGCCTCTTAAGGAAGCTTGCTCTATTTTGGGACAGCTAATAGATAGAATAAACCCTAGATTAATATCCCAGAAACATTAGATGGTAATAAAAAGAGAAGGTAAACATATTAATGGTGTTATATATCTGTTCAATATTTTTTTAAACTTGATATAGTGGAAAGAGTCCTAGATTTATTATTCTTGGGCAGACTCTGACACTGTGATCTTGCTTAATCTTACTGGACCTTATTTTGTTCATTTGTAAATTGAAGGTGTTAACTCAGTTGATCTCTAAAATCCATTGCTCTCTAAGGTTAAAATTTTGTGTCAGACAACTAAACTTCCTGAGTGGTCTGCAGATTATCTGTTTCTCTATCAGCTCGTTAGCTGAATGACTATATGGGTAAGCACTCATGTTCTAACTGTGGTACATACCATGTTAACAGGAAGACTTAGATTATTAAAGGGAGAGGATAGCTGGGGGCTTTCCCAAATCAGCAAGGTCCCTGAATGAATATTTGTATTTGAATAAATCATATTAGAGTATGTTTCAGAGTATATATTACTGTTCTGTGTTTACCACTAGACTGGTAGGGGATGGAGCATTAAAGTTCAATCTAAAGCAAAACTTTTTTTTTTTTAATTAAAGCTTTTTATTTGTATACCATATGTATGGGTAGTTCCCCAACATTGATCTTTACAAAGCTTTCCATTACAGATTTTACCCCCAGTCCCCTCCCCTCCCCTAGATGGCAGGAAGTCCACTACATGCTAATAATGTTGAAATGCTTGAGAAGTTATGCAAGAAAAATCCTATCTACAAGAAAAAAAAAAAAAAAGAATCCGAGAAAGGCAACACATTGCAAACAAATGTCAATAGAGATCATGAAAATGTTACGTTGTGGTCCATATTTCATTTCCCTCTCTCTGGGTGTATATGGTTTTCTTCAGTGAACAATTGGAACTGGTTTGAGACAATTCTTTGTTGCAGAGAGCCATGTCCATTAGAATTGATCATCATGTAATACTGTTGTTGCTGTGTATGATGATCTCCTGGTTCTGCTCGTTTCACTCAGCATCAGTTCATGCAAGTCTCTCCAGGCCTCTCTGAAATCGTCCTGCTGGTCGTTTCTTACAGAGCAATAATATTCCATAACATTCATATACCATAATTTATTCATCCACTCTCCAATTGATGGGCATCCCTTCAGTTTCCAGTTTCTAGCCACCACAAAAAGGGCCGCCACAAACATTCTTGCACATGTGGGGCCCTTTCCCTCCTCTAAGATCTCTTTGGGATATAAGCCCAGTAGAAACACTGCTGGGTCAAAGGGTATGTACAATTTGACAACTTTTGGGGCATAGTTCCAAATTGCTCTCCAGAATGGTTGGATCCGTTCACAGTTCCACCAACAATGTATTAGTGTCCCAGTTTTCCCACATCCCCTCCAACATTCATCGTTATCTTTTCCTGTCATTTTAGCCAATCTGACAGGTGTGTAGTGGTATCTCAGAGTTGTCTTAATTTGCATTTCTCTGATCAATAGTGATTTGGAGCAACTTTTCATATGACTAGAGATGGTTTTAATTACATCATCTGAAAATTGTCTGTTCATATCCCTTGACCACTTATATATTGAAGAGTGGCTTGAATTCTTATATATATGAGACAATTCTCTATAAATTTTAGAAATGAGGCCTTTATCAGAACCATTAAATGTAAAGATGATTTCCCAATTTGATGCTTCCCTCCTAATCTTGTCTGCATTTGTTTTGTTTGTACAGAAACTTTTTAACTTAAGATAATCAAAATTATCCATCTGGTGTTCAATTGGAGTTCCAGGTCTTCTTTGGACATAAATTTATTCCATCTCCACAGCTCTGAGAGATAAATTATATTACGTTTCTCTAACTTGCTTACAAAGTCCCTCTTTATATCTAGATCATGAACCCATTTAGATCTTATCTTGGTATGTGGTGTTAGGTATGGGTCAAGCCCTAATTTCTTCCACACTAGTTTCCAATTTTCCCAGCAGTTTTTGCCAAATAGTGAGTATTTATCCCAAAAGCTGGGGTCTTTGGGTTTATCGAATACTAGATTGTTAAGGTTATTTCCTAGAATGTCCTGATATCCTATCCTGTGCCACTGATCAACTGCTCTATTTTTTAGCCAGTACCAAACGGTTTTGATGACCGCTGCTTTATAATATAGTTTTAGATCTGGTACAGCAAGGCCACCTTCATCTGCCTTTTTTTTCATTAATCCCCTTGAAATCCTTGACCTTTTGTTCTTCCAAATGAACTTTGCTACTATTTTTTCTAGATCTGTAAAATAATTTCTTGGGAGTTTGATTGGTATGGCACTAAATAAGTAGATTAGTTTGGGTAGTATTGTCATTTTTATTATGTTCGCTCTGCCTACCCATGAGCACTTAATATTTTTCCAATTGATTAGGTCTGATTTTATTTGTGTGGAAAGTGTTTTGTAATTTAGTTCGTATAGTTTCTGACTTTTCCTTGGCAGATAGATTCCCAAATATTTTATCCTATCATCTGCTATTTGGAATGGAATTTCTTTTTGTATCTTCTGCTGCTGAACTTTGTTGGTAATATATAAGAATGCTGATGATTTATGTGGATTAATTTTGAATCCTGCAACTTTGCTAAAGTTGTGAATTGTTTCTGGTAGTTTTTTAGTTGAGTCTCTAGGGTTCTCTAAGTATACCATCATGTCATCTGCAAAGAGTGATAATTTGGTTTCTTCATTACCTACTCTAATTCCTTTTATCTCTTTTTCTTCTCTTATTGCTAAAGCTAACATTTCTAATACAATGTTAAATAGTAATTGTGACAGTGGGCAGCCTTGTTTCACTCCTGATCTTATGGGGAATGGTTTTAGTTTGTCTCCATTATATATTATGCTTGCTGATGGTTTTAGATAGATGATGCTGATCATTTTAAGGAAAAGTCCATTTATTCCCATACTCTCTAGTGTTTTTAATAGGAAAGGGTGTTGGATTTTGTCAAAGGCTTTTTCTGCATCTATTGAGATAATCATATGGTTTTTGTTAATTTGGTTATTAATATAATTAATTATGCTGATAGTTTTCCTAATATTGAACCAGCCCTGCATCCCTGGTATAAATCCTACTTGGTCATAGTGTACTATCCTGGGGATGACTTTCTGTAATCTCATTGCTAATATCTTATTTAAAATTTTTGCATTAATATTCATTAGGGAAATTGGTCTATAGTTTTCTTTCTCAGTTTTTACCCTACCTGGCTTAGCTATCAGCACCATATCGGTCTCATAGAAGGATTCTGGCAGTATACCTTCTGTCCCTAATTTCTCAAATAGTTTGTGTAGTATTGGAATCAATTGTTCTTTGAATGTTTGGTAGAATTCACATGTAAATCCATCTGGCCCTGGAGATTTTTTCTTAGGGAGTTGGTTAATGGCTTGTTCTATTTCTTTTTCTGATATGGGGCTATTTAAAAAATTTATATCCTCTTCTGTTAGCCTGGGCAATCTATATTTTTGTAGATATTCCTCCATTTCATTTAGATTATCAAGCTTACTGGCATAAAGTTGGGCAAAGTAACTCCTAATTATTGCTCTAATTTCCTCTTCATTGGAGGAAAGTTCTCCCTTATCATTCTTGAGACTAACAATTTGATTTTCCTCTCTCCTTTTTCTTATCAAATTAACTAAAGGCTTATCTATTTTGTTGGTTTTTTCATAGAACCAACTCTTAGTTTTATTTATTAACTCAATAGTTTTCTTGTTTTCGATTTTATTAATTTCTCCTTTTACTTTTAGAATTTCCAATTTGGTATTTAATTGAGGGTTTTTAATTTGTTCTTTTTCTAGTTTTTTTAATAATAAGCCCAATTCATTGATCTTTTCGTTCTCTATTTTATGCAAGTAAGCATCTAGAGATATAAAATTGCCCCTTATAACAGCTTTGGCCATATCCCACAAATTTTGGTATGTTGTCTCCTTATTGTCATTCTCCTGGATGAAATTATTGATTGTGTCTATGATTTGCTCTTTCACCCATTCATTCTTCAGGATTAGATTATTTAATTTCCAATTACCTTTTGGTTTATTTTCTCCTGGACTTATATTGCATGTGATTTTTATTGCATCATGATCTGAAAAGGATGCATTTACTATTTCTGCCTTTCTGCATTTGATTTTGAGGTTTTTATGCCCTAATATATGGTCAATTTTTGTATATGTTCCATGGACTGCTGAGAAAAAAGTAAACTCTCTACTGTCTCCATTCAACTTTCTCCATAGATCTATCATACCTAACTTTTCTAATAATTGGTTTATCTCCCTAGTTTCTTTCTTGTTTATTTTGTAGTTTGATTTATCTAATTCTGAGAGAGCAAGGTTGAGATCCCCCACTAGTATCGTTTGGCTGTCTATTTCTTCTTTCATCTCTCTTAATTTCTCCCCTAGGAATTTGTGTGCTATTGCACTTGGTGCATATATATTTAGTATAGATATTGCTACATTATCTATGGTACACTTTAATAAAATATAGTTTCCTTCCTTATCTCTTTTGATCAGATCTATCTTGGCTTTTACTTGATCTGAGATAAGGATTGCTACCCCTGCTTTTTTTTGTTCACTTGAAGCATAATATTTTCTGCTCCAGCCGTTTACCTTCATTCTATATGTGTCACTATGTTTTAAATGTGTTTCTTGTAGACAACATATTGTGGGATTCTGGTTTTTAATCCAGTCTGCTATCCGCTTCCGCTTTATGGGAGAGTTCATCCCATTCACATTCACAGTTAGAATAACTAATTCTTTATTTCCTGCCATCTTATTTACCAAAGTTATGTTTTCCCCTTTCCTTTCCCCTTTCTCCCTTCCCCCCTCCTCAGTACTTTGCTTTTGATGACCCCTCCCCCAAACAATACTTCACCCTTTAGATCCCCTCCCCCTGTTTTTATTCCTTTCCCCTGATTCTTCTATTTTCCCTTCTATTAGTTTGTCCCTTACTTTTCCTCCTTTTCCTCCCACTTCCCTCTAGCAACAGACAAGTTTCTATGTGAAATCAATGTCTGATATACACTTTTAGAGCCCAACCTGATGAGAGTAAGATGTACACAGTGCTCATCTCCCTCCCCTCTTTCTCTCAATTATATTAGGTTTTCTTTGCCTCTTCAAGTGATTTTACCTTGTTTTTACCTCCTTTTTTTTTTAGATCTTATTTTACCACTTTTTCCCTCTTTTCCCCAGTATGACAACATTTTCCCCTCTAGTTCTCTTTTTCATATTATCAAAGTAATATCTAGTTAATTATACCCCCAAACTTTGAGTATCCCCCTAGTCGGAATAAAGTTCTCAAGAGACCTTTCCTTTTTACCTTTTTATGCATCTCTTGAGTTCTGTGTTTGGGTGTCGAATTTTTTGTTCAGATCCGGTCTTTTCACTAGAAATAGGTGAAATTCACCTATATCATTGAATGACCATCTTCTTCCCTGGAGGATAATGCTCATTCTAGCTGGATAGGTTATTCTTGGCTGTAATCCAAGTTCCTTTGCCCTTCGGAATATCTGGTTCCATGCCCTTCAATCCTTCAGTGTGGAAGCTGACAAATCCTGTGTGATTCTAATTATTGAACCTCGGTATTTGAATTGTTTCTTTCTAGCTGCTAGCAGAATCTGTTCCTTAGTGCTATAGTCCTGAAATTTAGCCACGATATTCCTTGGGGTTTTAATTTTGGGGTCTCTTTCAGGAGGTGATCGGTGAATTCTTTCAATGGTGATTTTGCCCTTTGATTCTACAATCTCAGGGCAGTTTTCTTTCAGGATTTCCTGGAAGATAGTGTTTAGATTCTTTTTTTTTTCATCATGGCTTTCAGGAAGTCCAATAATCCTTAGATTGTCTCTCCTAGATCTATTTTCCAAGTCAGTTGTTTTTCCTAGGAGATATTTCATATTTTCTTCTAATTTTTCATTTTTTTGTTTTTGTTTGACTGATTCTTCAAGTCTTAGTGAGTCATTCACTTGCATTTGTTCAATTCTTATTTTTAAGGTGTTGTTTTCTTCAGTTACCTTTTTAAGCTCCTTTTGTAACTGGCCAATTTGTTCATTGCACTCTTTTTCCACTTCACTAATTTTATTTTTTAATAAATTGGTGTCTTTTTCATATCTCTTTTGGAGGGCTTCTTGCACTGATTTCAGTTTATTTTCCCATTTATCCTCCAGCTCTCTTTTTTTTGTTTTTTTTTAATAAAGCTTTTTATTTGCAAAACATATGAGTGACCTTTCAACATTGACCTTTGCAAAAAAAACTTTTTTTTTTCCCAAGCTTTTCCTTTCCCTCCCCCAGCCCCCCACCCCTAGATGACAGGTAACCTCCAGCTCTCTTTTGAGGTTCTTTATGCAGTCTTCCAGAAAGGCCTTTTGAAAAGGGGACCAGTGATGGTCCTGGCTGATGTTCTCTGGATTTTTGTCTAAAGGGACCTCTGCCTCTGGGGTCGTTTCTTTGCCTTGATAAAAGCTGTCTATGGTGAGAGCTCTCTTTTGCTTCTTCATCATGTTTTTTTTAGACAGCGTGGATATCTCTTTAAGGTAGGGAAAAAAAAAAAGACAGCTGCAAAAAGCTTTGCCCTGGGGCACTTCGGGGAGTTGACTTAAGGTGCTGGGCTGGTGGGGGCTAGGACTAAGTCCGAATTACTCCTTAAACAAGGCAAGTCTGCCAGAACACCTGCCCCCAATCAGGGCAGAGTGTCCCGAGTGCCTCAGATAAACTCCAGGTGTTTGGAATTTGGAGTTTGGAGTTTGGAGCTTCTGCCAGGAATGAGCTGAGCTGAGTCCCACCCTCACTTCCGGCCTGCACAGGGGTCGTCTATTTATCTCTCTGTCCGAGTCCGACTAACCTGATATGAAGTTCTCCAGAGAGCCGTGCCCAAATATTTCTGAGTTCGTTGACTTGAAGATCAGTTCAGAGGCTTATTTTATTGTTGATTTGAGAGAAGATCGGAGGAGAGGCAGAAAGTCACCTTTTCACTCTGCCATCTTGGCTCCGCCCCCCTAAAGCAAAACTTTTTAAACTTTGGGTCATGACCCCATATAGGATTGCATCACTGAATGTGGGGGTTTGCATAAAAATTAGCAACAGTAAAAGGTATCACATATTCTACACAATTTAATTTTTTTATGTAAAACTAAATAAGCACATCCATCTCATTAGTATGTACATTTTCTTTCATCTTTAATAAATGGTGAAATTATATACCAAAGAATTGTTTTGAAATAAATTTTTTATGATTTATTAACAGTAAATGTTTGATTTGTATGCCTATTTAATACACACACACACACACACACATATATATACATACATATATATATATATACATATATATATATATATGTACCCAGTGTATAATTTCTCAGACAAAAAAAGGTATCGCAATTACAAAAAAGTTTTAAAAACCCTGGTCTAAAAGATGAGTGTGTGGTAATTGCTGTTTATTTACTTTGAATGGTTTAGCAAAATGAGCTCTGGAGTAGAGAGTATTTGTGGCACAATCTAAAGCTCTTCCTGTGGGCAGTCAATACAAGGCCAACCTAATAGAAAAATAGAAAAATGCATATCTTAAGACTTACAATAGCACTAGACTCTTAATATACCAAAGTTTCTACTTGAAAATCTTATGAATTAATACTCTCTTATGGTTCAAGTTTTATATTTCCCTCAAAATTTTTTTTAAAAAATGGTTTTTGGCCTTCACAGAACCTTTGAATTTTATTTTTAGAGTAAGATTCAGTTCACCTGCCAGTAATCAAGGTGACCAATAGATATTTTAATAAACATTTATCACAAATCATATAAAATTATAAATAGTACTTAGACACAAATCCAGTAGCAAAGCATAATTCATAACATTACTAGGGGAAAAACTGTGGTATGAGTGGAGTATGGAGCTTCTTCAGTACACACTTGGCCCTAGTCCTCTCCACCTTGGCCCTCTTTTTGGGGTTTTACTCTAAATTTTCTCAATTTCTTTTTTTTATACTCAATCTACAGTCATCAGCCCCTTATTCAGTTGCCATGAAATAGGGATATACAGTATATCATCCTATAGGATATGTACATATATATTGTGAAAAAAATATATATGCAGAGGAAACCAAATTATCACTCTTTGCAGATGATATGATGGTCTACTTAGAGAACCCTAGAGAATCAACTAAAAAACTGTTAGAATTAATCCACAGCTTTAGCAAAGTTGCAGGATACAGAATAAATCCACATAAATCATCAGCATTTTTATACATCACCAACAAAATGCAACAGCAAGAGATACAAAGAGAAATTCCATTCAAAATAACTATCGATAGTATAAAATATTTGGGAATATATCTGCCAAGGAAAAGTCAGGATCTATATGAGCAAAACTACAAAACACTCTCCACACAAATCAAGTCAGATCTAAACAATTGGGAAAATATCAAGTGCTCTTGGATAGGTCGAGCAAATATAATAAAGATGGCAATACTACCTAAACTAATCTATTTATTTAGTGCTATACCAATCAAACTCCCAAGAAATTATTTAACTGACCTAGAAAAAATAACAACAAAATTCATCTGGAAAAACAAGAGGTCAAGAATTTCAAGGGAATTAATGAAAAAAAATGCAAATGAGGCTGGCCTAGCTGTACCAGATCTAAAACTATATTATAAAGCAGTGATCACCAAAACCATTTGGTATTGGCTAAGAAATAGAGTAGTGGATCAGTGGAATAGGTTAGGTTCACAGGACAAAATACTCAATGACAATGGTAATCTAGTGTTTGATAAACCCTAAGACCCCAGTTTTGGGGATAAAAACTCACTATTTGACAAAAACTGCTGGGAAAATTGGAAACTAGTATGGAAGAAACTAGGCATTGACCCACACCTAACACCATATACCAAGATAAGGGCAAAATGGATTCATGATCTAGGCATAAAGAATGATATTATAAATAAATTAGAACAATGTAGGATGGTCTACCTCTCAGATCTGTGGAGGGGGAAGGAATTAGTGACCAAAGAAGAACCAGAGATCATCATTAATCACAAAATAGATAAGTTTGACTATATCAAGTTAAAAAGTTTTTGTACAAACAAAATGAATGCAGACAAGATTAGAAGGGTAGCACTAAACTGGGAAAATATTTTTACATCCAAAGGTTCTGATAAAGGCCTTCTTTCTAAAATATGTAGAGAATTGACTCAAATATATAAGAATTCAAGCCATTTTCCAATTGATAAATGGTCAAAAGATATGAACAGACAATTTTCAGATGAAGAAATTGAAACTATTTCTGGTCACATGAAAAGGTGCTCCAAATCACTATTGATCAGAGAAATGCAAATTAAGACAACTCTGAGATACCACTACACACCTGTCAGATTGGCTAAAATGACAGGAAAAGATAATGACAAATGTTGGAAGGGATGTGGGAAAACTGGGACACTGATACATTGTTGGTGGAACTGTGAACGGATCCAACAATTCTGGAGAGCAATTTGGAACTATGCTCAAAAAGTTATCAAACTGTGCATACCCTTTGACCCAGCAGTGTTTCTACTGGGCCTGTATCCCAAAGAGATTTATTTTAAAGGAGGGAAAGGGACCCACATGTGCAAGAATGTTTGTGGCAGCCCTTTTTGTAGTGGCAAGAAACTGGAAACTGAAAGGATGCCCATCAATTGGAGAATGGCTGAATAAATTACGGTATATGAATGTTATGGAATATTATTGTTCTGTGAGAAACGACCAGCAGGATGATTTCAGAGAGGCCTGGAGAGATTGGCATGAACTGATGCTAAGTGAAATCAGCAGAACCAGGAGAACATTATACACAGCAACAAGACTATACGATGATCAATTCTGATGGACATGGTTCTCTTCAACAATGATGTGATTCAAACCAGTTCCTATTGTTCAGCAATGAAGATAGTCATATACATCCAGAGAGAGGCCTGAGGGAACTGAATGTGAACCACAACACAGCATTTTAACGCTTTCTGTGAATATTTCCCTGCATTTTGTTTTCCTTCTTAGATTGTTTTTTTTTTCTTCTCTTTTTCTAGATCTGATGTTTCTTGTGCAGTACGATAACTGTATAGATATGTATACATATATTGGATTTGTCATATAATTTATAATATTTAGCATGTATTAGATTACCTGTCATCTAGGGGTGGGGGTGGGTGGAAGGAGGGGAAAAGCTTGGAACAAAAAAAAAGTTTTGCATTGTTCAATGTAGAAAAATCACTCATATGTTTTGTAAATAAAAAGCTTTTAATAATAAAATATATATATATATATATATACACACACAGGTATGTGTGTATATGTGTATTTTATGTATGTACATACACACATCCATCTACACATCCATCTATCTATATATCTCAAACTAAGCTTATTATACTCAACAAATCAAAAACTTGACCATATGTAGTTTTACAAAACCGTGCCAGAAGTTTTTTTTCTTTATTTCTTGAAAATGAGATTGTCCAGAAAATCTGAGATGTATCTGTATATTTAAACTTGGACAAATAGACTAAGGAGTAAAGAGAAAAAATGAAATGCAAGAATAGAAACACAGGTTATTCAATTATTCATTCATTCAAAAAGTTTTTATTGTCTACAATGTATGTGACTAGAATGAGTGTGAGGATTACACAAAGACAAAAGGAAAATAGTTCCTGACTATGAAGATCTAACATTCTAATGAGGGAGAGAAACAAGTACATATATAAAATATATATATAAGTTAGAGGAAGCACTATTAAACATGGCAGGCTGAGCTTTCAAAGCCAGGAGCCCCATTAAAAATGCCCAGACAACTGGTTGCTATTCCCTTAGCAACTCATTCCTTTATGGGGTTGTAGCTTTCCTTTTCTGAGCTGGTCAGATGTTCTCCCTTTTGGTTATAATTTCCTTTAACAAAAAAACAAAACAAAAAAAAAACACTTGGCATTTAAATTTAGTCAAGAAAATGGAATGTGGGAGGAAAATACTATCCTTTGTTCCCTCTGAATGTACTTTTCTTGACATTTTGTGATTTTAATCTTGAGATATATGAATCCTGAATTCATTTCCTTATTTATAATAGTTTAATACTTCTCTTTTCTCCTTGTTCTAAAGTAATTCCCAAGCCCTCTGGTATAGTTCAAACTGCATTTTTTGTGTCTCTAGGATAAGCACTATAGCTCCCTCTACTTCCTTTCCTCCCTTCCTCCCTTCTCTTCTTTCCTCTTCCTCGTTCTCATCCTCCTGTTCCTCTTCTTTTCCTTCTCCTTGTTCTCCTTTCTTTTACTCTTCCTCTTTTTTCTTTCTCTCTATGTCTGTCTGTTTCTCCCCCCCCCCTCATTATTTTGGGGTCTTAAATCTTAGATTTTCTTTTGTTCAATAGCTTGATCTCATTTTCAGACAAAAGAATCAAAGCAGACTCTCAAATCAAAAAGGGTAAAAAATACTTTTTAAACCACAAGGAAGTGATGATATGGTAAGGGCTTATAAAGTGAGTAAATAATCCATCAGTAAATGTCCCTCTCCAGGGAAGAAAGGAAAACCAAGGGAGGGATCTCATTGATTGTCTACCTACAGATCAATCTGATCAAGCAGCATAGGATTTGCCTTTCAGATAGTCTGTCCTTGGATCATTTTCACCACTTTGGTTCAGGATTCCCTGTGGATGTTCAGAACTTCTTATTTACTTCTATGGAGCTGCTTGATCTCAGCAGTCAGTCAGAAGTCCAGGAGAATGTTGATGAAAACATTAACTTAGAGTGGCCCATGCAAGTAGAAAAAGGATGATGTATACACAAGATGTTGTAGAGAATAATTATATTTGGCAATTGTTTGGATATATGAGTTAAGCGAGTTTGAGGTATCAGACATGATGAAAATTCAGTGGCAGAGTTCATTATTAATGTTAAGTTTTTCAAAAATTCAGCAATGCATGTTTATAAAGTTGGCTAAAAACCCTTTGCAGTTGTCGCTCAATTGAATTTAGTTGTAGCTTAAACTGAGTTTAGTGAAGGCAAAGGATGCTTCCTTAACTCCAATTTTATTAACCCTAGTAGCTCCAAGAACAAGACAGGGTAAAAGTGGTCAGAGATACCTATGCTGCCCTAACATGTGCTAAGACAATCAAGAAATAAGGCAAAAGTAAGATGAAATAAACAGAAAAAGAGAAAAAAGGAGATAGAATGAAAGGGAAAAAAGGGAAAAGAAAATTGTTTATGAAATTATCATAGAGCATGTTTATGCTCTATAATAAACCTCTCCTTTCAGCTAGAAATCTACCCTGCATCTGAAATAAAGCACTAGCAAATTTGTGGATCATTCCTTTTCATCCTTTTTTAAACAATAATATTTTCCCCAATAACATATAAAACAAATTTTAACATTTTTATTTTAAAATTTTGAGTTCTAAATTCTCTCCCCTTTTCCCCTTCTTGAGATGATAAGCAAGTTGACATAGGTTATATTTGTGTAGTCATGCAAAACATATTTCCATATTAATCATATTGTGAAAGAAAACACAGACCTAAAAATTCCATAAAAATAAAGGGAAAAATAGTATGTTTTGATCTGCATTCAGACTCCATTAATTCTTTCTCTGGAGGTGAATAGCATAGGGGAACAATTTTAAAATATTGTTGCTGATTTGGAACTATGCTCAAAAAGTTAACAAACTGTGCATACCCTTTGACCCAGCAGTGTTTCTATTGGGCTTATATCCCAAAGAAATCATAAAAGAAGGAAAGGGACCCACATGTGCAAAAATGTTTGTGGCAGCTCTTTTTGTAGTGGCTAGAAACTGGAAACTGAATAGATGCCCATCAATTGGAGAGTGGCTGGATAAATTATGGTATATGAATGTTATGGAATATTATTGCTCTGTAAGAAATGACCAGCAGGACGATTTCAGAGAGGCCTGGAGAGACTTGCATGAACTGATGCTGAGTGAAATGAGCAGAACCAGGAGATCATCATACAAAGCAACAACAATATTACATGATGATCAATTCTGATGGACATGGCTCTCTGCAACAAAGAATTGTCTCAAACCAGTTCCAATTGTTCAGTGAAGAAAGCCATATACACCCAGAGAGAGGGATGTGAAATGTGGACCACAACATAACATTTTCATGCTATCAATTGATGTTTGCTTCATTGTGTTTCCTTTCTCTGATTTTTTTCTTGTAGATATGATTTTTCTTGCACAACAATGATAAGTGTGGAAATATTTATACATATATTTGATTTGTCAATTATTTTAACATAATTAACATGTAGTGGATATCCTGCCATCTTGGGGAGGGGTGGAGAGTAGGGGGAAAAATTTTGTAACAGAAAGCTTTGTAAGGGTTAATGTTGAAGCATTACCCATACATATGTTTTGCAAATAAAAAGTTTTAATAAAGGAAAAAAATTTTAAAATTAAAATAAAATAAAATATTGTTGCTGGAGTATAGCAGGATTGACTCGAGTTATAAGATTAAATTATATAAGATTTTAATCATAATGACTCCTACTTAGAACACATTTTAACTTGTGTATAATTTTTAAATCAGCAAATTAATTTTTTCTCTTTATTTTTAAGACAGGAGTTGTTTCCATATTTGATTGCATTTTTAAAAGGCCTCTGGATTACAATCAAAATTTGCACCGAGATGATCGAGAACATGCCAAAAGTATAGGACTCAAGGTTAATGAAGAGGTAACATTTAGACAAGTTACCTATAGTCATGTCCTTTTTAAAGAAAGTTAAAAAAAATATTCAATTAATGTTAACTTATTGATAGCAAAAAAACCCAAATTTCATGTGTAAGTTGTTTTATGTAGCTTAAAGATTCCTACAGCTACCATGCATTTGAATGTGTAATACAAAGTATAGATACATCTCATATTCTTTATGTCATAGGACTTCATTTAGAATCTCTTTAGATGTTTAGTTTTGTTTTTAATAGAATATTGTTTGTATTTCAATGGCCCATTCTTTGAAAGTGGTTTGTTTCTTGTAGATAACATTAAAAAAAAATTCCAACATTCAACAAATGATTATTATACTTTGATCACAACAATTATTGAACTATAAAACTACAAAGATCCTTATGATGACAAGGATTTAAAAGTGTGTGTGTGTGTGTGTGTCCTATTATTTTACTGAAGCTATTAATTGACTCATTTAGTTTCTTTGCTTCTTTTCTAGGGTTTTCTACATTGACTCAACTTTTCTATAAAAGAAATAAACCTTGTTTCTTCTTTCCAAATAAATATGCCCTTAATTTCTATCTCTTGTACAGCTGCTATTGCTAATAGTATTAAGAGTGATGTCAAATAAATAATAGCAGGAAGAAGACATTCTTGCTTTATTCTCATTGTTAATGAGAATATCTAATATTCTCCCATTCTAATAATTCTAGCTTTTCATTTTATAAATATACTTTTATCAAATTAAAAATAGACATTCTGTATGTATGCCTTGTGGGGTTTTACAATGTATAAGTATTGTACTTTATCAAAAGTTTTTTTGCATCTCTTGATATAAAAATGATGTTTTAGGGCATTTTGATAATTTGTGTTCATTGTTTCCAAATGTTAAACCATCCTTATATCACTGCTATTTGGAATAATTGTATTTATATGTTGCTGTAGTCTTTCTCTTAGACTTTTATGTGGATTTTTGGTTTCACTATATAAAGTGTTCATTAATAGCTTTTCTTCGCTTTATCCTTCCTTGATGGCATTAGGGCCCTATTTATCCCACACACAAAAAACCAAAAAAACAAACAAACAAAAAAAAAAACAAAAAAAAAACTTTAGTTGACTTTTTAATATCTTAAATTTTAAGAACAATTAAGAACGATTTGTTAGCTCTATAAACATTTGATAGAATTCATATGTAAATCAAATTAGACCAAGTATTTGGTTTTTTTCCCCCTTTGGCATTTCTTTTAGGGCTTGTTCAATTTCCTTTTCTGAGACAGGATTGTTTAAGATCTCTCATGTTCTGCTAATGTGAGCATTTTATATTTTTGTATGTAATCATTCATACTTTTTTAATTATTGGTTTTACTGACCTATTAATGCATATTGCAGGTTGACATTCTTCTTTCTTCAGCATTTGTTATGGCTTTCCTTTTTTTTTTTTTTCAGTTTTGTCCATTTGATTTCTCCCTTTTTTGTTTTGATTAGGTTAAAGTTTTATTCATTATATTATTCTTTTCAAAGACCCACTTTTTATTTTGATAATTTTTATAGTATTTTTGTTTTTCATTTAAATTTAGTAGGGTAAACAGTATGTGACAACATGCAAATAACTTTTTATGTAAAGGATTCTTTTAGAATAGATGAAGGTAGCATGAATGCTAAGTGACTCTTGAATATTTAGCAATGGATTGCATTCTTGTCCTGCTTAGCTAGTTTTGGAAAGCAATGAGATAATACAGATTTTGACTACTGCAACTACCAACTCAATTGGAAAGTGGAGATAATTTAGACAAGATGACCAGTTAGAAGTCCAGGAGAATGACAATAAACTTAGAGTGGTCTGTGTGAATGGAGAAAAGGGGATGTACACTTGAGTTGTTGTGAAGAAAATAACTATATTTGACAATTACTTGGATAAATGAGTTGAGAGAAAATGATGTATCAGAGACAAATTCAGTGGTAGGGCTCTTTATTTTTAATGTTAATTTCTTCAAATAGATGAAGTAATCACATCAACAAAACTGAGAATCCTTGAAGTATTGCACTCTATTTTAAATATATTTACATGTCTCTATAAAACAATCTGTAGCAGAACAAAGCTTTGAAGTCCAAGGACATGGACTCAAATCCTTGTGCAATATCTGTCTTCTAGGATTACCTTGGATAAAGAGTTAATTGTTATTCATATCTCTGGATTTCAATTTCTTCATCTGTCAATGGAAGCCATTGACAGATCTCAGAGATCCCTTTCAACTCTAAATCTATGATAGTTTTTACAGGAAAGGCCCAGGTGTGATCTAGATTTTCTTGGTCTTTTTTTTAAAGAAGGCACAACCAAATTATTACTTTTGTCAGTTTGGCAATGCCATTATTTTACTTACAAAATAATCCCATTTGGGGGCAGCTAGGTGGCGCAGTGGATAGAGCACCAGCCCTGAAGTCAGGAGGACCTGAGTTCAAATCTGGTCTCAGACACTTAACATTCCCTAGCTGTGTGACCCTGGGCAAGTCACTTAACCTCAATTGCCTCAGCAAAAAGCAAAAGAAAAAAAGAAAAAGACAAAATAATCCCATTTAGTTATGAATTGTGGTAATTTATGAGAAGTTAATCACTCAATGTTTTCACAATTTTTATGATTCTATTGATTCTTCTAAAGATTTTTTCAAGAGTGGCATATGATGATGGTATTGGGACATTTCTTTCTTCTCCACAATAAATAAACAGGCATGTCTCCTCACAAATATTATGACTTTGTATAATCTTGGCAGAAATAATTATTACAGCAAAAAACAGTAAGATGGACATGTTGATGGATCATAAAATTTCTTCAATTTTCAATAGGAATGGGCAAGACCTATTGGAGTGTTAACATCTTCTCTTTATGGAAGACATATATATAAGCCTGTGGAAGAGATGAACAGAGAGCACGTTAGGGTTAACCATCTGAAGGGAGAGTTCTACCGGAAGAATTCTATCACCTGCATGGAAGAACCTGGTTATGGGCACATTGCTCCATCTTAATTTCTTTATATACTCCATTGGACAAATTGAGGTGGTGTTAAAAAGTATAGTTATAGAAAGGATGAGCAAGGTTTGATTTAATTTTTAATCTTCAATATTTTTTTGGAAATAAGACTATTAGGATTATCATTATAGAATGATAGTTGTCATGATTACTTGATTAAGTACCTTCATTCTGGAGCATCTGAAAATTGTTCATTGTTAACCAGTTTTCTGCATAGTTTAAGGAGCTGCTACAAAATTTTTAAAGCAAATTTTGTAGTTAATATATTTTATGTCAATGTTACTTTGATTAAATGACAAACTATTTTCTTGTATGTCCAAACACAATCTAATAAAATGTTTTCCTCTGTTGTGATAGATTTCTTTGATTTGTTTTCTTGGAAAATATAATTCTAGAATGTTTCTAGGGAATTCATCTTTTACAATAAGCAAAAAATCGAATGCTCAATACCTTTTACTTTCCCAGGGTTTTCCCAAATACTGGGGCAATTCTGCTATGTTTTTATGCATAACAACTAAATTTTAAGACATGGTTTGGCTCAAAATACAACTTGTATATTTCACCTGTCATTTGTTTAGGACAAAATTGCTATCAAAAAAAAAAAAAAGGAAAGAAAAATGTTATGGGAGAGGAGCAATATAAATTAACCAATAATTCAGAATTTGTTTGAGAAGAAAGAGCTAAAGTTTCTCTTTATAATGTACTTGGATTATAATATATTTGGATCACTTTCATTTTTGAAACTGCTATATATATGCAATATCAATATATAATTTTTCTATAGAGATAACTCCAAAAGTTCAAGATAATTATAAAATTTTTAATGTCAAAAACAATCCATTTAACATGGTCCCTTGGAATGGTATCCTTTATTTAATATTTCTTAGTTTGTTGCAGTTTAACCACTTAGGCATGTGACATAAATTTAATTTTGACTTTTCTCATCTTTGGGCTTATTGCTGTGAATTTATGAATAGAATTATCATGGAAACCATGATACCAAATTGGCAGTTATTTCAAAGTTAAATGGCCACAGAAATGCTTCTTTATTCATCCCCAAAGGCCTTTTTCTATGTAGTTGCCTTCTGAGTTTGAAAATAGAATAACAAAATTTATGCTGAATGCCTTTGGGAGCACTTTGAGCTTGAGTTGTACAAAGTTATGTCTGTTAATTGTCATCTCAATCTTAATTACTAAGAAAGTCATTAATCCTTTAAGTGATACTTTATTCTTCAAAGAAAAGGATGATAAATTATAATAATTTAGTAAAAATTATATGATTAATATAAAATCAGTCTCCCCCACAAAGCCCTGCTCTGTGGTATGGAAGTGATGCTACATTTCTGAAGACAACAGCAAAGGAGTGAAAGCAAGCACTTAAAGGTTCTGCCAAATTAGGAGAATCTGGAAGTATGGTCTTAATGACCATACATTGTACTTCACTCTTGTATAGTTACCTTGTAGTTCTACATTGACTATGACAGAGTGGTATGAAAAGCTATCTAGGGTTCTAAGAGTCATAATGTTTTTAGGTCATCCATACACATTATTACTATATAGTATCTTATTCTAGCGATGTAGAAGAAATTCCACCAGAGCAACTAAATATTGTTTGTATATATTGTCACTATAAATGAAACTATGGTATAAAAAGAAGTCATAGATAAGTGAAAAGATGGCTCATGTGTCTCCATTGAGAGAGAAATGAATTGGTAGTGATTTTTATCATGTATGCAAATGTAAATAGAAACATTTTATGGAATACTTGATCATCTTGTATTATGATGCTCATGATAATATTTTGGTAGAACACTGGTGATAATTGCAATTTTTATATCAACATCTGTAATAGAATATAAGAAGGTAGGAAATTTTATGTGAATTTGATAAAATTCAAAGTGAAAAGTGAAAAGGTATGCAAAAAGAGACTGTTGAAAAAAATGTTTGGAAACATGCTTTAGAAATAAATGAAAAGTCAAAGACTTGTTACCCATACTTAAATCTCATACCAAAGATCATACTTTCTTCAAGAAAAAAGAGGGATAGGTTCAGAAAATAGTGAGTATTAAATCACATTACACAAATAAATAAAATTGTACTTTAGATAGGAAATAACAGTTGCTGATACAGGAGTTACTGCTGAATTAACTCTGTACAGTCTGACAACTCATGTGAAAAGATCAATATCAAAAAGACAACTGTACAAATTAATACAAATTAGAACATATGATATGAAATAAAACATCTTCAACCTGAAATTAAAATAAGCAATTGACACTGGAAAAGAAGAAATGTGGGTAAAAGAACTGATCAATATAGACTGTTTTCTAAGATAATGTAGCAGACTTAAATCAGTTGCCACAATGAGGAGGCCAAAAGAGTCTAAAAACAATTTCAACCAGGAAACATTTGCATATTTAGGAAAAAAGGAGAAGTATAGCAACCAGAGGAAACAATAATTTGAAATATAACTGGTAAAATCTTAACAAGAAAGATGTTATATTACAAAATGATAAGCAATAGAGGAGAAAAATTTTTAGGAAGTTCTACATGATAGCAAATGACCCTCAATTTTGTTTGGCCATCTGTGGAAGCAGAAAAAGGGGTCTATAGTATGAAGAATCATCTTGTTTTTAAGCCATCCATCCATATTAACTTATTCCTGTAATTGTATCAATTTTTTTCTAGTGATCGAAGAGAAATCACCTAAGGAATTGAATTTTGACACTATAATTTTGTTTTATTTTGGAGTGGAGAGACAAAGGCAATTGATGTTAAGTGAGTTGCCAAAAATCACACAGCTAGGGAGTATTAAGTGTCTGAGGTTGGATTTGAACTCAGATCCTCCTCATTCCAGGGTCAGTGCTCAATCAACTGTGCCAACTAGCTGCCCCTGACACTATAATAGTGTTACTACAAATGAAATTGTTTTATGAAAGGAAGTCACAGTTAAATGGAAATATGGCTTATAGATTCTCCATGAAGAGTTGGTGGAGTTGCCAGAACATTTTAAGATCATTTAAAGTAAAAACTTTAAGGAAAAAAATGAAAAGATCCGTGAAGAATTCCAAAAAGTCTTAGCTCCAATGTCAGTGGAGTCATAATTTTTGGATTCTCTCATTAGTCTCCAGTGTGATGCAGGAATAAGTAATTACACTTAAAAACAAAACAAAACAAAAAGGCAACCCTCTCTTAAAGGTGTGAAGTACAGCTGATCTATATTAAGTATATAGAGAGGCCTATGCTAGAGGAAAGACAAGATTTTTGGAAGAGACCAATCAAAGAAATGTATGCCTAGAAAAGGAAAAGTCAACTAATCATATTATGGGAATTTTCTCTGGTTCATGCTTTTCTAGTACCTATGTAATATAAACAAAATTATAATTACCTGGTACATCAACTCACACCCACATATCAATTTGTTTTGAGGTGTTAAGTTCCAGGTCTTTCTAATATTTTAAGAAACCTAGAGAAAGGCCCTCACTGAAAGAACCCCCATCCTCCATGCAGGATTTTTAGGAAAATATATCCAAGTATAGAAAGTAGAACTAAAGAGAAGCAGCTGAACTGGACCAAGAAGGCACACATACGTAAACATGATCTTAACTGGAGGTGACAATTGTTAAGGCACTAAAAACTAATATATAGTATATCTGAAGGAGGGGAAGATTCCAAAGACATGGTGGAAAAAAAATCACAGATATTAATATTGGAAAAAAAGGTAACCAAGAGAACATAAGCACTGACCTATACAAAATTTTTGAGTTAATTTCCCTGTGCATCTGGGTACTTTCAAGAAGTATATTCATTGGGGACCAAGTAAGCTTTCACAAATTATAATTGACAATGCACTACACATTTATGAATTATGGAAATGAATAATAACTGCTATTGCATTATACTGAATGCATAATGCACAAAAAAAAAATCCTGAATGACAAAACATCCTAAAGGTTATCACACAGCAAAGTACCAACCATCCATACTTCAAGATCATTCAGGATCCTTGGACTGTGTAATGGAAATAAATTTTCAATAAAAATCTGATAATAGGCAAAGTCATAAAGCAGGTCTGCTTTTCAAAAGTATTATGATGTAAGAGTTTTAATGTTAAATTCAGATCAAGAAGAAATTCCTTATGGATAGTGAAATTTTTCAGATGGCCAAGTCCAGGACATTCAAAGCCGCCTAGAAGAAATCAGTAACCATACAAAACTGATTTTTCAATGCATGCAGGAAAGACCAAGTGATGAAGAATATTTGTTGTCCCCATTTTAACATGAATTTGATGGACATTTATAGAGCTTGTCAGTATGTATGTCAGGGAAAGACAATGCAGAAGAACAAAATAGGGCCCAGAATTTCGTAGGAAGAAAAGAGGCAGGCTTGTTTTCAGGAAATTTCAAGGTTCCTTACTGATCCCAAACTTCCCATGGGAAACTTTTTGATACTAACATTTTGCTAGTATTATTTGATGTCAATATAAATATCTATAGCAAATTAAAAATAGGCATCATAAAGAGGGCAATGGAGAGGCACGAGGTATAAGCAGGTGATAAGATATAATTAGAAACTGCTGAGAGCATGAATAAAAGATGAATTGTATCCTAGGAAATAAAGATATGCTGATTGTGTAGCAATGGTAGTTGGATAAACTGCAAGAAAAAAGGAGGTCTCCAGGACTTTGAATAGACCTTCTATGTGATCTTAAGGGAGGTCTTGGAAAGAGTGGCATAAGATGAGAAGGCATAGATGAGTTGTGCTTGCCATAATGTGAGGAAACTCCTGAACTGATGAGATTGCAGATCCATTTGAGTATGGATATGATTTACACAAGAAGTGAAGGTATGGAAGGATTGCCCTTTGCACTGTTGGTAGGAATGACTAGTCCTCACTATTTTTTACATGATAAGCCTTAAATTACAGAGGACTTCAAAGGGTATCTTTATCACATTTTTTTTTAGCTTATGAGAAAATAAAATGCATTCTGACCTTGCATAGATACTCACAACCTAAAAACTAATGTGCAAAGTAACATTAAAGTTCTTGTAGAGGTAAACTGAAAATCTTCAGAGACACTATTTTTTTTTTTTGTCCTACGAAACTATCACTAGTCAATGATGCTTATTCAAAATCCCTGTCTACAAAATGTTATGAAAGAACAGAAGACACAGGTCATACCAATCAGGAGGTAAAAATTAATGGAAATATTGGCCATACATAAAAAAAGCTGTAAGGCTGTACTCATAAAAGAATGCATATAGTAAGTTCAAAATGGTTAAGCAATCTGAATATAAAAAGATCTTGTTTAAAAAAAAAAAAACAGAAGAGAACAAGACTTTTGCCACTTTGGTTGGGTATGGGTGACAGGCAGAATTTTAATCAAACAAGGGATTGAGACAATGACAAATAAAATAATTCCAAACACCTGAAATAATGTGATCATAAGCACTCTTTTATACATTAAGGAAATGAATATGTCCTCAAGAAACTGTGTGATATATTTATGAGCCATGCATTTGGAACCAGGAAACTTGACTTTGAATCCCAGAATTGCCACTTACAACTTGTAGTACTTATACATGTCCTTAAACACTCTTGGTCCTAATTTCCTCATTCATAAAATTAAAATTCTATACAATTTCATAAAATTAAATAAAATATGTATATGTGTAAATATACATATATCACTAGCTAGCTAGGTTAGAAATATATAAATTAAGGACTAGATAAGCTTTAAAGTCCTTCTCAGATCTACATTTATAATCCTTTGATCCTATGGTCCAAGAAAGATTCTCATTTTCTCAATGGTGGCTTTAATGATCTTCACTGAGTGGGTGAAATTAATAATAATTTACAAGTTATGGTTAATGTCTTTCTATAAGATTTGGTGATTATTTTTCATATTTTTTTCTCTAAAGCATAACCAGGCTAAATATCCAAAGCCCCACTGGCACATCTTTCCCTTCTTGCCCTTTCCTCTGATTTAGGCCATCTAGAATCCATACTTAATGCTTACACAGCTTGAGTGGTAGGGAAATTACCAATTACCTTTAGGTGAGATAGAGGACCACCAACTTCCTATTTACTCAGCTTCTATGCCCTGCAGACATCTGGCACAATCATCTGACATCAGGGCCCCTGACCTCTACATTTGCCATGCTGTTGAACCATTAGGAATTCCAGGCTTTTCTATTTATTCCTCAGCACAATTCCTTTTATCTATTATTTTTTCCAATGAAAAGGTGAACTTCTTTACAGCAGGGACTATCTTACCTCTTTTTGTTCTTAAACCTAATGCTTAGCACATAACAAGCAGTTAGTAAAAGCTTTTTCATCCAGTCAAATCCCAGAAATAGAGCTCTGGGAAATTTATTATTTTTCTCTAAGATAATTAAGCCAATAATGACATATGGTTTTGTAAAGCTAATGAATGATATTGATTTTGAAAATGAAAATCTAATTTTATAGCATAATGCGAATTACTTTTTTTTTATCAGTTTGCTAATGTCCTGGTAAAGAGTCAAGCTTAAATTTTATGAGGTCAAAGTTCCTATGGTAGTTGGTCCCCAAATGACCTATTTTTTCATTACCTCATATTACAATATCTCCTGCCAGAATGTTTTGGTGGGTGTTAGGCCAGGCACTTAGAGAAGCCAGCCAGCAGAATGGCAATTCATCATTCTTAACAGATGGTCCAGTTTTAAACCTAGGAAATACTACTGGGGAAATCTGTAAACAAGACTTTTATTGCCATTCTTAGGTATTTAGCAAAGAACAGAAGGACTAGGGTTGTAAGGGATATATTTCATGGGGTTTTCTGAAGTTTGGCAAAAATGTATAATGAGTAAATAATAATGTTATAAGATAGCAAGAAATACTTTTACACACCATTTATTTCATTTATTAGGCCAAATAAGTGATAGGAAAGCATACAAACAAACCTTGTCAATAAAAAGTGGTGAATTTTTCTACTTTTTATTAAGAACATTTGATAATATATGTGTATATACACACATATATGTGTTTATGTGTATATATACATTCTCTCTAATTCTCTCTCTCCCTTCTCTATTTGTCTTTCTTTCTCTTCTGTTTCTCTCTCCTTCCGCCTTCTCCTCTTTCTCCCTTCTTGCTTCTCTCTCTTTCTGTCTCTGTCTCTCTATCTCTGTTTCTCTTTGTGTATCTCTCTGCCTCTCCATCTCTCTGTCTCTCCATCTCTCTCTCCTTTTTCCTTTCCCTAAATCTCTCTGTCTCTCTCTCTCTTTCTCTCTCTCTCATCTCTTTCTCTCTCTTTCTGTCTCCCTCTCTCTGTCTCTCCTCTCTGTCTCTCCATGTCTCTCTCTTTCTCTCCATCTGTCTCTCTCTCCCTCTCCCTCCATCCCTCTCTCTCCTTTTCTCTTTCTCTCTTGCATCACTTTTTCTCTCTCTTGTCTCTCTCTTTCTGACTCTCTTTCTCTGTCTCTCCTCTGTTTCTCCATCTCTCTCTGTCTCTCTCTCCATCTTTCTCTCTCCCCCCTCTCTCTCTTTCTTTCTCTCTTGCATCTTTCTCTCTCTGTCTCTCTCTCTCTTGTCTCTCTGTCTGTCTGTCTCTCTTGTCTCTGTCTCTCTTTGTGTCTGTCTCCCTCTTTCTGTCTCTCCCTCTCTCTGTCTCTTACTATAATTTGTAGAAGAATTACTGACATGCAACACTGATAGAGGAAACTTCCCTACCATAGTTCCCTACACTAATGAAATAAAAGGCCCAGTTTAAAGCACACACATATATTTGTGTGTACACATATAGACATATATACATCTAGTAGAGGCAGTGTGACCAAAACTATACATCATGATGCTTCTCATATGTGTGTATGTAACATACATATAAAATATTTGTATAATGTGTATTGATGTGTGTGTGTGTGTGTGTGTATTATTGTCCCCATCTAGCATCATGACACCAAGTAGCTTAGGCCAAATTTAATCTGGATCTGCCCAAGATCTTTGGCAACCAGACTAGACATGATAGGTCAGAACATCCTGATGCCTCTCTTATACTTTTCCTCTACTGACCTTCATCCTTCCAGGTCATTCATACCTGAAAATGATGGAAAGACCAAACAGGATTGACTCTAGTATCCTCCTGATGAAAGAAAGTGAATTCTTTCTAAATGTATTGCTGGTGTGTCAGAAGGAGAAGAGCTGATGAGATTTGTATCCTTTAGGTTATATTAGGGAAGAGAGAAAAAAGAGGTGGGTGGACAAAGACACAAGTCACAAGACAAAATCCATATAAATTTTTAATGAATTAACCTTACAAAAGACAATGGCTTCAAAACATGATGTGTTTTGTACAAAACTGATCCTGTGTAATGAGGACTCTCTGAAAATCAATGGCAATGGACCATTGAAGATGGTGCTAAAAAGCCATCGCTGGCAACATCACCTCACAGAGAGCCTGCAGGCTGCCACTGGTCATGAGACACGCAGGTGAAGTCATTCAGCCTAATATGGAGGGACAGAATTAACCTATTTACAAATACTATGTATTTTAATATCAGACTAGTGGATGTGGTTGGGGAGCTACTGTATTTTCCAGAAAATAACATGCACCAGAAAATATTATACACCCCCTAGTTTTATTGCCTTAAGAATTGTTTTGTTTGTTTTCCTTCTAATATTATAAGTCCTTTCATTCTTTTCTTCTTGTTTCTCCTCATTTTATTTCAGTCTTTTCTCCATTTGGAAGTAAACACAGTGCAAATGGCAGTACAGTTGTCTAATTTCTTAGTGTTCACTGCAAGTGTCCCAGCATGTCAGAAAAGAGATGCATGAGCCAATGAGACATGCAGACTCCTCTGCACAAAGTCCATATAGTGGAAAATAGCACACGCAGTCAAATCAAGGGAATAGAAATGCCTTCATAAAGTTTGGGGCACTTTCCCTAAAAGAGAATTTTTTTTTCCAAATCTAGGCATATTTTTCACGATGCCACATTTGCTTGGGAAAGGGACCTTGCCATTTCTGTATGTACGAAATATGTCTTCAGTTCACCTTTTCCTTTCACATTGATTATTCCTCTGCAAGTGCACATGTATCCTAGTGTCTGTAAGACAATGTTTGTTTCCTCAGTGACCTGAAATAGAAGTTTTTAAAACATATTAACATAGATTAAAAAAAACTGAATCAGGTCTCAAAGTCTGCTTTTTTCTTCATTAGGCTTGTGCACACTTACACATGTTAATATATATATATATATATATTATATATATACACATATATATACATGCAAATACACACATATAAATGCATGTGTATATATACTCATATATTATTTATAAATGCATAGGTAGTATATATGTGTAGCATATATGTACACACAATTATTTTCTCACAAAAAGTATTTGCAAATGACTGTCATGTATGCAGTCATTAAGATTATTATTCATTTGCAATCAGAAATACACCAAAACCCCAGTTTGCTATTTAAAGATAAGAAGCCTTTATTGTTCTGCAGAGCAAAACTCAAGAATCTGACCTTTTATAACAAGGGGAATTTACCATGCTATATATGTAGTGTTTCAAGACCAAACTAAATAGCACAACAAGAGGCCAGAGGCAGAATGAGAAATCAATGAAGGTGGAAAGACTTCCACTATGAATCTATTGATGAGCTACATATTGAAGGTCTAAGATCACCCAGCTAATTTTAAACAGGTACATCACCAGAAGAATGAATGTCAGGAAAGAATTATTTTTTCTGGTTTGTGAAAATTGTATCTTTCTCTGGTCCCCTTGACTACCTCCCCTCTTATAGTCAGTAAAATAAGTTTATAAATAGTCGGCGTAAAGAGGTAATAGCTGAATAGATTGCAAAGGGTGACCTGGAAACCATGTACAAATCATCCCAATATCAAAGAAGCATAATTTACAAATTGTATCTTATATTTACTAAATTTACATCCTAATAATGGAGACAAATTGGGGGAAACCATCTAGGTACTGCTTGTGAAAGTTCTGACCTCATGATACATAAATTTTAGACTAAATCTAGACTTCCACAGTTCAAAACTAGCATAACACCAAAAAAGTACTTATTGATGATGATATGATGATTGGGCTTTTATTGATAACTTTGAGATGATTTGGATATGCTAATGGACTACTCCAAGGTTGCAGAGAGAGGAGTTGTTTGGTTTTTCCCCAAAACCTCATAAAAATGAGTCTTCAAACTCCTGCCTCCAAGCACTCTTCCATCTGCACAGGCCCCATGCTATTGAATGCTCCCAATCTAATCCATGGCTAAGTGAGTGATATTCTCTTCCTCTCCCTGTCCCCTTCCTTTACCTCATACTACCTTCCTTCATCACCTCATTCTCCCATTCCTGAGACACATCATCTGCCTCTTTAACTCTTTTTTTCTGCCTTTATACAATATTTACTTTCATACTCTCTTTGTTTAATTAAAGTATGATTGCTGCTTCATTTCCTGATGCCAGTTGTGGTCTTTCCAACTAAGGACCCAAAGAGCTAGACATGCCTGCCCCTATTTCATAATTTCATAAATTAATTACCAATTCATCTGGCCATAACAACTCATGCATATCATTCTTCTAAGATGTGAGAAGGATTTGATCCACATTTTAAAAAGAGAAGTCAACACTATAGGGAAATTCATGTCTTTTGAAATCCTAAGGTATATTAATAAAGAATTTCTTTTGTCTTAATTTATATTTTATATTCTGGATTAGGTGCAATCTTGTAGCCCGAGCTACAGGAGTGGACTGTCTCCCAAGAATGCCTGGGAAATCACAATATTTTAGACAATCCGAGGGACACAGTAGATAAAATGTTGAAGTCAAGAAGACTTGAGTTTGAATCCTGCCCAATATACTTATGTAAGTGAATCTGGGCAAGTTATTTACCCTCTATGTCTCAGTTTTTTTTTATCTGTAAAATGAAAGATAATAGCAGCATCTATCTGACAGAACAGTTGGAAAAATTCAGTGAAATAGCATGTGTAAAATGTTATGGAAACCTTAAATTATTAAACAGATGCTAGGTATTATTATTAAAATTTGGGAGTTTTATTTGTATCCCTATTTGTAAAACTGAATTTTAGGGGTATTAAAAACATGGAAAGATGGAGAATCTAAGCACCCAGGCAAAGTGGCAAGTAGGTACTAGATGAATTAAATACCTTATTTTTTCATAACAATGACTTTATATTTACATATGAAAGGCTTATAATTTACATCATACATATCTTCAAAATGATTTCATGACTAGTGGGGTTTGGTCATTGTCTAAAGATACATCCAAAGGGAGTGATGCATTTTCCTAAGCCCATTGCTTAGGAATTAGATGATCATGTTATTTCCATTCATGATTCCTAAATTAAAGAATATTCATTTTTTGACAAGTGCCACAATTTTGTTTTTGACAGTTACCAAATGTTTTTCCCTAGTATGGGAAGAGCACTATAAGATCTTTGTTTTTGACACTCTATTAAATAGGGATTGAAAACAGAAAATGTAATTTAGGATCAGAGATCTAGATGTGAAAAGAACCTCAGAGACTATCTAATCTTTTTTTTTTAACATTACAGATGAGAAAGATGAGATTCAAGGTAGTTAAGAGATTTTTTTTTGCCTAAGATTACCAAAATAATAAGTATGGGAAATGGTAAGGTCCATTAGCTTGAGAATCATTCATCTTTGTTTTAACATGTCTCCCTTATTTAAAGGATTTCACCATTCCTTCCAATTGTCTGGTATCACTTACAAGCAAATATACTTCTTCAGCTGGACTGCTTCTGTTAAATTCATCAATAGGTTTTTTTATTAATTTATTTTCATTTAAGAGCTATTAAACAACCTACTATTCCTTTATTTAGAATTGTCATATGGGAGAAAAAAGATAAAATTTCTTCAGATTGGCCACTATAAGGTGATTTTGGCTGAATATGAGGAATATATGAATATAACTTAGGTGTCCAAAATTGGAAAGAAGCATATTGGAAAATAGTGAGTTTTCCAGTATTGAAGATGTTCAAAGGAAGCATAGATAACTCTTTGTTGGAGATACTATGAAGAGTAAAAAGTATTGTAAAACACTTAGGCATGGGCTGTACACTAAATAACTTTTAAAATCTTTTCTATGTTTCTAAGATAAGAAAGTATAATAAATATGGCTGATACTTTTAGCTTCTTTCTCTTTATTGAAGTCCAATTCTTATTACTCAAAAATATTTATTGTTTTGTGGAGTTTTTTGTTTTTTGTTTTTTTTTGCTTTTACTAACTACCCTTTACCCCTGTAACCTATTCTTCCAATTGGATGGTTTCTCCCAGAATCTCTATTAAGGAAGTACACAGACCAACCATGTCTTCCTTCTCTTCCAGGATGTACTACAGACTATTTTCTCTACTTTGCCCTGGATGAGATACCTTTATTTCTACTTCTCTCTCATTTTATAGTTTGCTTTTATGTGTAGTCTTTAAAATGTAAGCTCCTTGAGAGCAAATATTATTTTTCTTCTTGTGGTCATCTTCCCAAGGTGCCTATCACATAGAAAGTTCTTCATAAATGCTTATTGCTGATGTGACTAACCTACCTAGTCTTTTTTGGAAAAACTATAGATATTAATGAAAGTTCTTCAGTGGTTATATTTTATCCTATCTTAATATTCCCACCATCATGGTTTGTGGCAGCCCCCAAATCATTGTTTCTAATCACATGAAAAAAAAATTATATAAATCCAAACTGAAATACCTGTATTTTATCTAAGACTCCAGTGCTGTCCATCCTGCTGGCCACATTTACTGTGTTGCCCCAGATGTCATACTGAGGTTTCTGAGCTCCAATTACACCAGCTATTACAGGACCATGGTTAATACCTATGAAACATCAGATTCTAATTAACAAGGCCATAATGATTTCATTGCTATTTCAAAGAAGTGACATCTTTATGAGAATTTTTTGATAGGACTGGGATAGAAGTTATGCACTGTTGTGATGCATATTAAAGGACATATTTTGTAAAATGGGGAATTAGTAACATTTTATTGAACACATGAATGGGATTATACCAGGAGTCAGATAAAAGTAAGAGGAATAAGGTAAATTGAGCATTTTTGTTTAGATCCCAGGGAAGTAGAGAAAGGAAACAGAAAGGAATGAATAGAATTAGGTGACAATGCTTTGGGTAGGTTTTGATTCAGCCAAACACAGGGGAAAGAGGGAGGATTGTAAAATTATTTTAGTATAATGGGATATGAATTATATAATACAGGCAAGATTAATCATTAATTTCTAAAGAAAAGCACTCCATTATCTAAGCTGCCCTTACTGAAGGAAATTTGAAGATGTATAGAACAGCACTCATGTTTAAACAAACAGCTTCATTTGTTCTCAAAATATGCACTCCCCATTCAGCTACTATTTTGCCCCAATCTGCTCTATTTCATCATTGGATCAAATCTTCAGGAGCATTAACTACATTTTCCTTTCTCTGACCATCCTAAGATGAAAACCTTTTGAAAAAATTGAAGAAGAAATATAATTTTTAAACCAATATTTACTATGGCTTCCTGATTTTCTCTAGGCCTGTTTCAATTTCATTTATTTCTAGGATATGTAGATTTCTGCTGATCAGTATTGCTAATATTGTTTTTCTAATGAAAAAAAAATTACCTTTTTGACTTCCTTGGTGACTCTGTCATTACAAAATATGGACTCTTTGTCTACCTGTCCAGATTAAGAGCTTTTTAGATTACAATAGACAATGACCTAAAACTAGAATTTCTGTGCTTTCCCCTATTCATCTCTAGTTGTTTTAATAAAAGATTTGCTGATTTGGGGCAGAAAATCTGGTATAATGAAGACAAAAATGGTTTTGAGGTACCATCGTGGTACCCAGCCAATCTTCCAATTTTACTGTAGGAAGACAAGTAATAAAACACAGATACTAGTCCATAAAATCCCCAGATTCTCATTGACCATTAAAAGTAAAGAATACTTGCTCTCAGAGAAAATGACTTTTCAAGCATTCGTTTCTGTTCCAGAAGTCAGAAGTAGTTTTTCTTCCATCCTAGCAAATAGTTTTGAGTGAATATCAGACCTGAAGCCCTTAGACTGTGGTTCTGCTTGGTAATTTGAGGTCTCTGGTTCCAGCAGCTCATTCTGGCAGCATAGTGCTGACACAATCAGTAACTCTATGCCTCCCAGAGGTGGCCCATCATGACCTGTCACACTACTGGCAATGGAGGTAGTTTCCATTTTGAAAAAGAGCACAGTTGATTTGTGATTCTTGATTAATGGGCTAACTGCCCAGTTTAATATACAAAAGAGGAATCTAGGGAGGAGAATTTGCCTCCAAACTTTTAATATTTCGAGTCTCAATGCTGTCTCAAGTCCTAGAGGACATTTTTTAGTCCTTAGGATTGGCCACTAGGTGGCAGGCACTACTAGGCACAAGAATAGAGAAACAACTGTAGATAGAAAAGGATGGGATACATAACCAGATGTTACCTAACAGGAGATATGGGCTGTTGAATGAGTTTGTAAGTTTAACATAAGTTCTCAAATATTATTAAATCAAAAGATAATTATGCATGATTTTCAGTGATTTCACAGCTTGAAAAATGGCTTGATGGTTACAAACTCAGCCTATTTTCTTATCTTAGTGTTTTATTAGTCGTTCATTGGAAAATGAAAATGTCTGTCATAGAAATTATGAAACTAGTTGTATAAATACCCTAGAATACCCAATAAAATTAATTCATTGCCTGTATGCATGCATGTAGGTATGCCTTTTATTCTATCCATTTACTTTCCCTACTCTGTAATGAGTAATTTTTGTGGGATTTTGGAGAATCATAACCCAAAGAGTAGAAGTTCACATGGTGGTAATGATTGGAGTATAGGTCATAGAGTTCATTTCTCTCCTTATTTAAATAAGAAGCAGTTGAGTTCATGAAGGTGCCATATATTCTGAAGGATGGCTAAGAATGCAGTTTAGGTAAAGAAAGGGGAAATTCTTACTATTTTATCTCATCAATCAAGAGCTATCTCTTTTCTTCTGAGAAAGTAGCTCTAAAAGTAGCCTCCTTGCCATAATGACAGTATCTCTGCAGCATTATGTGGTCTGGATAAAAATTACCAGGAATAAGGTTGACAAGAAAGAAAATGGAAGAAGAAGATAATAGAGCCAAAGCAAAAGTATGGGTTCTTTTTGTTATCATATTACCTATAAAATTCAAAGAATGATACAAATTAAAAGTGATTTTTAAATATAAAAATTATAAAGTAAATTTTCTGGTATGCATTTCTGAATGAGCTTTTTTCTTTACCCACCTAGAGAAGCCTTTATTTCTTGTGTGTTATTGGATTCAGGATATGAATAAAAGTGAAAGCCAGATAAATATCAACTGCTTTTCCCAAATATTTTTTAATTACAAGAAATGAGAAAAACGGAAAAATTAAGCTCACAAGAAAGTTTCTTAAGAGAGTTTTCTTACTGATTGATTCTTTTTTTTCAGTAGAACAGATGTCTAGGTAAGGCAATAGGTCTTTGGGCACCTTTTAGATCTTTGTTTTATCAAATCAATGTTGTTTAAAAAGAAAATTGAAGTCAAAAAAATTAGATCACTTTGGTGAAAGCAGCTAAGTGTTATGAAAATGTTGATATGCAAAACAATACATTTATTTTCTTCATTCTAAAGAAGGAAAAATAATCTACTTTTCCTATTTATAACGTTGGACTACTTTCCTTTTGGATTATCTCCTGATAAGTTATGAAATGGTAAGAATTAACCTTTGGAATCATGCTTGATTTTTTTGGGGGGCTATGAATCCTAAGACAGTGACTGGACATTTCTGTGTGCAATCTAAATTAGTTTTAAGACTATAGGCACTGGCCTTTGACTTATTCTAGGTCTTTGAGCCTTCTCTATATACAAGACCATCCTTCTCATTTATTTTTACAAAGGGATCAGAAAGCATATGAAGTTCTTTCCAAAACATACCCACTCGCAACTTGAAGTCATTGAAGGAATGTTTGTTGATTACATCCAATTTAGCTGCTAGGGCAAAAGCGAATTCCACCATGGTGCCAATGTGCATGTACTGGCGCTCAGGTTCCTGAATGGAAGCAATATGTACAAAAGGTAGTTAGAGAAAAACTCAGAATATTTTCTGTTAATGCCCAAATCTGCACACCAATCTGAAAAAAACCAAACATAAAACTGCTTCAGAAACAGAACTCTGCAGAATATCCCATTATATGCAAGCCTGTCATATTATGGACTTTAAATTCCTTTCTTGCTATAAAGGACCCTTTCTGTTTTATGACATTTCCTAGGATAAGGAAAGGGAAAGATTCTAATGCCAGAAGGGATTAAAAAAAAGATTCTTTGGAGGGAACAGAATTCATATCTGTTGGTAAGGGGGAAGGGGAGAGGGAATGGTTGATCCAGAAAATCTACTACTTTCCTCTCACAATCCTCCCTTCTCTTCCTCATTCTTGGAGCACTTCTCTCCCCTTACAGAATCTAGAAGTTTGCATGATCTTTTATTAAAAATATAATTGGTAAGAAGCAGAACCAAGATGACAGAGTAAATGCAGGAACTCACAGACCTCTCCCTCAAACATTTCCAAATTCCTTTAAATAATGACTAAAGAAATTTTAGAGCATCAGAACACACACACAAATGTTCCAGCCAAACAATTTTCCAGCCAAAGACAACTAGAAGATCAACAGGAAATGTCTGTGGCACTAGGGTGGGTGTCCAGTATGCAGTCATATTATATATCATATTCTATCATATATTATATATCATATATTACTAGATACATGCAGGCCATGTCAGGGCAGCCCTGATTCCAGTACCAGCAAAGCAGAAATGGATCTAAGGACCTCTTAATCAGCAGTAGTCTAATGGTTTCCTAACCTCTGAGCCCAGAGACATAAAAGATTACTTGGAAGGTTGGCAGGAAAGGTTTGTCAATACAGTAAAAGGACCTTCAGAAACCAGCAAACCAAAACTGGTCATGAGCAATGGTGGTGGTGGCACTTCCTGAGGCCTCAGTTCACAGGACATCTCTTTACTAGTACTGAGGAAGTCTGTTGCTTTAACACACTAGAACTTACAGCTACAGTGGGGGGAGGGCACTCATTCCTAGCAGTTTCAGAGCAGGAAATAGTACTTGTGGTCAAGTCCCTAGAAGGATTTCTGAAAACAGCTGCATAAAACCCCTGACACTTGAGATAGAGCACCCTCCATCCTGAAATACAGCTCTACTTTAACAAAGAATTAAAATTCAAGTAGCAGGCTAAGAAAATGAGCAGGCAACAGAAAAAGATTCTGACCACAGAATGATACTATGTTGACAAGGAAGATGAAAACACACACTCAGAAGATAACAAAATCAAAGCTCCTCTATCCAAAGCCTCTAAAAAAAATAAGAATTGGTTTCAGGCCATGGAAGAGCTCAAAAGACATTTTGAAAGTTAAGTAAGAGAGAAAGAGGAAAAAGTAGGAATAGAATTGAGTGTGGTACAAAACAAATACAAAAAAGCTAATGAGGGGCAGCTAGGTGGCGTAGTGGTTAGAGCACCAGCCCTGAAGTCAGGAGGACCTGAGTTCAAATCTGGTCTCAGACACTTCCTAGCTGTGTGACCCTGGGCAAGTCACTTAACCCCAATTGCCTCAGCAAAAAGCAAAAAAAAAAAAAAAAAAGCTAATGAGGAAAAGAATTCCTTGATAAGAAAAATTGGCCAAAGGAAAAAGGAGATACAAAAGCTCACTGAGGAAAATAATTCCTTAAAAATCAGAATCAAGCAAATGGAAATTAATGACTTTATGAGAAATAAAGATAAAATAAAGCAAAACTAAAAAAAAAAAGAAAAGGAAAAAAAATGTGAAAAACAACTGACTTGGAAAATAGATCCAAGAGTGATAATTTAAAAATTATTGGTCTACCTGAATGTAATTAATGATCAAAAAAAGAGTCCAGACATCATCTTTCAAAAACTATTAAAGAAAACTGTCCTGATATTTTAGAATCAGAGGGTAAATTCCAGAACTCTCAGGTCAAGCAGAAAATGTTGTAAACATCCAGAAAGAAATTATTGAAATATAGTGGAACTACAATCAGGGTAACACAAGATTTAGCAGCTTCTACATTAATGGATTGGAGGGCTTAGAATATGATATTCTGAAGGGCAATGGAGCTAGAATTACAAAGATCATTTGTTCAGTAAAACTGATTATAAAAGTATAATTGGCAATTCCTGTTTGGTTTGTATTGATTAGGACAATTCTATAGATAATTGCCTGTTCTAGTTAAATAAGTTCACTCATAAGGAAAGGTCCCTTGCCAAATTTTAAATCATTCAAATCACTGCATTATCTACACTGGCTAGTAATAGTATTAAATAAAACTCACATTTAGACTAAGTTAGAGGGAATTCATAGGAGGTATTCAAACTTTTGATTTGATAAGAATAAGTTTGTAAGATTTAGACAATTTTGACTAGTTTAGTGGATAGAAAGCCAGGGAGACTTGTGTTCAAGCTTCACCTCAGTCATATCCTGGCTATGTGACCCTCAGCAAGTCACTTAATTTCTGTTCTAGGAACAGTGTTCTTGGAGTTCTGGAAGTTCTCGAAGAGTTCAAGTTGCAGAAAAGGTGTCAGCTTGCATGGTGTTTCCTCATCCAGGTGAATTCCTATAACAATGAAACTGTAGGTCCAGATTAAGCCCATCCTGCTTCCATAATATTCTTTTACCATAATTTATTTTTTATGAGGCATGTAAATCTAGCCATTGAAAAGTATATTGTATTATTCAATTGAATAAAGCTGTCAAATTGTACAAGTTGACCTCTATGATTTCTTCTCACTATAAATTGATGACTCACAAACCCTAGAAAAGATACAGCCCCAGATTCTCATATTCAGGTGAGAGTGGTGTCAGAAATTGTTTTTTTCTAACTGCCCTTTCATGGGTCCTATAGAAGTTTACTTTTCCTGCCCAATTGAAATCTCATGTCATTTTTAGAGAATGGCTCTACAAATTCATTGTGTCCTACAACATTTTATTTAACTACTGTACAATTCAATTAGATGATTGTCTTTCATAAATAAAATATTCCATACCTTTCCTGAACTCTCCCTTAAACCTTTTTCATGAATGAACTGTAATGAAATGCTAAAGTTGGACTAGGAAGAAGGGAGATTGTTTTCTTCTCAGGATGCTATGATGTTGAAGCAGAGTAATGCTAAATTTGTACCAATGTAACTCTGTTAACTAATAGAGTTGAAACCTACTTTGAAAAGTATGACTCAATGATTGGAATCAAAAAGTTGCAATGGAGATGAGGATGGAAGAAGACTCTACTGTTGACTTAGTTAAACCAGTCAATCATGTATAAGGAAAACATCTAAACCCTAGCTATGTGGTCAAACCAAAGTTGATCCCTGAAGCTTGGTGAAGAATCTTAATGCTAAGAACAGAATAAAATAGGTAATTGATTATGATTGCCTTTCTCAAGTCTGATTTTAGGAATATATATTATGGACTTTATCTTTTCTTTTTTAAAATATTGCTCTCCTATCTGACTATCATTCTCCTTTGTTATTTTTCAGTCATGTCATATCCACCCACTAACCATGTATTTCCCCTGGCTCTGTCCTGAGTCCTCTTTTCTCTCTCTCTATTTCACTTAATGATCTTATCAGCTCCCATAGATTCTATTACCACCTCTATGCAGATAATTTTCATATTTATTTATCCAGTCCTAACTTCCCTCCTTACCTCACGATCTATTTTGACCTAGATAGAACTCTATAATTCAATAAATCCAAAACATAACTCATGATGTTTCTCTCAAAATCTTCCCTTAGTCTAAACTTTTCTATTACTGTAAAGGATACTATCATTCTTCCAGTCACCGAGGCTGTCATCATCAATTCCATCCTTTCCCTCAATCCCAATATCCAATCTGTGTCAAGCCCTGTTGATTTTTCTTTTGTAACATCTCATTTATATGCTGCTTTTCTCATATGACACTTATCACCCTTTGATAGTTTCTCATAAACTTACACTCAGATTATAGCAGTAGCCTACTTAATTGATCTCTCTGCTTCAAGTCTCTCCTTACTCCATCCATTCTGCATTTATCAATCAAACTGATCTTCCTAAAATGTAGTATCACTATGTCACCCCCACCTCTCATTAAAGAACAATAAATAAATAAATAAAAAGTTTCAGTGGTTCCTATTTTCTTCTAGGGTCAAGTACAAAAATATGTTTGACTTCTTTGAAAATCCTTTACAGCCTTGACCATTCATACCTTCCCAGTCTTCTTAAAAATTAATCTCTCTTTGTGGTGGCAAAGAACTGGAAATTACAGGGATGTCCATCAATTAGGGAATGGCTGAACAAGTTGTGGTATATGGTTAGGATAGAATAACACAATAATATAAGAACTGATGAACTCAATGATTTTAGAAAAAATGGAAAGACATGCACAAAATAATGAAGAGTGAAATGCGTATAACTAAGAGAATATTGTATACAATAACAGAAATATTTTTTTAAGAATGACTTTTAGTGACTGTTATTCTATCATAAATACCCACATTACCTATAAAGGACATATGAAGAAAGACACTATATGCATCCAGAGAAAGCACTGATAAAAATAAGTATAGAATAATTATATACATCTATATGTGTATACACACACACACACACACACACACATATATTTGTGTCTAATGGTAATTATCTCTAGGGTAAGGGGGAACGAAAAAAAACAAGGGGAGAAAAACATTTACATGATAATTTTGGTTTTGCAGTTTTTTGTTTATAAGTACAATCAAAAATGTACATCCAGAGATTCTTGAGATCACTATGCTACATATTCTTCTGTAAATATTAAGTAGGTACTTGAGACAACTTGTTTTTTTCTGTTCTTTGACATCCCCCACTCCTATAGATTTTTAACCCAAAGTAGCCTCCTAGAACATTTTTAGAGTCTATAAGTGACTTGATCTTATCTATGTCTAAGACTTATTGAGACTGTAGTGGGGAGTGAGCCAATCTATAAGCAGAATTCTTGTAAAAGAAATAAATGATATGACTGATTAATAATTATTCTGTACAATTATTCTATTTCTTCAGCAATATGGATATGGAAGTACATCTACATCAGAACTAGAGAATGTAACCAGTGACTCGAGATTATGCAAGGATTTTCATTCAGAAAAACTATTTTGAAAATGTGTCCTCATTTTTGAACTTAAAATATGGTCATCAAACTGATAGTGCACTTCCTTTTCTTTTAGTTTAAAAAATAACACTGCCTACCCCCACACAACTTTCTATCTTGTGCTCAGAGCTGAATTTAGAGTTTACTTGCTATAATTTCCTTGCTTACAATGGGGACAAAGTTTCAAAATTAAATGATAAGGCACACTGGATAGAAGAGCAGTCTCAAAGCTAGGAAGATCTGTGTTCAAGTCCCATTTCTGAAATGTATTAGGTATGTAACAAATCAGTTATCCTCCCTGCATTAGGCTAATGTTTAAGAAAGATGGAGAGAAGGTATCAATTAGGGAAAAGGAAAGGAAGGGAATAAATATTTAAATACCTTTTATGTACCAGATACAAAGAACTTTACTGTATGCTCTCATCTGATCTTCATAACAACTCTGGGAAATGGGTGTTATTATTATCCCCATTTTACATTTGAGGAAATTGAAATGAGTAGAGATTAAATGACTTGCCCAGGATCAAGTAGCTACTTGAGGTCAAATTTGCATTCAGGTCTTCTGACTTTAAGGAGGCTATTTTTTCACTAGAGAATTCCCCCTAACAATGAAACTACAAGTCCAGTCCCTGTTCCAGTCCTTATGTACTTAACATCTCACTGGTAACATTCTTTCTCGTACATTTTGCTAAAAGTTTTTTCGAATACAAAAGAGGTATAAAATATAGAAATCATATATAAAAGATTGCAGTCAGACTCAAGGAAATTTACACCTACATGAAACATTTAAATAATAGCACCAAAGAATATAAGATTAATATGCAAGATAATGGTGCCATTCACAAATACTGAGGGTTTTCAGGAAATTCAATGATTGATCCAGGTAGTAATGATATTTAAAGATATTTTTGAACTACTGGCAAGATATCAGAACATCCATAATTGGAAAGGAAGAAGAGGCATTGAAGGAAGCAGGGATGGAATAGTTTGAGAGAAAGGAAACTAAAATATTATGGTATTACTATGGCCTAAAAATCAGAGAGTTAGCTGCTTTTGTTACAAAAAGAGTGATTAAGAATTTTGGATTTGGCCAGAATTGAGCCACCAATATGCTTAGGAGAAGAGAGTCAGATAAGTAGAATGAATAAAAGCCATTTTTAAGAGGACTAATGAAGAAATGAAAGGAAGTCAGGGCAATGGAATTATTCTACAACATTCTGGAGAAGGTTAGTGAAAGGGAGAGAAATATAATAATAATTTAAAATAACAGAATAAACAGAAAATATTCTCTATAAAAACATGCTGGGTATTGGCCCCTGCATTAGCCATTCTCTTGTCTCAATTTTGATTCCTTGGTGAACCAGTTGAACTCTACAATTGTCCTCTTGATTCCCTAGCCTTCTCATTATATTGGGGATTATGCTCAGCTAAACCTCAGCCTTGGATCACTCCCACATTTGATGCCTTCATTTCTACACATAGTCTGTTGAATAAAGATGGAGAAAATCTTGTAACTTTTCTGACTGGATCCACTAAAAAAAATTTTATGTTACTGGGCCCTCACTGAAGCTAGGCATTCCTACTATACCTTCTTTTTCAACCCTCTATCTCACTCTTTACAATAGTACTTATTTTCATCCTTCCTCAAATCTCCCATGGCTACTCCTGCCCCTACTCTTTCAAGAACTTGTCTCATATTTTACAGAAAAAATTTAGGCTGTTTACTATTCATTCCATCCCATTTATCCCCAAATAGTGCCCCTTTTGTCATCCCCATTCTTTCATTTATTTTCAATCTCTGTCTACCTGCTCATTTTCTATTGCCTGTAAATAGGCCATGCCTCTTCTATCCTTCCATCTCTGCTAACCATTAACCTAAATAGTTCTTTGGCCATTTATACCTAAACTCTTTGAAAAGACCATTTAAAATAAGTACCTTCATTTTCTCTCCTCTCCCTCCCTTCTTATCCCTTATCATTTGGCTTCTGACCTTATCATTACACTGAAACTGCTCTCTCCAATGTTATTAATGATCTCTTAGTGGCTTAACCTAATTGCTGTTTCTCAGTCCTCATTCTCCATGATTTCTCCATGGCCTTTGACCTTGTTGATCTTCCTCTCCTCTGTAATACTCTTTTCTTTCTAGGTTTTCAGTACAGCACTCTGTCCTGATTTTCCTCCTTCCTATCTGATTGTTCCTTCTAAGTCTCCTTTGCTGGATCCTCTTCCAAATCACATTCTCTGTGTCCTTAGGGTTCTATCCTGAATCATCTTCTCTTCTCTCTCTATATTACCACACTTAATGATCTCATCAGCTGTCAAGGATTTCAATACTATCTCTATGCTGATGATTCTCAATCCTGCCCCAAATACTCTGCTAATCTCAAATTGCCATTCAAATATTTTAAATTTGATGTGTGGTAGACATCTTTAAACTTATCATGTCCAAAACTGAGCTCTTTTTCTTTCCCTCTAAATACTCCTGCCTCCCCCTCCCCCCCTTTCTGTTACTATAGAAGGCAGCACCATCCTCTCAGTTCCTCAAGGTTCCAATTTAGGAGTCATTCTAAATTCCTATCTCTCATTCTGTCCCCTTCTGCCATATCCAATCTGTTTCTAAAGCCTATTGATTTCATCTTTGTAAAATCTCTCCAATCTTATTTTTTCTGATACTTCCACTATTCTAGTGAATGTCCTTATCATTCACCCCTGGATTATTGCAATAGCTTGCTGGTGTGGTCTGCCTATATCAAAATACTCTAATATATCCATCTTCTATTCCAATTCATTAGCCATTCAGACACTAAAATAATTTTCCTAAAGGTTTGATTATGTTCCTCCCTTTTTCAATAAACTCCAGTGATTCCCTATTTCTTCCAGAATTAAATACAAATGCTGTCTTTGGTAGTCAAAGACCTTCCCAGGGGCAAATAGAGGATGGCTCAGTGGAGAAAGCACCACCCATAGAGTCAGGAGGACCTCAGTTTAAATCTGGTTTCAGACACTTAACACTTCTTAGTTGTGTGACCCTGGTAAAGTCACTCAATCCCAATTGCCTCTTTTTAAAAAAGGACAACTTTTACTTGCTTCCTGCTACCTTTACCAGATATGCCTTCGTCTCAACACATATTTTTTGGTTCAGTGACACTGCTCTCCTATAATGTTTTACAAACAAGACAATCTAAGCTCTGGGTATTTTCTCTTTTCACATTCTCTATGCCTGGATTGCTCTTCCTTCTCCACTATACCTATGAATTTTCCTGGTTTCCTTTAAGTCCTTATTAAAATCCTAATTTTATTGGAAACTTTTCCTTATTCATCTTAATTCTAGTATCTTCCCTTTATTAATTATTTCTTATTTATCCTATACATAGCTTTTTATATATATATTAAGTTAACTGGTAAGTTCCTTGAGAGTAGGAACTCTTTTGTTTCTTTTGTGTGTGTGTGTTCTCATGATTTAGCTAGCATAGTACCTGGCACATAGTAAATACTTAATAAACATTTATTGATTGACTGATAGCAAAGATTTATAGGCTATCTTTTTTTCTTTATTTAAAGTAGGTGAACCCAGGAAAAATATTTTCACTAAAGCTGAAAAAATTCATGAAGAAGTAAAAAAATTAGAGGTTTAAGGTTCAAATCCAAATTATGATACTTACTATGTGACCTTGGACAAGTCATTTAACCTCTCCCAGTTTTCTCATTTGTAAAATAGGGATATACCTCCCAGAATTTTTGTTGAGATCAAAGTGCTTTGCAAACCCAGAAGCACTATATAAATGCTATGTATTATCTAAGTGGAACAAGGACTGGGCTCTGTGGTCTGGAAGAAAAGCTTCCATTAGCCAGAGATGAAATAGAACATAGTACTTGTGATGGGATCCTTGGTCCTTGGTAGTTAGCTAGGTTATAGGGAGAGGACCTGAATTACAAAGAACAATCAGGAAGCCAAGCTACTCTCCTGAGGCAAGCAGAGAGTATTGACAGGATTATTCAATCCAAAAGAAGTCCTTTTCTTATTAAGCAGCTCTTTTATTATCTTTAAGTGAAGCTTTATTGCAGTAGGCCCTTACTGATTTTATTGCATTGACAAAATTATCCTGACCTCAAAGTTACTATTTCCATCCAGAAGGTCAAGTTATGATATCAATCCCCATGTGATTTTTCTCCTATGAAAGAACCTACTGCTACCCCCCAATTCTTCCCTAACTTCTTTTAAAATAGTATTCCATTTTTCTAAATACATGCAAAGATGGTTTTCAACATTCATGCAAAACCTTATGTTGCAAATTTTTTTCCACCTCTTTATCTCCTCTCCTCTCCCAAGACAGAAAGCAATATAATATAAAACATGTGCAGTTCTTCTAAACAAATTTCCATATTTATCATGTTGTACAAAGAAAATTAGATCAAAAGTTGGAAAAAAATGAGAAAGAAAAAATAAGCAAACGAACGACAATTAAAATTGTTAAAAAAAAAAAAAGCAGTGAAAATACTATGTTTTGATCCACATCCAGTCTTCATTGTTCTTTCTCTGGATGCAGATGACTCTTTCCATTACAAGTCTATTGAAATTGCCTGGAATCATCTCACTGATGAAAAGTGCTAAATCCATTATGTGTAATCATCACATAATCTTGTGATTACTGTGTACAATGTTTTCCTGCTTCTGTTCACTTTACCCAGCACCAGTTCAGACACATAAAATGCCTATTTTATGGCATGGCTAGTTTATCAGGAACTTAGCTCTACCTTATAGTGTCTTCCCACTAGTTAATGAGTAAAACAATCCCTTTTGGAAATTAACCCATTGCCAGCAGGGCAATAAAATCTTTGTCTCTTGATTTGGAAATATAAACCATAGCCTATAAATTCTTTTGAGACATCTAGTGACACTGGCCCAAAACCCCAATGTCTTTTGAGCATACAACCCCAATGTCTTTTGAGCGTACAACCTCAATTCCCTAACATTTGGTGGCTTGTACAAGGAGAGTCCTGGAATCCCAATATATTTTACAGTTCAGTGCTTCTGCAGGCCCCATTACTTGTAGCTCTTTGAAATTAGAATAGGTTGAAACTTTTTCTACTTTTAATGAATAACTTAAAAGTGAAAAGTTGCTTTTAACTAATAGCATAAGCGAAGGATCATCCTTATGCATGGAAAGCTTTTCTATTACAGGCATTAATGTTGCTAAGCTTATGACTTAGAGGAAAAAAAATTTCATGAAAGTATACACAGCTAGAGGTAAAACTATTTATGCTTTAACTAGAAACACAAGCTGTTAAATCAACAAGCAAAAGGCTGTGTAACAAATATACCTTGCAGGAAAATTACAGCTAAGCCACCATTAGGAAGAACAATAACATTATAGGGGGGAAAAAACCACACACAACAAAACATTTCATTTCTGATAAATAAACGTGCAATAAATGATCCCCAACTCACAGAACCTGAGAGTTGGAATGAACCTCAGAGGGCAAAACCTAAATTGTGACTCTTGTCTTACAAAAAAAAAAAAAAAAGTCCTTAATATATGCTTAGTTTCTTCTCAAAGATTTCTCATCCTTCAATTGAAACTGAAATTTTCAGAAACCTCATTGATAACAGCTATTGAAAAAGAAGTAACTCAGAGCAAGTAGAATTTATATCATAACAATGTACTTTACTTCCATGATCTCATTTAATTTTCATTACAATCCTCTAAGGTGGGTAGGAAGGATATTCTTCTTTTTACAATAATAAAAGCCCAGAGATGTTAAAGAATAAAGGAAGAATGTGGCTTAATTCCAAAAACAATAATTCAATTGAGTGATTTAGCAATCTAATTTTCAGATCAAGAAAGAAGATAATTCAATTCAATATGTATATAATGACTGACTTATATTCTTCTCTTACTTTTGCCCCAACATCCAGTCACCAAATACATTTAATTGTTGCTTTACAGTCTTTTCTATTTATCTCTTCCTTTGCATACCTACTGCCATCAAATTAGTTCAGGCCTTTGTAACCTTGAAAGAAGGCTATTACTATAGGTTAAATAGTTTTCTTGCTTGAATAGTCTCACCAGTTTTATAGACAGTCATCAAATTACTCTCCTTCCAGCACTGCTTGATTCTCTGTCCCTCCTCTAACCAAAAATGTTCATTGATTCCTCATTATGAACTTTCTTGGTTTATTAGACAAAATTGTAAATCTAGAGTTTCATGATCTGGGTCTGAAGCCATGTTTTGTTATGTTCTTCCTATGTGATCTTGGGAAAGCCATATCTCTTTTCCAGAGGTCACCTGTAAAAATGACTAATTTCTATGAAAATTCCAAATCCATAATCTCTCCCTCAGAACTATCCATAGGATGTCTCCTGATTTTCTATTACTTTGTTTTTTTTTTTGTTTGTTTGTTTTTTGGTTTTTTTTTTTACTCTGTATAGTAATCAGAAATTATAGGCAGATAAAACAGGAAAGTTCTAAGGAAATGTCACCCACAAAAGTACAAGAGTGAGAAAGCACTGTGCACATTTGTATAACTTTTGTGTGAGCTTTTTGATGGAACAGATTATGGGTAGGAAAGAAAAAAGATGACATTGAAAAGGCAAATTGGTATCATATAATAGAGGCCTTGCATGATTTACCCTTTATCTAAACTCACTAAAACCCTACTCATACTTCAAGACCCAACTTAAATACCACATCTTCTTGTATTACATTTTCTTTGGTCACTCCAGTTAAATGCGACATCTCCTTTCCTTCATATGGATTCTAATAATGATGATGACAACAATAAGAATAGCTGACATCACACTTTAAAGTTTACTTATAATATTTCACTTTGAGCTTTGTCACTCTGTGAGGGAGATAATGAAACTATTATCACTATCAATTGAAAAATTAAAGGAAATTGGGAAAGAAGTATAATGAATTTCCCATGATCATACATTTAGTAAGTGTTATTGCCAAGATTCAAAAATAAAAATGACTTTTATTACAGGTAATTGTATATATACCAATGAATTATGAACATATATTTTCTATATGACAGCTCAGACTATTTTGCAAATTCCATTGCTGATGCATGACCATCATCATTACCATCATCACTGACATATATGAAATACTTGAAAGTTTGTAAAGATATTTCTTTTCATATATTAGGTCATTTGAGTCTCAGAGAAACACCACGAACTATATCAGTTACTGTAGATAGACACATAGATACTTTGCATACATACTATACATACATAGATACTATATATACATACTATACATAGTTACATAGATACTATAGTTACTGTAAATGAGGAAACTAAGAGATTAAATGCCTTTTGGTCTTTTGAAGTGCCACAAATAGTATTTTAATCCAAGCCTTCTTGATACTAATTCAAGCACCCTACCTATCCTACCTACCACATTTTCCTCTCTATTTCCCATCTCACCTAAATAGGATTGTCCCCCAATATCAGTTCTGTACTTACTTCTCTGTACTCTCCCTTGCTAATCTTAACTGCTTTTATGAGCTAAATTATCATCTTCATGCAAATGACTCCCATATATATCTGTGTGTATATAACTTATGTGTATACACACACACATCTTTTTTTTCTCTTTTCTCTCTGTCTCTCTCTCTTTTCTTCCTCTGTCTCCCCACCTCTCTTTTCCTTTCTCCCCTCCCTTTCTTTCTCTCTGTGTGTCTTTCTCTCTGTTTCTCTTTTGTTTTCCTGTATCTTTTACTAGAACTTCTAGCAGTGCCAATTATCTGTTAAACATCTCCAACTGGATATTTTGTTGATTTCTCAAACTCAATATGTTATATCTTATCTACCTTTCTACACACATACATGCACATGTGTGGGTGATCCATCATCTTCCCTTCCTTCACACTTTCCTAAAAGTAAAACAAGGTTTTATATTTTTTATAAATACTGATAAAAGTGATATTTCAGATAGTACAGCCTCCAAAATTACATAATTATAAAGCACTCCCACAATTCCATTGTTCTCATTTTATTTCTCAACTTAGTTATTTTTCTAATATGTTTCTTTTATTTTAAATGTAAAAAATTGTATTTCTAAAGCTCTTTTGACACCAAGAAAGCAACAGGAAAGTTAAAGATAGGAGAAATTAGCATTAAAAATAGTTTCATAACTATTTGGAATAATTACTACATTCTTTTTTACTTTCATGTGAGATTTTAAAACAAATACAACAAAGATTCAAAAGTTGTTTATTTACATAATCTTTTTCATTTTAATTTAATAATAAAATGGGACTTGCCAATGTGTTCTGTTTGGTACTTACATGACTGCTTAGAGTATAAGGTTCTTAATTTTTTTGTGTCATTAATTCCTTTGATGATGAAACCTATGGAGCTCTTGTAGAATAGTGTTTTTCCTTTTGTTCTTAGAAAATGCATAATTGAAGAAAATTCAGAGTCAGAAGTTAGAGAAAATAAAGATGTGTGTGTGTGTGTGTGTGTGTGTGTGTATGCATATGTATGTGTGTGTGTATGTATGTATATATGTATAGATTTTCTTCATCCAAGTTCATTTATCCCTTCAAATAGTAACTGGCATAATATTGATTATTTAGGAGGAATTAGAAATTTTTTTCTTTCAGATTTATGCTTCCTTTTGTATTATATACATTGCTTCTAATTATTTTTCCTTCTCGTTGTTTACCTTGATCTGTGGCTTTGCCAAGAATCTAAAGTTTCTGATGCACCCTCTTCTGAAGATAAAATGACAATGCGCACAATAAACACACTTATTTCAAGAACTGTATTATGTTGCATAATTATATTGTAGTGTCCAAATAGGTCCCTTGTAGTTAAATTATCTTATCTATTGTCCTAAATTGACATCAGACTTTTTGACCCTGAAACTAGAGGATATGTTTTTCTGGTTTTTCCCTGAGCTTGCATCATCTCCTTGATATTTCCATTCGTAGATCCCTTTCCAGACTGATCATCTACTTTGATCCTGTTCCTTGTGGTTGTTCACCCCTGGCTTCCTTATTATAGCTCGGGAAATTCCCTAGGTCATTTGACATTAGATATTTGTCCCTCATCTAAGTGTGTTTGATCTAATTACTTGACCTTTGCCAGTGTGCTGCATTTGGCCATATTTATTTTTTCCCTGTTGGAAACATAATACACTGAACTGAAGTTAACCATGTATAAAATATGCTTTCTTGTCATAAGGGCAGGATCTGATATCATAAACTTGGTATCAGGTCTGGTATCATATCCAGGTTTAGGGGTAGATTAAGAATCTAGCCTAATCCCCAGAGCTCTGTTAATGTTAGAAAAGTTACTTTCTCCCTCTGATTCTCAAGGGAAATGTGAACACATGGATTTATCTAAAGATATATTTTAAGATAGAGGAAGATGCAATATAGGAACCTCATATCTAATGGCTTCAGTTTTCCTAGTAGGGCATAAGACCATAAAACAATAGTGACATTAGAGAAAGTTTAGAGCTTGGGGAAAGAGAAGAAAGTCTAAGACAATTACAAGGATTATCCTAAGGGATTAACAAAAATGGAACAAAAAGACTTGAAATCATCAGTGAGGAGTTAATGGAATAGAACAGAAAAACATTGATTAATTAATTGATTTTCATACTAAAAACTGTGCTAAGAACTAGCAAGACAAATAGAAAAGCAAAATAATCTCTTAAAAGAGTTCACATTTGAATTGAGAAGCAACTTACAAAGCAGGGTTGATATTCAGAGCACCTGGAAAGACTTAGGAGTATAGAGGGAAAATCTTCAAGGCATGTGGCAAAGTCTGGTAGAGTCTGAGGTAACTGAAAATGGTCTCTTACCAATGATTATTAGAAAGGGAAGAGATATATTCAAGAATTGAAGCATAACATTCTTTGAGTTAACATGTGGAGGGGTAGGAATAACTTAGGGTGTGACCTTACTGATTCATCACTCAAGTGCAATGGAAATGAACATCAGTGGAACTGAGATGAATGAGGAACAGTTAGTTTAGATTGGATCATTACTTTGTATCTTGAAGTTGTTAATGATTTTAGAAGAGATGGGGTGGAGAAGAAAAATATGAGACAAATGTTGAAGAAATCTAGGTAGGTGCAAAAGGACTCTATGAGGGATGGATGTGGACAGTGAGAGATGATGGCTATGTGATTCTGGAAAGGGAGAAACAAAGGTCACTTTGAGATTTAGTCTCAGTAACAAAGATAAGGATAAGGAAATTGATAGAAGAAGTAGAAAAGGCAGGAGGGACAGTTAATTTTGTAGGCAAGATGAGGGCCAGTTTTAAACATATTAAATTCAAAGTGATATCCATTGGTAACCAGGTGGGAATGTCTAGCTAGCAATTTCAAATGTGAAAGTGGAATTAAAGAGAGAAATTAGAGATGAAGATGTAGATTTGGTAATCATCCTAGAGGTAGTAGTTGAAATCTTGCAAGCTAGTGATATCATTAAAGGAGAGTTTGTAAAACAAAAGGTTAAGAGGAGGAAGAGAAACAATCAATTAATGAACAAGTGATTAAGAGTCTATGGTGGATCAGACATTGCTAGCTAAGCAGACTACAAAGACAAGTGTGAAACAATTTTTTTCATACCTAAGTGTATGCAAAATAAATACAATGTATTTGGAGGCAGGTACTAGTAATTGGAGGGTCAGGAAAGGCTTCATGTAGAAGATAGTTTTTCCCTATCTGCTATATTCTTGATATCTTGGGGAGTGCTAAATTGTTCACGAGAAGAAGAGAGAACAGACTTAAGAATCTAAATATCAACTTGACAAAGTGAATGAGAATCAGTTGGGTAAATACAACCTTAGGAGTCAGGTTTATGTGTTCTTAGAAAGGATTTATCCTGGCATGTTCTAATTCTTTATGAATGAACATAAAGAGCACACATACAATCACTTTTGTCCATCAAGATATTTATATTTGTGCTGTACCTGTGTGTGTTCTTGGCTGGGTGTAGCACTCAATCCTGTGGCTGCCATGTAAGTGCTTCCAATGGTCTTGATCTTTTCAACTCCACTAAATTTTGGTTTGGACAGCAACTATGAAGAAATAAATAATAGTTATTCATTTATTCAGGCTTGTACTGACCCAAGTTTCAATATGTTGGCAACATTCTAAATAACCAATTTATGGCAACGTGAGCTTCTTTTCAGCTATGTTATTTGTTTATCTTATGTCTTTTTCCTTAGTAAGAAAGAATAGTTTAAAAGATTACACTTCTTGTGGAATGTGTTCTTAGAGAACTGATTTTAAATTGATATGCAATATGTTACAAAATTTGGTAATCATGGAATCAAGATAAATATTGAAGTCAATTAATGATAGCTCCAAGTAACTTCCATGACTCTTGGTTAGAAACACCATTGCTGGGGCAGCTGGGGGTGCAATGGATAGAGTACCATCCCTGCAATCAGGAGGACCTAAGTTCAAATCTGGTCTCAGACACTTAACACTTTTTAGCTGTGTGGCCCTGGGCAAGTCACTTAACCCCAACTGCCTCAAAAAAAAAATGCCATTGCTGATTTTCTAAAAATGTAATGCTTTGGATAAATAAAAAAGTTTACATGTAAAAATGGGTAATTATGTATATAGTCAGAATTTTTGTTATTTTTCATTCATTTAGTTATATCCAACTCTTTATGATCCCATTTGAGATTTTCTTGGCAAAGATACTGGAGTCATTTAACATTTCCTTTTCCATCTCACTTTACAGATAAGGAACTGAAGCAAACATGGTTAAATATCTAAGCTCATATTTGATGTCAGTAGAATAAGTCTTCTTGACTTCAGACCCAGGATTCTATCCACTATACTATCTAGGTGCCCCATGTTATCAGAATAATGTAATACAAATTGGTTGAAGTCAGGGGATAATTTAAGGAAGAGGAGAATAAGCAGAAACAGAGAAGAAAGTGAATGGGTGAGGAAAGGAAGAGAAAGAAAGGAGAAAGCAAGGTAGGAGAGAAACTGAAATGATTTACTCTTGTTCAGAAATGGGAGAATGGAATTAAATATGGCAACAGAAGAACTAGAAATATATCTGCATCAAGATCCCCTTTATCTTTTATTCTATCCAATTATCCTCACTGTGAGAAATCAGTATTATTCTCTTAATAGAATTACTGGAAACTTAATTAAAATATAATTTGTATTCTATAGAGGAAACATTCAGTTTTATATTGGTAACATTAAATCTTCCCATACTCTAGAGAGATTACATGTGCCTAACTATATCTAAATCCACATTTCTTTCTGAATTTTTCTATCTATACAAAAGATGGAACAGTGAAAAGAATATTGGATTTGGAATTATAGAAATAAGGTTTAAATCTAAACTCCATCACTTATTGGCTCTGTGATTTGGGAAAAGTTATTTAATCTCTCTTGACCTTAGCTAGAGGGCATAATGAATACTTTGTTGGACTTGTAATCAGGAGGACCTGACTACATCTTACAAATTTTGAATCTTACAGGTACGTGTTATTTAAAATAAATTTTATTACATCAGGGTAGAGTAAGGAAAAGAAGGACATACTTTATTTACTTCATGGTTTCTCACTATATTACATAGTCCACTCTATATTGCTGTGTATCTATTACAACATTCATCAGATGTGGTTCCAAAGAAAATCCCATAAAATAAGTTGGGATCTGTTATAACTATGCTCAATTTTCCAAGTCTAGTTTCCCAGTGATGAAGATGGTAAAGAAACTAATTATGTAAGATATTTGGAGGAAAAAAAGTGCAGTTATGATCTAGGAAGGTTTGTTCTTTCTTTCTTTCTTTCTTTCTTTCTTTCTTTCTTTCTTTCTTTCTTTCTTTCTTTCTTTCTTTCTTTCTTTCTTTCTTCCTTCCTTCTTTCCTTTTCTTTTCTTCTCTCTCTCTCTCTCTCTCTCTCTCTCTCTCTCTCTCTCTCTTTCTTTCTTTCTTTCTTTCTTTTTTGCTGAGGCAATGGGGGTTAACTGACTTGCCCAGGGTCACACAGCTAGGAAGTGCTAAGTGTCTGAAACCACATTTGAACTCAGGTCCTCCTGACTTCAGGGGTGGTGCTCTAGCCACTGCACCACCTAGCTACCCCGATCTAGGAAGATTTGTGGACTAAATACATTATTTCACATGAAAATGTGTACATGACTTATTAGATAACATGCCAATGAATGTTAAAATTGCCTCACTTTATATATGATCATAATGGAACATCAACAGAATTCTTGAAATGAAAAAATCTGCACATGGACATGGAAAACATTGCTTTTTCTTATATTGAGATAATGAAGTGAATGTTAGCATAAAACACATGATATTTTGAATTCTAAAATCCATACCCCAGTATGAAGGAAAAGTGCACTGTGACTTCTGGAATAAAAAGATGAGTTAAGGATCATAATTTATTTTAAAGAACAGATGGCAGTTCTACATATAGGCTTCACGATGGAATCCAACAAATCACTTAATCATTTGGAATATACATCCTGATCTGAGAATTACCAAAGTGAAGAATATATTTATTATATTTTTTCACATAAAACCACTATCAGAAAATTTCCCTTGAGCTTCATGTCTTTCTAGAAATTTCATTGCCATTTATAGCATAAATAACATTCTTTGTATGACAGTTTTTATTGATAGATTTCAGCAGTCCTATTAACTTTGATGATAAAATACACATCTTTATCCTGTCATAGCAAGGTGGCTAAATTTAGATTAATGGATATACCAATCACTGCCAGCAGGAGACTACAGTGCTGGTTATCAGAAATTCTACAGTAGTACTCTCCTTTCATCCCAAGCCTATTGATTTTATTTAAAATATAATTTTAATTCCTTATGTTGCAAAAATCCCAAGAAAAAATGATTTCCTGTTATATCTGCACATGTCATTTTCCACATACTTACATACATTACATCACTTACATCATCAAAGTCAGCAATGATCTCATTCAGGAGTCTAAGACATTCCAAGCCTTCTTTGTTAACATCTGATTCTGTATAAAATTCTTTAAAATCCGGGATAGAAGCAAACATGACACAGACACAGTCATAGGATTGATGATACAAGTCCTATATAAAAGAAAACCAAGACCAGTAAATCTGAAATGTTTCATAAAACATAAAAAAAGGTTTAAGTGCAACTGATTTCTTAGACAATTCCATCTGATTAAGTAAATCATTAAGCTTAGGACAGGAAACAATTTCTATAATGGAAAGCAAAACATTATCTTTTAATCAAATTAACACTTTTTATTTGTAATTAATTTTAGCTACATTTTTTAAAGCTCATTTTAAAAATTTTACAATTTGATTTTTACAAATTATTTTCACTTACAATAGAATAAATACATCAAATTATTTATCTATACTGTGTTTAACATTTTTTTAAACAAGTGTTTCTCAGAGTCTTATGAATAACAACATAATTGCTTGTAATTGTAATATTTTATTTATAACTTGTATTTACAAAAGTTTCTTTGTAAATACTTTCTTCACAAGAAATTTTCAGATGAGAAGCTGATGTACATGGTGTACGAGAGTTTAGGCCTCTAGGTTTCATAGTAGATAGAATACTGAACTTGGAATCCTGAAGATTTGAGTTAAAATCCTGCTTCAGAATGGCACTTACTTTAAAAAGTTGTGAAGATCAAATGGGATAACATGTATTTTTCAAACATTAAAATGTGATATAAATGCATATTATTATAAATATCTAAGGTTACATAGTTCATAGATAGTTGTTGTTTGTCCTTTGCCCTTGAAGAGGATCATAATATCAGAAAGGTGATGCCATGACCTGTAAGTGAATTGGATTTAAGTGAGGGAGGGAGGTGCAAAGTCACCAGTTTCAATTTCTCCTCCTGAGTCATCTTAAACCTTCCCTAACTTCCCTTCCTTTTAGAATAAGCAATTAGTCTGTTGTCTAGATACTATGTGTGATAGTTGGGGAGAAGGGATGCAGGGAAAGCAGAATACTAGTTGAAAGAAGAGCTCTGACTCAGGAGCCCCTGAGACTCTGATTGGTCTCATCCCATCTGGGATCCCAATCCACTCTTGCCTCTTGAGTCTCTAAAAAGGCAGAAGAGAAGGGGTGAAAGAGGGGAGGAAGTAGTCTTTCTGTTCAGAACATCTTCATTTCCAAGCCTGACTTTTCTATCTCCCTCCATTCATCGGTTACTTGGAATCTCTCCCCTAAGGGCAGGACAAAGGCCAGGGCTTTTGTAACTGTAGTTACAAACCTCTGTAAACATCTCTAGACAACTAGACATCTAGAAACATCTCTAAACATAATAAGATCATGCCTTATTAAACTCAAATGACTCATAAATAGTACTCAAGATTTGAATCTTCATGTTTGGATCCCCTTAAACTCTCAAATGTTCTACTCTACTCTGTCTCTACATGCATGCTGAAAAACCAAAGTTCTCCAAACACACAAGGCAGTTACTTTGCTTCTTTTTCCATAAACAATACAATGTTATTCAAAGTTTTAATAAACTTGTTCAAAGTTGAAAACAAAGCTAAATTTCCTCTTGGCCAGAGTCACAACAAAAGTCCTTTGGAGTTCTGATAGCAGAATGGATATCTCAGGATAAGATGCTCCTAAGGAAGAGTGCAATATAGCCTAGTATAGCATAACTAAAATGGAAAAGATTTTTTTCTGTAGCCTACTAGTGATTATCAAATGGAAAGGGGTACTGGATGAGGGTCAGGAGGCATAGACTTCAGTCTAGACCTGCCATTTTAATAGCTGTATTATCTGATCAAGTCACTAAATTCTGATAACTTAATTTGTAAAATGGGAACAATACTATATATTCTACTTACTTCAGAGGATTGTTGTGAACACTGAATGAGACAATGTCTATCGAATGCATTTGCAAATCATGAAACATACATAAAATTACACATATCATAAAACAAAATTATATACATATAAAATTATAGTTATAGAAACATATATAAAATGTTATTATTAATCTATATCACTGGATTTGGCTTCTTTCCTAAATTATAGACCCAGAACTTTACCTGCATATCCCAGGTGTACCTCAAAACCAACATGACTCAGGACTATACTTATTATTCACTTTCCTCTTCCTCATTCTTTCTGAATGAACTGCTTTTGTCTGTAGCATGACCTTGCCTCCCAAGTTTGAATTCTTAATGTTGTCTTACTTTTGTCCTCTTGGTATCAAGTCCTGTTGAATCTACTATGTCCACATGCATCTCTTCCTCGCTATTTCTACCATCATTACCTAAATTCAGGCCTTTATTGCTACAGAGCAGTGATCAACTAGGATATAAAAGTGAAAGGGAACAAGCATTTAGCAAATACCAACTATATGCCAGATATTGTGTTAAGTGCTTTTCAAATATCTCATTTGATCATCACAACAACTCTGTTAATCTCATTTTACCGTTGACAGAACCAACAAAGCAATAAAGGTTTATATCACTTAATATCTGGGGCTGGATTTGAATTCAATTCTTCCTTAATTCAGGCCCAGAATTTTACCTATTGTGCTATTTAGCAATCTGTAAAGGAGAAAAAGAAATTCAAATATTGCTGATGTTTTCAAATTAGCCTGTGTCTATACTACAGGATAATAACATGTAAAGTGAGAGTAAGGCTCTCAGTGTTTTCAGGTGGCATGACTGTATTGGTCTTGGTTTTCTGATTGTTTTCTCCTCTGGTATGTTACTGGGCTCTGTCTGGTGTTATCAGAAGACAGTTGGGAGAGCAGGTGGTATGTGTTTTGTGTGTTTTAACCCAGGGTGTCTTGCATCTTTATGGGACAATTAATATGTCACTCTAGGGTGTGGATGTAGTTAGCATAGTGAGTACCATTTAGAAATGATCTTGATGATTCTGGGTCTTCAGTTTATGTTGGCCATCAGGCTGTGTCCCATGGGACTAAAGAACCAGGAATCATAATATCCCATAGTAATTTTAAGAGTCTCTTTCTCCCTCCCTTTTCCTCTTTCTTTCCTTTCTTTCCTTCTCTTTTTGTCTCTCCTTTCTTCCTTCCCTCCTTCTTTCTCTCTCTTTCTCTTTTTCTCTCTGTCTCTGTCTGTCTGTTTCTGTCTTTCTCTGTCTCTGTCTCTCTCTTTTTTCTTCCTCTCTCCCTCCCCTTACCCCTTCTCTCCCCTCTCTTTCTGTATGTGTGTGCATATTGATAGGGCAGGGAAAGGAACTGAGGAACTGGCAGGGGTGGGGGAAAGAAAGTTCAGTCCAGATTCCTCATAACTTCTCTGGAGTTTATCATAAATCCCTTGTACAAGTTGAAACTTCACCAAAAATTCTAGAGGATTCTGCAAATTCTGCTATTGACGATTCTAAAAAGAATATAGTTTGTAATAGATCACCTGACTTCCTCTTCTCTCCCAGGAAGATCAGGATGGGGAAAGGAAGTGAATGGTCATTAAGGAAATGCCATTAAAAATAATTCATCTGGGTCTCCTGGACAAAATTGTAAAGCTCTGTCTTTTGTGTGCTATTATCCATTGGAAGTTTTAAGCCTTCACCTACTGTTCTGTTCTTGTTCTGTTGTGACTTGTTCTGTTACAAAAACTGACCCTATGAACCATGAATAATATAATTTTATTGAATTGTGTTTTATTGAATAAGTAATATTAAAAAGACTATTGTTACTCCAACCTTTTCATATTTCACAGTAGGTAACTGCCTACTTTACCCCTTGCAATCCTATCCCTATTTCTCCAGAATCAGTGGAGAGGAATTAGTGGCATTCCATGGCCATCTTATTAACACTCATGTAGAATAATAGGATGTCAACTTTAGAAAAAACCTTAGGGATTATCCTGTCTAATTCTTTCATTTTATAGATGAAAATAATGATTCGTCTCTTAACTGTCTCAGAGGACTGCTAGAAGGAAATCAGTTCACAAATCTTAAAATTGAAATATTATACTTGAGTAACTTATAGAGTTAGTTCATAGCTGAACTTGTACCAAGTATTTTGATTCCAAGGTCAGTGCTATTTCTATTTTATCACTTTTTTTTGGCTATGAGGATACTGTCAATCCACAGATCCAGCAGCATATGGTCATTGGTCCTTGTGCTCAGTAACTCTATAACCTACTGGGGTGCTTTGGGTGGGTGACTGCAGCACTAAACTACCTGGGGACTTTAAAAAGTCTTTTTCCCTGCTTCACTTATTACTTTAGTGCTAATTTAGGAAAAGGAGAATTTATTCTATTAAGAAATAAAAGGGAGAATCACTTGAACCAGAACTGATATTTAGAGTTAACTTGGCATTTATATACTGAAAGTCCAGAAGAACTGTTTACAAGCTAGAGGGATGACACAATTGAATAATCCATTCTGTCTCAATTTAAGGAGCTATTATAATGACTAAGGATAGTTTTCTTGCAAAGTACATTACATTTATGTCTGTAGTGGCATCTGCCACCTATTTTGATCAAGCCTCAGCTGTTATGGAATCAAGTAGCCTGGCCCAGAGTCACACTTAAGCATACCACCTGGGGACTTTGGGGGGAATATGGATTAAATGACAAAAGGAGGTCTTTTCAAAATCTGATGAAAGCTATTTGTGATGTTTGTTCCAGGGGTTCTTTATAAGTGTTCCTGCCACAACACATCAGGCTGTAGCACAGGACATACAAAAAAGACTCCACATGGTACAAATGGTTAGAATGATTCTTGTTGGAACAGATGTTTTCTGGCTCTTGAACCTGCTGATGGCAGGTGAGGATGAAGACAGGTGTTTTGATACACATCTAGATAACCCTGGTGGAAATTTTTGAAAGTATATTGAAAAGAACTTTCAATTAGTTTGTACTTGAGAATAAAAACTTAAATAATAATTATATACCTTAACTATTAATATTGTTATTGATATTACCTATTATTTAAATATTTTTATTAAATAATTTTATTTAAATTAAATATAAACAAAATATTAAATAATATAAAATAATAATTAAATAAATTATTTAAATTAAATATGTTATTTAAATGTATTCAGCTAATGGAAAAGACTGAATCAAATGCTCTTATGACTAAAGCATTTCCAAGGAAATAAGTTTTCTTTCCAAAGGAAAAGTGGCACTTTTTATATCAATCTAGTTCATGAGTATTAATATTGAATTAGATAAGGCTCTGTTCAAAATATGGAAGGGCATATATATTTGTTGGAATATTCTCACAGAGTCACTGAAAATCTTGGAATATGAATTCTGAAGCAGTTCTTATCTGACTCAAGAAATTGTTATGAACTGAATATGTGATCAGAACTGAGAGAAAATCATATCCAGTAATATCAACATTGTGTGATCATTAACTATGATAGATTTGGCTTTTCTCAATTCAATGATCCAAGGCAATTCCAAAAGATTCCTGATGGAAAATGCTATCTATATCCAGTGAAAGAACTCTGGATGTAGGTCAAAGCATACTATTTTCACTTTTTGTTATTTTCATTTTCATGGTTTTTCCCTTTTGTTTTGATTCTTCTTTTACAACATGAGTAGCATGGAAATATGTTTAACATGATTGCACATGTATAACCTATATCAGATTATTTGCCATGTTAGGGATGGGAGAATGGAAAGACAGAGAGAAATCTCTTTAATCATTAAAATATTATTTTTAACTCAATTATTGTCAATTAACTCAAAATGTTTTTAAAATGAATATAAAAAGGATATTTACAGGTGATTGAAAAATAAAATTATTAAAAAAGAAAAAATCATCAAGCTTTATTAGAAATAGATGTAGAAAATAGCTTTACTAGTTTATCTTAAAAAAACAATCTCTGTTTTTATTGGGAAGATAGTCTGTTGACTTATATCTGACACTTAGAGACTGCATTTGGGGTTTTATTTGCAAAGATAACTGGAGTGGTTTACCTTTTATTTTTCAGATAAGGAACAGGGTTAAGTCCCTTGCCCAGCATCACATAAATATCTGAGACTGGATATAAACTCAAGGAGAGGAACCTTCCCAATTTCAGATCTGACCTTGTGCTATCTCATTATCTTATATAATATGTTTCAGTATTCATTACAATGTAAAATGTTTAAAACTAGTTCAAATTAATTTTTGCTCTTTCTGGGCATAAGATATTTTATATCTCACTTAAGGAATTATTCAATGTTGAAGCATACTAATGAAGCAAACTTAATGAATGACACCACAATATGATATCAAGTCTTTTCTTCTTCCTTTGTTTTTGTTAAGACCTACTTGCACATAGATTAGCTCAGGCAGCACAGTGTCAATGCTGAAATTTTTGCCCGAGAGTTCATTCAAAATGGATAAGAAAGAGTGTTCTACGGTCTTATTTGTGATGACTTTTGGAATGATCATTCTATATTAACTGTGCAGCCTAAAAGTAGCCTGCTGAAGGCATCATCCATTTAACCCACTCAAGAGTGCCTGAATAATAATATCACCTCCCTATAAAGAGCTACGGAGCATTTCCCTGTCTGACAATGCTGCCTCCTTCTTCATTAATACAACAGGGATAAAAACTTGGAAATAATCCTTACTTATTTACACTATAAAAATAAATAAATAAAAATTAAAAACCTAAATAAAACCCAAAGCTTTAAAATGGGAGAAATTATGGGAAGAAAAGAGGGAAAATGAAGGAAAAGAATGGGCAATGGAAAGAAAGACAATAGAAAGAAAATATTGGAAGTGGGTGTATTATGATACTATGTTACACGTAGCATCTCAGTCTTAGCATCCAAGATCTCCTATCCAGATCCTATTTCTTTGAAGACTAGTCTCTTTCCACGTTTGCCTAAGATCTTTCTGCAGGGATGTGAACCAAAGTTACTCTTTCTCATCAGGACCAGACCTCTGGTCATCTAGTGTACTGCCCAATCTTTTCTTATTAGTGATTAAGGATCTTGAAGATAGAGAAATTCAAAATATCGAAGTCTCTATTAAGAATTAGAAATCTATTTACACTCACTAGTTGTGGGACCCTGTCCAAGTCACTTAACCCTGATTACCTTGCCAAAAAGTAAAGAATTAGAGATATAGAAACAGAAAGGTTCTTAGAGGTCATCTAGTCCACTCTTCTACTTATTTTATTGATGAAGGAAAGAAAAAAAATAAGCATTTATAAAACACAAAAAACCCATGTCAACTCTTGCGCTGAATAATTAACAAACATCTTACTTGATCCTCATAACAATTCTGAGAAGTATGTGTTATGACTCTCATTTTACAGCTAAGAAAACTGAAGCTGTCAGAGTTCAAGTGACTTGGACAGGATAACACAACTATTAAGTTTCTGAATCCATATTTAAACTAGGATCTTTCTGATTCAAGGCTCACTGTTTATTGAAAATAATGAAGGTTAGGGAGGTCAAGACATACCCAAAGTCACATAGATAATAAATATCAAAGGTTATATTTGAATCTTGGTCTTCTGATTTCAAATCCAGTACTTTTTCCATAGAATGGGATAGGGATTTTTTTTCCTAATTATTTGCAACTGTATTTGTAACTTACACAAATAACAACATATCTTTGAATTCCACTCTGCCAATGACCATTTCTCTCTCAATCATAGGACCATAAAAATATTTAAGAATATAGACTTAGAAGGACAGTAGGAAGATCTTTAAACCTAAGAGATCATTTAGTCCACACCTTTCATTTTTTAAGTGAAGAAATGGAGGTCCCAAGATGGGAAGTGGCTTGTCCAATTGTAACTCATGGTGCAGTTCTAAAGTTTGTGCCAATATCCTCTGACTCCAAATCTAGTTCTCTTCCCACTCAGAGTGGGCATTCTTCCTGTCCCTAACACATGGCCTTTCATCTTCTCATATGAGCCACAGTTCTTGGAATATATTTTCTTGGAATATGCTTTCCATCTTCATCTCTTAGGTTCCATTAGATTGTAAACTCTCTGAGCAGAGTGACTGTTTTTGTCTTTTTGTATCCCCAATACTTAATACAGTTCCTGGTATATAGTATATGTGTATATATATATATATATATACATATATATATATATATACATGTGTATATGTATATATATATATGGTATATAGTATACAAGTGCATAGTAAATGTTCAATTGATTAGAATGTCTACATTGTTTCAAAGCACAATTCAGGTATCACATTTAATATAAAATTTTTCCTTATCTTCTATCCATTAATGACTACCCAATCTTAATTTTACATTTCTGTTAATTTGTCTACCTCTGAAAGGACAAATATAATAGTTCGTTCTCTTTATTTAGTCCTATAATTTTATAACTTTCCCTTCAATTATTTAGGTGGTATTTCATTTGGTGTATTTTATGTTTATGTATTTATATGTTAAATATGCTATTATTTCATCATTTATAGTTCCCTTGAGCATAATATGGATTTTGCCACCTTTCTCCATTTTATAGATGAGCTCATCCCAGTCATTCATCCAATAACTATTTATTATGTATTTACTATGTACCAGTCACTGTGATAAGACCTGGAGATACAAGGAAAGGCAAAAGACAAGAATTCAGAGTTTAATGAGAAAGACAACATGAAATCACTATATACAAATAAGCTATGGACAGATATTTTAAACTGGAGATAATAGTGAGAAAGTGTTAGAATTAGGAGGGAATTGAAAAGGCTTCCTGTTGAAGGTGGGATTTCAGTTTGGACTTGAAGGAAGATAGAGATAAGGAGGGAGAGAATTCCAATTATGGGTGACAACCAGAGAAAATGCCTAGATTTGGAAAATGGGGTGTCTTATTTAAGGAACATAAAGAAGACCAGTGTCATTGAATTGCTTAGTCCACAGTGGTCAAAAGTATATAAGGTATAAGAAGACTGTTTCAAATCCTAGAGATAACAGGGAGCTAGCTGCTAGAGTTCACTGAGTGAGGGTTGGGAGGAAGTGATAGTGGTATGGTGTGAATTGTACTTTGAGAAGTCAATTTGACAGAAGATTGGAAGATGCATTGGGGTGGGAAGAGACTTGAGGCAGGAAAAACTACCAGTGGACTATTGCAATAGTATAGGTATTAGGTATTTACTAGAATAGCATTATCAAATTAGAGAAATGGATGTATATGAGATATTCCAAAACTGAAACTGATGGGCTTTGGCAATAGATTAGATGTGGAATGGGGTGGGGTGGAGGAAAAGAGTAACTAAGAATGATCTTGGTTTGGAAGAATGGGTAATTGGCAAGATGGTGGTATCTTTCATAGTAATAAAGATGTCAGAGAGATGTTTGGGGGGGTTACTAATGAGTTCAGTTTTGGACATGTTGAATTTAAGATATTTATAGGACATCTAGTTCAAACTATTCAACAGGGAGTTGGAGGCAATCTGGAGGTCAGGAGAGAGATTAGACTGGATAGATAAATCTGAGAATCATCAGCATGGAGAGGAAAATTAAAATAGTGAAAGCTAAAGATACAACCAAATGCAGCATAGAAGAAGAGTAGTCCTGGGACAGAGTTATATGGTACACTCAAATTAGCTCATAAGACTTCAATGAAAATTCAGAAAAGGAACCCAAGAAAGGGCAGACAAGGAGAAGGTGAAGCAGAAGAGTTGTGTCACAATAACTTATAAAGAGAATATCAAGAAGAATGTAAAAAGGTTATCAAAGGCTGCAGAGAGATCAAGAAGAATGAGGATTGAGAAAAGGCCTTTTGATCTGGTAATTAAGAGATTGTTAGTAATTTCATAGGGTTTCATATTCACATTCTCTATTATTGTTAATTGAACAATTGCCCCCATTATATCCTCTTAGATATTTTTCTTTTTTTCCCTAGCCTCTTCTTTATGAAGAAAGAGGCAGAGAAAGATAGAATTCCGATGTATCAGTAATCTGTAATTAAAGTGGTTTACTACCACTACTCTTTCTCTTCACCAAATTCTGGCCCCTATCTCTGATTCTTATACTTTAGAGATATCTTTTTCATTACCTTTTATAATGAACTCTCCAAAGATGAAATTTTTTTTGCTTGTGATTTTACTTTCTCTCTTATTCTATAATCTCCTTTTGTAGTCACTTTAAATATACCTAGTGGCTTAAATATATTTCTATTTCAAACTCTTTTTATGTATTTAATCTTCTTCCCCTCAGTTCAGATAAAAGTAAGGTCAACCTTGTATATGTTGGGTAGGCTTATCACTAATCCTTCTCTATGTAGTCTCTAGTCTTCTACCAATGCCTCAACGACTGCCAGTCTGAATGTGGTAGCTAATAGGAAGTCCTACCTTTTGCCTCAGTCTCCATTTTTCACTTTCACTTTCACAATGTCATCTTAACTGCAAATTTTTCTTATTTCTCATGCATTTTCACTTACAACATTCAATTCTTCACAGCACTAAAATAAATTTCCTTTCAGTCATTAGTACGTGAAAAATAAAATGGATAAAACTCATTCCACCTATACTGTATCATATAACTATATGGATAAGCTGTGAAATTTGTCCATTATTTGTATGCTTTTTTTGTAGGCATGTAGATGGACAATAATCTGAACCACTAATTAGGTAATAGGAATTTAAGGTGGATAGAATCTGAGAAAATACATGGTAAAATTAAGAAGTCAATATATTAATACTGATAATTTGTCATAAGGACATGTAATTCTAGAAAAAGACTTGACTCTGTCACTTTATAAAAATTAGAGATGCCAAATAAACAATCTAAGTGGACTGAGTGAACAATTTGGAACTTCAGTTATAGTAAAGAACAAGAAGTTCTTCAATTTGTTAGATTTAGCTTCATGGAGGTTGTATAGGATAAAAGTTGTGTAGGACAAGAAAAGTGCAGAGCCTCATCACCTCATGCCCAGGCTACTGTAGTCTTTTGGTGGATCTGCCTTCCTCTAATTTATCTCTTCACTTCAAACAAACCTCATTTAGCTACTAAAATGATTTCCCCAAAACTCAGGTCCATTTTACCTCCTACACAATGAACTCCATTGACATCCTATAATTCCCAGGATCAAGTACAAAGTCTTCTATTTGGCTTTCAAACAATTTAACTCCATCATACCTTTCTAGTTCTCTTACACATTACTCCCTGTCATGTACACTTTGATGTAATGACATTGACCTGCTTGCTATTCTACAAACAACACACACCATCTCTTGGCTTTTACAGGAAATAAAAACCTATTCACTGAAAATGGCCTGGACATCATTAAGTTTTTCACTTTCCTGATAGAGTCTACTATTCCAGCAAGTTTAAAGAGTTTATCTAAAGTGGACATTCTATTTAAATGGGCATAATAACTCTTTGGAAGTCTCTCAAAATACTCTGAATATATTCCCTAGTCAAGATAATGAACAGAGGCTACAAATAACTCTTTAATGTTATAAATTAATAGCATAAAAAAAAATAGCTGTAATGGATGCTTTGTTGGAGCCCTTAAGATGGAACCCAGTGATCTAAGAAACATCAAAAAATCATTATAAAGTGTCATCTTGTTGATTTAATATCCCAATCTACTATTCAATGCTTGCTATTCCAAATGCCTAATTTCACACACTGCCTTTAGTTAAATATAGTAAAATTCATGATGCAATTATGCCATTATACTTTTAACTAATGCTATTTTTTCTTAAGATCAATCAACAATCATTTATTAACTGACTACAACTGAGCTACTATGCTATACCAAGGAGAAAAAGAGACAAAGCCATTTTTGCCCTTAAGGAGAGAATATGTTCTATTAGAAAATATTAAATGTATACAAAGTAATTATAATGTAATTTAGTGACAGGTGCTAGCTGCTAAATTTTTGAATGAAACAAAAAATTCTAAGAAGGAAAAGTAAGAAGAGGCATTTTTGAGGCATTAGGAACAAGAGCTGAAGTGTCATTTGTGAGAACCACAAGAAGGTCATTTTGACTGGAATATAAAGCCTATTCAGGATATAGTTATCAGAACTTAAAACCACTATATTTAAAGCAACAAAAACAATAACAACAAAACAACTCCATTCCTTGAGCTATTATTAATCTCTCTGCAATACTACCTGCTAGGTGTATTCAGGAACATATTTGGTTGCCAGGTGAATTCCAGAGAAATAGATTAGTTTCCGATGATAAACTACAGCTGAGGTTTTTGTTGAATATAAAAACTATCAGCAAAAGAAAATCATTCTAGAGATTATATTTAAATGGTGGTTTTACATTTTCATTTGCCATCATTTTTCTGATAGAAATGTTTTAGCCATAGAAACTGTCAAAATTATTGAGGATTTATCTTTTGTGTCGATGGAGAAATTAAGCCTTAATATATTGTGTCAAGGATCAGTGGATTTTTAAAATATTCCACTGGAAAAGCATAGCTAGAGGTTGAATAAAGGATAATATGATACAATTATGTATGTGGAACAGAAAGAAAGCTTCTGAACTCAAAAAGAGCTTTTCTTTCTTTTCTCAAGTGTTCCTGGGAGACAATTCCATTATTGGCTTGATTTCATTTGTTTCCTACAAAGAAACATCACAAGCAGGCTGCTCATTTGCCCTTGGCTATGTTTTATGATGAAATTTCTGATAAGGAAAGGAGTACAAAGGAAGTTTCTGAGGTAGTGGGAGTCACTGGCTGAATGTTTAAGGAAGGGGTGGGGATCTTCTTTAACAAGGAACAGAGAAGTGTTTATTTAAAGAGATGGGAAATCACACACAGGGTGTTTGTTTTCTCTGGAACTTTCATATGCTTCAGCAAAATCTTTAGAAAAAATATAGCTTTATCAAGGCTTGATAGCTCAGTGGATGAGGCACTAGACTTGGAAGAAGACCTAATCCAAATCCTTCCTCAGACACTAATTAGCTATATAGTCCTGAACAATCCACTTAAACTGTTTTTTTTTTTCCTTCAATTTCTTCAGTAAAATGGGGATGATAATAATTACTTACCCAATAGGGTTGTTGTGAGGAATTAATAAAATAACATATAGAAACAATTTTGCAAACTTTAAAATGATGTAAAAATCCCAGCTATTATTGTTGTTATCTTTCAAAGTATCATTTTTTATGACAAATGAATTGAGTCAATAGCATAGTTCTACAAAAGCATGTGTATATTCTTGAGTCATTGAGCTTAGCTAAGAGAGTTTGGAGATATTTTTATTTAGATTTTACTATTCTATATATCTGAGTCATATATTATTTGTTATTATCAATATAGGACTTGAGCTTACGATCATTACCATTAAATAGTTTTTAAGATTTTACATGCATACATTACTATATTAGATAATAGAAAACACACTAGACAGCTATGACCCTTAAATTTTATATAACATGTAACTCAGCATTAAGTAGTAAGGGGAGAGGACAGTAATCCCTCATTCTACATTTATAGAATATCAAGAAGCAATTTCTCATTTTGTAGATGAGGAAAAATTAAGGCCTATTGGAAAGTGTCTTGCCCAAAGTCACAAAGGCAATAAATTGCAGAGGTGGAATTTGGGACCAAAACCAGCACACTGTCCACTACATGACACTGCCTCTGATTTTCAAGACCAGATTGGTCCTATTATTTCTTTTTAAGGGCAAGCCTACTCCTCTTAATAATTTAGTGGCAAAATTGAAGACCTCCTGTGACTATTCAGAGGAAGTAATTCCTATTTTAAATAGTTGAATAATCTTCAACATTTTTATGCTTTCACTAACAGGATAAATTTCCTTGACAAGTGGAACACTTGTTTTCTGTGTAAATTTGGTACTGAAATATCTGATGTATATGCAATGCTTAGCCCATTTTCCTTCTATTAAAGTTTACCAAAAAAAGACTGGAAACTTTTGGATTTTTAGAGAAATTCCACTTAAACTATATAGAATCAAGTTCCCTAGCCAGGGAATTATAGATCTTTCTCCCTCCCTCTCTTCCTCCTCTTTTCTCCCCCCCCTGCTCTTTTTTCTCTTTTTCTTTCTTTCTTTCTCTCTGTCTCTCTCTGTTTCTTTTTCTCTTTTCCCTTCGGTCTTTCCATCCCCCTTTGTTTGTCTGCTCTTGTTCTCTTTCTGTGTATGTATATGTGTATATATGTGTGTGTGTGTGTGTGTGTGTGTGTGTGTGTATGTGTATTAATGTATACAAAGAAAGAGACAAACAGACACAGATAAAGTATGAGTCTTGGTAAGCCTAGTAGTTAACATAATGTATGACATACAGCGAACAATGTCCAGAGAGACAAACTTACTTCTTTTTCTCTGTTCATTTATGTCCTTTATGTTTTTTGTGCCATTAAATTTTACACATAAATAATCATTAGTAATAAATTGTAAGCTACTCATGCTTACATGTATTTTTATAATATCTTTCAGATTTTTTGAAATTTTGATTTAGACAGGGGCTAATTTCCTTTTGTATCTTCAATTTACTCCATTCCACAGTCCTTTGCCATACACAATACCTGATATATAATAGATACTTAATAGATGCTTGCTGAATGAGAAATTCGCAGTCACCTAACATCACTAGGACAATTTTCACATTATATATAAATAGATTTTGGATGATGCTTGCTAGCAAAGCAGCTGGTTTTTATACTAATCATGTCCCAATTATACTAACAGTAGTAACAACAGAAATAAGCAAGTTGAATTAAGTAAAGGAAGGGGTAAATACCTCACTTTTTTCAGGTTAACCTGAGACAATTACTAGGGATGGGATAAAATGAAAGAAGAAAATTTAGGTGCATTTCTTGAAGAAAAGAAATATGAAACATTTCAATGATGTTTTAGGCACATGTAAAAAACTCAGAGGGCAATGATGAATTATTGTCAAGGAGTATCTTTACAATAAAATATCCAACTGAAAACATAAGTATGTAGTCAGACATCTAGATCTTTGGAATTAGTTGGAATAAACACTTGGATGTTGGACTAGATTTTTTCATTTTTATCCAGATGCTTAGAGACATAAAAGGAAAAATAGGGTGCTATTTATGTTCCTGATTCAAGTTGGGTAGAAGATTGAACTGGGTATTTCATGGTACTTTCTAGATCCATCCATGATCCTAGAATTCAGCTATATTCACAGGCCATATTTCTTTAGTATATTAAGGTTTGTAACAAAATTTCCTTATAGTACCCTTGTGTGAGAGGTAGTGCAAATAGGACATTTTAGAGTTGAAGAAACTGAGACTTCTAAAGATTTAGATGACTTTTTCAGTTATACCACCAGTAAATTTCAGAGGCAAAATATGAACCTAGGTCTCCTGATCTATCCTAAGTCTATATTATATTATACACCATAGAATGGAAATACAAACTTGTGATTGTTTGTATTTTTCCCTTTTCCTTGTCCCCATTTCTATTTTTCAATGGAAAGTTTGACTATGATCCCATACATGACCAATTTTGATTAGCAGAGAGTATCTGACCTCATTCTTCAAGTTTCTGGCCAAGAAGTGTTCAGCCACATGGGCAGGGAGAACATTTTCCAGCAGGACACGATTCAGATTCTCCATGGTTTCAATTTCCTCACGCTCTTTATTGAACTTGTTCTTCCATAGGAAGTCTAACCTACAGTAATATTCATTCTGTTACAAGAGGACACAGAGGTAAAGAAACAATAGGCATCTTGTCCTGCTAAAGTGAATAGGTTTTAAAGAGATAAAAAATAGTACAATCCACCCTCCCTAAAAAAGCTTTCTGTTATTTAAAAAATGCCTTCCAATAGGGCACTGAGGAAAAGGCTAAGTTACCCAAAGAAAACAGCTACTATAGAAGTTTAAACATATGTGGCACTGCCATATTTGGCCATCATTTACCAATAATGTTAAATTTTGGATTGCATTCAAAGTTTAAAAAAATCACAATCACTTTTCTCCAGTGAACATTATTCAGCTGAATAGATAATACAGAATTGCATATTTTAGATAGATTTGAATGGTACTGAGAAAGTATAGTTATATTTATATAATATATATTCAATTAAATTACCTTGCATCTAGAAGGGAAAATTCACTTTACTGTGTTTTATAATATAGATATAAAGGAAGGAAAACATTTTTCACATAGTTTTTTTCTTTTGGCAAGTAAAATGTATTGTCATTAGAATTAAAGAAGCAGACTCCAGACAAATAAATGCTTTCAATAAAGCATATCATTTAAATAAATCTATGTAGATGTTTCATTTTCCAACTATAGACTTTTTGCTTTCAACATTGTGATTTATCATGTTTTATGAAAATTCATGTAAGTAACAATCAATGATTAATTGAGAATATTTTGAACAGAACAGCCTAATAGAGAGGGTGCACTTTTGGCACAATAGACGTTTATTTGATAAACAAATTCAGATGAGCATGCAGCAATATTTTTCTGGGTTGACTAAAGATTTCAGTGACATCTCAAAAAAGAACAAATAACACACAAACAACACACAAATGAAATATAAATAAAGATCCCTTATTTTCAAAGGGTAGAGAAAGGTTATGTGATTTTGGCCTAAATAAGTAGACTCAAATATATTCTTCATCTAGTTTAATTTATATTAATCACATGCTCTGAAGAATTTTCAGAGAAGATTTCAAATGGAAATTTTAAGATCTATTTATTTGAAAAATCAGCCATTCTTGAAATCTTTACCACCTTCACCTCCTGAAAATATAGATTATTTTCCACAGCAATCAAGCCATACATTTATTATCATAATCTCAAAATGAGCCTAATAATCAAACCACATTACACAGAAAATGAAATCTTTATAAATTACCACTTATCATGACAACCCCAAACTATTTGCCATGTGCAATGTTTTATAGAACTCAGACGAATAAATAGTGCATAATAAATAAATTCTAGAATTTTAAAAAAAGATTTCTATATAAACATAATTCTACACTGAAAATTTCTTCTCTTTTTTTGTAAACAGCTATGTGTCTCATAAAACATAAATTTTGGTACTCATAAAACATAAAAATTTGGTACAAATTCAGAATTGCCTTTTGAATGCTTAAACAAGTGAAAGATAATAAGGTTAGAAGATCCTATAAACACCTTCACAAAGTTACTTTAAACTCTTTTTTTTTCCAAATATGTTTCATATTGTTTCATTTGCCCCAGTGCACAGCCATCCAACAACAAAAAAGTCCAGAATATAAAGCAAAGGCCTCACATCTGAGGGAATGGAGGTAATATTTATGAAGTTGTATTACAAGGGTAAGATCGTAGTATAACTGGTATTAGATTTTGAAAGGAAATTATTTAGAAAGCATGCTTTCCTTTAACTATAAGCAATAAAGAAGAAAATTATGAACATGGTATGATACTGGGAGAGGAGAAGGGAGGGACCATTAAAAGAATTTCCCTTCTTTAAATCTCTAAGTTAAACAACAATGAAAAAGGCCTTTGCCTTTATTTTTGGTGACCTAAAATTACAGTGACTTTGTAAACATTTTTTAAGCTGATCTTTGCAAAAATGACAATTTAATTCTGTTTTTGTGTATAGAATATTCCAATTTGTGTATAGTAAATTCCAATTTTAAAAAAATGTATTTTTCTTAAAGTAAGAAGAGAAAAATACTAATTTACTCAGGCAGTAAAAACATGTTCTGTTCTGTTTTGTTTTCCTTTATATTTCAAGAAAAATGGTGATAGAAAAGATCAACCTTAAGGCAAAATGTACTATAGGCTAGCAATATATAAATAATTGAGTTTTCAAATAACTTCACTGTGAAAATTAAAAAGCAAGTTAGAAAAGATGATCATTTGCTATCATGAAAAATGCAACAGTTTGCAAAATATTTGGATTCAAGAAGAAAATAGAGGCAAAAAAATACTACCATAGGCTTCTAGAAACAATTGTGCTAACAAACTGACATTACTTATTGAATGCATTAAGTTTACTGGAACATATGGTGTCTAGGAAAATAATAATGTTCATAATAATAATGGCATTTTTATATGGCTTTTATATTTACAAAGCTCTTTGTTCAGTATAAACCTATGAGGTAGTGAAGTATTCTTATAGTTATTTAATATATGAGGAAACTAAGACGGAGTGGTTAAGACTTGCTTAAAGTCATTCAGAAAATAAATGTCAGAACTAGAAACTGAATTCACCTTTCTTAGCTCTAAATTCAGTGCTTTCTAGTGTCCCTTGCTACTTAAAAAAAGAAAACAAAACTGTTATTGAAAAAAAATGTGACCCTGGATTAGATTTCTGCCAGCAGAGTTTACCACAAGTTCTTTAAATAGGTGTTAGAAACTTTATTGGAGGTATTCATTCTTTTAGATAACTTACTATCTTAGCCTATTTCTTAGGGACTATGTGAACGAACAATACATCAATTATAAGCAAGTAGCTAACTATTTTGTAAAATAGTTATTTATATTAATTTCTTTGACACAGAGACCAGTTATTTGATTTAGTTATTTAAGCCTTATGGATTTGGTCAGATTTATTAACTTAATATTTCAAGGATCTATGATCCTTATATGAATTTAGATCCTTTAGGGTAGTCATTCAGTTTCATAAGTCAGTGAGTGCTGTTCTCCATAAGTCTTTCATCACTTGATGGCCAACACCATGGAAATGAGATTCCCCTCATTTATTTGGATGTGGGTAGTGATATGATGCAATGAGATTCTACTCAGAGGCTTCTATCCACTGCTCAGGACCATTTTCATAACCCAATAAAAATATTGGAGTGAGAATTTTTTTTGGAGGAAATCACAGGATTTTAGCATTTAAAGAAATTCCAGAATTCAAATGGTTTAATTTCCTCCTGATCAAGATTTCCTCAGTAATATCTCTTTGAAAACTTTTAGTGAGGAACAGCTCAGTGATAGAACACTGGCTCTGGAGTCAAGAGGAGCTGAGTTCAAATTTGGCCTCTAGCTATGTGACAAATCGCTGAACTTTGCCTGAAAACAACACAACATCAAAACCCTTTAATTAGGGGGAACCTGCTATCCCCTGAAACACCCCATTCTACTTTGTACTCACTTGAATTATTGGCAAAGTTTTCTTTTCATCAAATGGAATCTTATTTGTAACTTTTTATCCATTGCTTCTAGTTTTGCTCTCTGATATTAATTCTAGTCCCTCTTTTACATGATAACCATTTGAATACTAAAGACTGTAATCATATTCCCTTCTAAATCTTCTCTTTCTTAAGCTAAACATCCGGGTTGCAAACATCCACGTTAACAATATCAAGACTGAGACAGAAATACACCTTAAAATATGTATTCCAAAATAAAAGGAAAAATCCTTTGTTCAAATGGACATTCTCCCCATCCAATTATTCTCATTTTTCTAACATTACAGATATTTTTAATAGGTTCAGAAGATGACTTGCTATTTTAAGTCTTAAATGAAACTAAAAGAACATAGGCTGACTTTCTGTGTTTAAAGCATTTGCCTGTTCTTATCAGAGTCAAAAATGTTTACCCTTCAGGTTACATGTCCAGACCTTGTCATTATGGGCTGTGACCTCTGTCTTTGACACAAGTAACTCCCAGATGTGAGTGCATGAAAATAAAGACATAGGTACATACAAAAATCCTTATTAATATAAATAGCAGATTTCTTACCTGTCTCCCCAAAACCAGTAATGTGACGAAGAATATAAAGAGAGACACAGAACCCATGGTTTTTAGGTCTTTCCAAATGCCTGGTCTATACAACAAAAACAAAATACAGATAGATAAGTAATTTGTACAGCACAGCTCTTTAGTCATAGTCTTTAATCTTTCATTTATGTCTGTTTATAGCTATTTTAAGACTCAAATTAAGGAGAATTTGTGTGATTTATTTCTAGTCTAGGAGAAACTCTACAGTAAAACTAGTATACTACTTAATTCAATAGAATCATTAATTACTTTAATTGTTGGAAGGAGAATGTTTAAATTTATATTATTCAATTTTAGAAAATATCACATCTTAACATAGTAAATGCTGAGATTGAGGGACTAGGGACAACAGCAAAGATAACTGAAACATTTTTCCTGTTATATGGATTATAAAGTCAAATAAAAATAATAAGAGATACATACAAACAAGTATATAGCTGTGATCTTACAAGTTGATTTTACTCATTATATTACACTGAATTTGCCTTAATTCTCTATTTATTGATATATATAAAGTTTTTTAAAAAAGTATTTTACCCAGTTACATGTAGAAACAACATTTTTTTTGTTATTCATGTACATTTTTTTTATGAATTATGCTGGGAAAGAACAATCAGAACAAAAGAGAACCTTAAGAGAAAAAAGCAAAAACATAAAAAAAGGGGAAAAAGTGAACATAGAATGTGTTGATTTACATTTAGTCTCCATAGTTTGCTCACTGTATTTGGATGACATCTTTTATTCAAAGTTTATTGGAGAAGCAAGTCTATCATAGTTAATTATTGCAAAATCTCACTATTGCTGTGTACAAAATTTTCCTGATTCTGCCTATTTCACTCAGCATTAATCCATGTAAACCTTCCAGGCCTTTCTAAAATCAACCTGTTCATCATTTTTTATAGGATAATAATATTCCATCACTTTCATATACCATAACTTATTCAGCCATTCCCCAATTGATGGGCATTTACTCATTTTATAATTTTTTGTCATCACAAAAAGAGCCCTAGATATGTACATTTTTTTTAAAGTTTAATATTATCTAAAAGATTTTTTGAGGGGGCTAAGGTGGCATATAGTTTTGAATTTTTATTGATTTATTTTATTTTTAATTTATGAATCAAGCAGACATTTTGATAACATTATAATTTTTAAAAAAGATGATTGCACATGAAACCCAGATCAATTATGTGCCGCTTGAATTGGTTAAGAGACCACATTCACTACCCCACTATGAATATAAATACCAGACAATATTATATTGAAAAATAAAGAAAAACAAAGCATTTTATAAAATCTAACATTCATTTATGCAAAAACAAAAAAGGGAAATTATAAAGAGGGGGTTCTGATCTACTTTTGGACCCCCTTGGTAGTCTGATGAAACCCACAGATACTTTCCCAGAAGAATGTTTTTCAATACATACAATAAAATACATAAGGTTTCAAAGGAAACTATTTTGGAATAGTTATATTAAAAAAAGTCCTTATACTCTAAATTAAGAAGCTTTTTTTTTTAAGAGAAAAGGGAATAAGTATAGGAAGCAAGAGAAATGAATTCCTCTTTTGTATCCACTATTAATTCATTTTGTAGAGTAGAAGCAAATCATTTGGTCTCCTATATCTTAGTCTCCTACCTGGTTCCAAATCTATAAATAATACTGGTCCAGTATAACTCATTAAGGTAGTTTGAGGATAGAAATAAAATGACAAATATTAAAACCCTAAGAAGACAATTTTAAGTACTGTCAAATTCCAGGTATTATTATTTTGTAAATACCTATCCTGGTGTTTCTGGTGATGCTGTTTAGAGAGATTATATGTCTCCTAAAGTACTCAACCCACTCTCTGGAAGTCATTTTCTCTTTGTCAGACATGTCTCAATCTAATGTTCTTATTTTACTTCAGATTTATGCCATATTCATGATCTTTAACTCTGATAAATGGAAATTCAGAACACACCATAAATTTCATGTGAACATGAGTAATGATAGATGATAATGTTTTGTTTGGGAATTTAATAATTGATTTCTTCCTTTTTTTATTAAAGATTTTTATTTGCAAAACATGTGCATAGGTAATTTTTCAACATTGACTCTTGCAAAGCTTTCTGTTACAATTTTTTCCCTCTTTCTCCCCACCCCCTTCCCTAGATGGCAGGAAGTCTAATAGATGTTAATTATGTTAAAATACTTGACAAATCAAATATGTGCATACATATTTATACAGTTATCTTGCTGTACAAGAAAAATCGGATCTACAAAAAAAAACCTGAGAAGGAAAACAAAATGCAAGAAAACATCAATAGAGAGTGAGAAAATGCTATGTTGTGGTCTACACTCAGATCCCACAGACCTCTCCTTGGATGTATATGGCTTTCTTCATCACTGAACAGTTGGAACTGGTTTGAAACACCAACATTGTTCAAGAGAACCACGTCCATCAGAATTGATCATCATATAGTATTGTTGTTGCCGTGTATAATGATCTCCTGGTTCTGCTGATTTCACTCAGCATCAGTTCATGCAAGTCTCTCCAGGCCTCTCTGAAATCATCTTGCTGGTCGTTTCTTACAGAACAATAATATTTCATAACATTCACATACCATAATTTATTCAGCCATTCTCCAATTGATGGGCATACATTCATTTTCCAGTTTCTAGCCACTACAAAAGGGCTGCTACAAACATTCTAGCACATGTGGGTCCCTTTCCCTCTTTTAAGATCTCTTTGGGAAATAGGCCCAGTAGAAATACTGATGGGTCAAAAGGTATGCACAGTTTGATAACTGTTTGGGCATAGCTCCAAATTGCTCTCCAGAATGGTTGGATCCATTCACAGGTCTACCAACAATGTATTAGAGTCCCAGCTTTCCCACATCCCCTCCAACATTCATCGTTATCTTTTTCTGTCATCTTAGCCAATCTGACAGGTATGTAGTGGTATCTCAGAGTTGACTTAATTTGCATTTCTCTGATCAATAGTGATTTGGAGCACCTTTTTATATGACTAAAAATAGTTTTAATTTCATCATCTGAAAATTGTCTGTTCATATCTTTTGACCATTTATTGGTTGAAAAATGGCTTGAATTCTTATAAATATGAGTCAATTCTCTATATATTTTAGAAATGAGGCCTTTTTCAAGACCCTTAAATGTAAAGATGATTTCCCAATTTATTGCTTCCTTCCTAATCGTATCTGCATTAGTTTTATTTGTACAAAAACTTTTTAACTTAATATAATCAAAATTATTTATCTGGTGTTCGATTAAGAGTTCCAGTTCTTCTTTGGACACAAATTCCTTCCTTCTCCATAGGTCTGAGAGGTAAACTATCCTATGTTCGTCTAATTTGCTTATAATATCACTCTTTATATCTAAATCATGAACCCATTTAGATCTTATCTTGGTTTGTGGTGTTAGGTGTAGATCAAGCCCTAATTTCTTCCATACTATTTTCCAATTTTCCCAGCAGGTTTTGTCAAATAGTGAGTACTTATCCCCAAAGCTGGGGTCTTTGGGTTTTTTATTTTTTTTCTATCAAAGAGAAACAAACATCTTATTTTTTTCTTAATGTGTTTAAAATTTATGAGAAATTTTTAGTTATTGCCCTGATGTTTGCTTAAAAGTTATAAAATAAATTTAAGTTAATTACAAATGTTTAAAGAATTTACTGTCACCAACTATAAGTAGTATATTGTAGTATAATTTGCCCTGGATTGGGTTTCAATTCCTCCAATTTAGATGATCTGAGCTCAGATCCTCACTCTACTCTCTTCTGGTCAATGGCACTGGACAAATCATTTAATTTTTATATGGCTTATTTCCTCATTTGTAAAATGGGGGCAAATTTTTTGAATACTAATCTTATAATGTTAGTATAAGAAAAGCACTTGTTAAAATGGTATGTGTACAATATGTAATGTAATTATGGATAACAATTTTGTAGAGTGGAAGATAAGTATATTCTCATTCTTCTGAAAAACTAATGAAAATATAAATGAAAGAATCACTGTTTAGTTAATATTAAAAGTATTATAGAAACCGAACTAGCAGAAAGAATGATACACTACTGCAATTTCACACCAGATACACTTTTGGACTTATTCGAAACTTTGTCATGCCTTTATTCCCAAGGAAACTCATCACTGGGAAATGTTATTATCTTACAAGATGGAATCTTCTGGGTACTCTTTTCTCAATCAGTATTCTTTGCTATTCTAATTGCACTCTCTGATTGGAAGTCAGGTCCCGGGGCGCATTTTAAGAGTGGGTTTAGCACAATTTTTCTCCATATTTCTTTTCTAGTTACCCTGCTTTTGGACATCACTAGAGTTCTCCAATATGCCCCAGTGTCATGTATCTCTCTCCCTCCTCTTATGTCTCACTTTTAAACTTTGTTTTGTGGGCTATCTTTAATTGTATTTGTATTCAGTGGGCACTTAATTAGTGTTTATTGTCTGATATTGGTGGAATTGCAAATTAGTAAAAACATTTGAAAAAGAAATTTACAATTGGAAAAACATAGCAACTAATATATCCATATGCTTTAAGGCACGGATTCCACTGCTAGGCATATACAATCGAGGAGATCATTAACAAAAGGACCCCATATATGTCAAAATATTTATAGTAGCATATTAAGTGGTAGCAAAGAAAAGTAAACAAAGTAGAGGCCTATCAAATGACTAATTGGTTAAACAAATTGTAGTACATTAATGTACTTCCCAGTGAGGATATTTCTTCTAGCAAGAATAAAATATAATATGAAGAAAAATGACTGAACATGAAGATATATGTGAAAATAGATAATTTTCTAAAGCAACTTTCTGGAACAATATTAAGATCAATAAGAATGAATGAAGTCCAATTCCCTTCCCCACAATTCCTTAGTGTAGAAGAAATTTTATATTGTATTTTTTCAGCCTTAGCATTTGTAGAAAATCTCTTCAAAGTATGCTGCCTAATACTAAATCATAATTCAAATCACTAAGATTCATGACAATTATACAGATGCATTTTGGGGCATACTGGTAACAAAAACTTACATAAACTTTCCCTTCAAACAATTTCCTTTCAGTTCCACTGCTGTAATTACTGTGTAAAATTTTCATAAATGGTTTTCAAGGATGTCCACAATTTCCACAATTACTGCATTGTAATAGTAGAATAATAACAATCATCTTCCCATTTTGCATTTAGCCACTACTAGATTTTTTTTATTATCATTCACTATTGAGAAGACTTCATGTAAACAGAAGGCAACCTACCTGCCAATTAGAAGCTTACTGTATTCATCAAGTATAGGGGCATGAGTATGTAAGAAGATGATATTGTAACCCACAAGTGCAATCAGCATGATTATCATTTTCAATTCATAGTTTATCCGTAGGAAAACAGAACAGGATATCAAGCCCAGAATACAGCTGTAAATAAAGTACTAGAAATGGGGAAAATAAAACAAAATAAGAAACATTTAAAATCTGATCTGAGTAATCAGAACAAATTCAATCCTACTACCATCATAATACTGTCAACTTCCAAAGCTCATGTAACTATAATTCACATCAAACATTATCACAAAACAGGCATCTCAGTCAATACCATTTTATCCTTCAATCTTCAAAGACTAGTTCGTATCTGGTCTAAGCTGAATGAAGAATTTTCTGCTGGTGTAATTAAATGATGCCTGCCCTAAAGACTGTGGAAATGCTGACATTTGAATGACTGCAGTAAAAATGTGATCTATTTCAGAATGTTGTCCATTTAATTGAAATGGAAAATATTACAAGTTAGGAACCATGAGAACCATCACTATATCCAGGAAACTTGTTCTGACACCAAATGAAGCTTGAAAGCCAGTTTAATTGTTGATAGTTTTTTGTTTTTTTGGGGGTAGGAGGCAATTGTTTCAATAGTAGTAAAGAATCCCTCTAAGCTAGTGATTGGTAACTTTGGTTCTTCTAATCTTAGAGAATTTAACTGGGAGTTAAAGATACTTGCCCAGAATCACAAAGACAGTATATGTCAAAGGGGTAGAAGCCAGGGACTTTCTCTAAATACTATTCCACAGTTTTTCTCTTCTTAGATGTTCTTCATTTTAAGTAGTCTTTTACAAGGCAATGAAAGATATTTAAATATATATATATATATATGTATATATATAGTTTTTGAATAAAATATTTCTAAATATTTGGTGGCAAATACTATCAAGTCTGCCTTATAAAGCAATACTTGATTCAATAAACATTTACTAAGTTCTTATTATGTACAAGACACTGGTGTAGGTGTTGGGGATACAAAGACAAAGCTGAAACAATCTCTGCTGTGATGATGCTTCCATTCAACTGGAGGGGATACAAAATACAGTATAAATCAGTAAGTATGGTACGAGGAAAATGGATAGAGAGAAGACTCTTAGCTGGGGGATCAGAGAAGGTTTTGGGGAGAAGTTACCTGAGTCTTAGAAGATAAAAGAACAAATTGGTAGTGGTGGGATGAAACCAGGTGTCCAGATTCTCAATTTCATTCATTATAATATTAAATATAGTTCATATATATAATATAATGTTCATTATTAAGTATCTACAACATATTGCCTATTCTTAATTACTGATACAATAAGGAGTTAACAAATGGTATTTTATGGTATTTTAAAATGGTACTATGAAGTCTTAGCTCAACAGATTTTGTCAAATTACTTACAATTATTTAATACAAAATGTATTTGAAACACATAACATAATTACTATGCTAAATTACTAAGTGACTTTTTTTAGATTAGCTTTGGTTTTATTACTAAATATTTATTTAATGGGAAAGAAATAAATCTAATTTCATAGAATCTTTTTCATCAATTCTGAAAATATTATCTGGGTATTTAAAAAGCAAACAAATAAACAAACAAAAAATAACAGCAACAACAACTGCTACATACCAAGTCAATTTGTTTTCAATAAGGAACATGGTGAAGAGAAGCAGTGGATAGAAAAGCTGCCTGTGGAGTTAAGACTTGATTTCCAGTCTTAGCTAGGCCCTCACTGAAGCAAGACAACTCTTTTACTACTTCTTAAATTGATTCTCTATCTCATTCACCTTATATTATCTCCAAAATAATACCTCCTCTATTCTCTTAACTGAGAATGCTAGAGAAAATGTCTATTATGCACATCAATAATTTGCCCCCACTATTATCTTCTGTTCCTTTCTGATACTCAATCTTTCTGCTTCTGGTGGGACATAGGTTAATGTCAGCTCTTATACTAAAATCACACAAGGACAAGGAACACTTTTTTATCAGTAGGATAAGGTAAGATAAGGAAAGATCCTTTATCATATCATGATCCATGGCCTAGTTACAATATGTACAATCTAGTGTTCTGTATTAGGTGAAAGAAGACTAATTCTGGGCAGAAAATTCAATGCCAGTGAAAACTTTCAATATAATACATAACACAAAATAATAAACATGAAATTATGAATGTCTAAAATATTTATTACATAATACAATTTTTAAGTTTGAAAGTAGGTTTCATTTTCTCTAATTCTGAACTTCTCTTCATCACTTATTTGTCCTGCTCTTTATTGCAACCATATAACAAAGATATTAAACTATAAGTTTCACAAAAGGAAGTATCTAATATATTAAGAAAAATAATCATTTAAAACCCCTTGTCTCAATTTTTAACTGAGAAAAGTCAGATTGGATACACCCAGATCCTACCTTCTTCCTCAAACAAATATTTTGTAAAATTAAGTAAAATTGTCTATCAGGAAATAAATATAAGCCCCATCAACTTGAATTAAAAATACAGAGGAAAAACTAAAATAATTTAAGCCAAAGCTACTCCTTCTGTCTCTTTCGCAACTTCCCTAGACGTAACTAACCCTGATACACTACAACTGCTCTGATATGAGAAAGAGAAAAGAGTATATAATTAAAGTCTCATTATGAAGTTTTCCAGGCTTACAAAAAAGTGGTAGGAGAGATTTAGCTCTTGAAAAGAAATGGCAAGATGGTATAATTCTTTCCTTCTTTCCTCATGTTTGCATAGTTCTGTATAATATTATAAGGAAAGGCTGTGAATGGAGCTGACTTTTTGAAGAGTCCAGTCAAGTGGTCAATTATTGGGAACTGTGAATTGTAGGAGTCCAAGAATGCCCCTGTTTTTTTTTTTTTTCTTTTTGCTGAGGCACTTGAGGTTAGGTGACTTGCCCAGAGTCACAAAGCTAGGGAATGTTAAGTGTCTGGGACCACATTTGAACTCAGGTCCTCCTGACTTCAGGGCTGGTGCTCTATCCACTGTGCCACCTAGCTGCCCCAAGGCCCCTGTTTTTAAAAATATCTGACACAGTTTTTCCAATATTGAGGCTCATTTTGGGTGATTTTTGAAAGTTAATTTACTTAACATAAAAATTTAAGGCTAGGTGTAACCTAAGTCACTCATTTTATAAATAAGGCAATGAAGGACCATTCATTGGTCCAATTGGTTATTGATATTAAGGAACTTGCTAAAATTCTTAACAAAGCTATCCAAAAGCAGAATGGGATGCCTAAAGAGTATTAGATTCTATCTCATAGGATATAGCCAACCAAATCTGATCACTTTTCTACTATGTTGTACAGAAAATCTTCATATTCAATTCATATAGGCTAGAGTAGGTTGCCTTTGACTTATCTTTTGCCCTGAAATTTTTTTTTGCCATAAAAAGAGTAACAACACAATTTCTCTGTAATAAAAATCCATTACTTTCAGCAATACTGGCTTAATCTGCTAATTTATGAAAACTCCAAAATGGCTACAACAGATTGGGACAATTTATAAGTCCCATTTTGGTTTATGAATGAATTAAGTGGTTTAATTTTAGCATAACTATTAAGACAGAATAAATTTAAATTTTAGTTTACATATCCCTTAGTGCTGTCTCTTTTTATTCCCATCACTCCCACCAACTTGGGCCTTTAATGATTTGCTTTTATTTAAAATGAGGTCATAAAAGAATATAGAATTTCTCTAAGTAATAGCAATCATGTTCTGCCAAATTTCATCTAAAAATATTAGCTGGATCAATTTTGAAATGTTCCTTGCCAGTCAAATGACTTTTTCTTTTTAAAATTTATTTTAATATAGGAATATTTTCATTATAATGTAGGATTAGAAACTAAATGCAAGTTTTCTCTTTTCTATATCTATATAGGCATGCTACTAATGCTTTATCATTTTTTAAATGATAGAAATTAGCACAAATCAGGTAGCTATTTCTCTAAAGAAGGGGTTAAAATATCCTTCAAGTACAGCATTAATTACTCTTTCTTTCTTTTTTTTTTTTTTTAAATCTCAGGGTAGGATCAGGATATCAGAGTTGGATCTTATCCTGACTTCAGGCTTATCTCTAGGGTTGGTCAAGTAGAATTTTATCATCAAATACAATATTAAACAATTCAACAAACATTTATTGAGGACTTATTCTGTGTCAAACACCAGGCTAGGTGCTGAATCACCATATATGATCTTCTCTGTGTTGGATCATCAAGATGATCTCTGTTGGCCCAATACTTCTCATAAATAAAATAAATAGGATTGTGCCCACTTCTCCAAATCAAGTGTTTGATAAGAATGGTCAAAAAAGGATCTCTGAAGCCATCTATTATAGATTCTTCACTTTATGGAAAAAAATGAGAACTAGGAAAGTTCAGTTATTTACTCCCAGTGAAACAGATACTAAGCATAAGAAGTACAATTTATACATTAGATCACAACAATATAATTTCAGTTATAGATTAAATGATGGCAATTCACATGTTTGCATGGAACTTTAAGGTTTGCAAAGCATTTTATCCTCAACTAGAGGCAGCTAAATAGTACAGTAGGTAGAAGGCAGAACCTGTAGTCAAGAAGATCTAATTTTAACTGATCTCAGACACTAGCTTTGTAATGTTAGGCAAGTTACTTAATATTTATTTGCCTCAGTTTCCTACCACCCAGCATCTACTCCCAGGGTTGTTATGAGGATCAAGTAAATGATATTTATAAATGGTTTAGGATATAATAAGTGCTTAGTAAATGCTTGTTTCCTTCCTCTAACCACTGTTCATTTCATAGTACATATAACATCACCTAGTTTTTTTTTTTTTTTTTTTTTTACAGATGAGAAAATTGAGTTTAGATGCTAAATGGCTTATGATCTATAGATAGTAAATGCTAAAGTCAAGACTTGAATTCTGGTTCCTAACTTCAAGTCGTGGGTCCTTCCTAATATACTACAATAATAGCTTCCTACAAAGGATTTGTCGATATTCAATTCACCAATGTTCATTAAGTATCTTCTGTACAAATGTCACCATGCTAGGCATTGGGGCAGCAAAGATAATATAGTCCTTGTCCTCCAAGAGTTTACTTTCTGTAAATGAAAATTCTAGGGATATAATGATTATATAGATAAAGAAAGGCATCATAATTTGAGGATAGAGAAGTATCAATCAGGGAGATACAGAAAGAATGCTATGAAATAGAGATTCTGACTTAAGCATTGAAGGATGCTCAGTATTTTAAGAAGTAGGAATGAGCAGCTAGTTGGTTCTTACAGGGAAGACATCCAGTACAAAGGTAGAAAGACAGAGCCTCAAGGCATGACTAGAGTTAAAGGGTAGAACATTTATGACCAAGCAAAGGAGACTGAAAGGAAAATGACAGGTAGTTGGAGAACTAAATAAAAATAAATATTACAAAAAACACAACGTGAATGTTTAAAATTGATAGGAGAAGTGAAGAGGTAGGCTGCAGAGTAAGGTGAGAATCAAATAAGGTTTTTCTGTATGATCTAGTCAGTAGTCAGTATTTAAAATGAAGTGTTTAATATCTCTCTTCTGGTATAAACCATTTCCAGGAGAAAAGAGTGTGTAACTAGAAAACAATTTCTATTTGTTCCCTTCAGTACCACAAAAGTCCATAGCTATGAATCATGAAAGACCTTGATTTCAGCAAAATCTTAGCTATAGGTGAATCAAAGGTCAAAGAAAGATTCATAATAAGTATAAGTGGGCTTCAGCATATTGAGGCCACATAGAACTGGAAAAGAAGGTTGGGCTGATTATATGGTGATGCTGAGCCCTAACAAATGGAATGCTCAAATGTTGCATTGAAAATCATGAAATATTCTTGCCACCCCTTTCAAAAAAAAAGTTCTAGAGGAAGGGTTTCAGCACATTGGCTTAGTCCTCTATGGAAGATTCATACAAGGAAAATTCTTACTTCAATGATATAACATATTCTTTAATATTTGAAGGAATTCTTTAATCAAGAGGTTATAATAATGCTAAATTTGAAACACAAAATGTTCAAATTGTTGGTTAAAATGTATCAAGTGACTAGGAATTATTGAATATATGTGTATAAGAAAGTGTCTTTAGTTGGGAGTTAGGAGGAATATTGAAAAACTATAAGATATTGTTTCTGTCCTCAAAGAGATTACATGCTAAGTTGGCAAACCAATCTGCTACATAGAACAATTGACAAACTAATAAATTTGAATAGAGATAGATGATATTTTTATTTTGCTTCAAGAGTTGCAAGACACTTCAAATATATGGAAAAAAGAATGTTTGTTTTAGTACCTAGGGACCTGAATTCAAATCCTAGCTCCTTTACTTATTACTTCTGTGACTACAGACAAGCCATTTGTAACCTTTGTTTTTTCATCTATACAGTGGAGCAGTTGGACTAGATGATTCTTTTTGGCTCTGAATCTATAAAACTGAGGAAGATATTAAGATGTCTGAGACATTGACTTGCCCGTTTTTTTGTTTGTTTGTTTGTTTGTTTGTTTTGTTTTTGTTTTGTTTTGTTTTGTTTTGTTTTTTTTACTACAACTAAAAACAAAGATTTCTGACTTGTAGTACTAACTAAAAGTTATTAGCTTTCATGAAATAGTCTTAAGCTGGCCTTTTTACTTGATATATCTTTGTGTATATGTCTTTATGTATCTATCTATCTATCTATCTATCTATCTATCTATCTATCTATCTGCATTTGACTTTAAACAGATTTCACTTGAAATACACTTTTTGGATGAACTTATCATTTTAAAAAAGGTATTAGCCATTGCCTATTTCATTTTGAAAGACAACTCAGAGCCTATAAAACTAGAAACTCTGTTATATATATATATATAATACATAATCTTTTGATATATTTATTTCCTCAAACTAAAATAGTCTTCTCACTATAATTCCAATATCACTTAGCATAAATGGATACAACCTAATGTGTGTAGAGTGAAACATAATATGATATAAAAATAAATAAAATATACTTACAGGCAGGAAAAAATACTTTTGTGTATTCTGAGACTTGTGGTCAGTTGAGTCAGGGAGACTTGAATTTGACATGTTGAAATCTGAGGGAAGCATTATCTCTGCTTCATTCAGGAAAAACTGAGAGGAAAACAATTTTACGGTGTATTATTAGTATAAACTAGATCAAGAAAGAAAACTCAAGAGGGTGAATTCTCACTCATTAATTACACATTGTTTCCTTTGTGGTAAAGGAAAAAATTTAATTACTTTTCTTGACAGATGGGTAATTTTTTTTTTTTTTGCTAATGGCTTTCTATCTGGAACTTTCTGAAGGTTTTCAAAAATTATAATGAAAGATGAATGATTATTAGTTTTTTTATTAAAGCTTTTTATTTCTATAACATATGTATGGGTAGTTCCCCAACATTGATCTTTACAAAGCTTTCCATTACAAATTTTATCCCCAGGCCCCTCCCCTCCCCTAGATGGCAGGAAGTCTACTACATGTTAATAATGTTGAAATGCTTGAGAAGTTATGCAAGAAAAATCCTATCTACAAGAAAAAAAAAGATGAATGATTATTAGTCAAGCATCTGATCACTATCCTAAAACAATAGGGTAATATTAAGGATACTAATCCTTTTGCAAACGTGGGAATATTTCTTTTTTTTTTTTTTGCTGAGGCAATTGGGGTTAAGTGACTTGCCCAGGGTCACACAGCTAGGAAGTGTCTGAGACCAGATTTGAACTCAGGTCCTCCTGACTTCAGGGCTGGTGCTCTATCCACTGCGCCACCTAGCTGCCCCGGAAATATTTCTTAATTATTTAAAAATGCAAAACTGTCAGAGATAATGCTATTTGATAGTGGGTTTCATTTTATTTGTTTATATATTTTAAGAGGGATTAAGTAGAAAATCAAATCACAATGAATAAGCCTGAAGTCTTTGTAAAGTATTCTATAGAACTTTTATTATTCTTATTTCAGACCTTGATTTAAATGAATTCACCAACATTTGTAAGTCTATGATAAAAATACCTTAAATTAATGAGCAAAATGACATAATTTTGCTCACTATTTTCTTAGGCCCACTGTCACCAATATGATATTATATTTTCACTATTTTATAGATTAGGAATTCTCCTAGACACATGGGATGGTGAGAATGTAGAACATTATATTAAAAATAGCAAAATTCTGAGAAAGATTCATCCTTTAGAATACTAGAAAGGCAAATACTTCCAAGGTGACATGATCCTGAGAAAATGAGGATAATTGGTCCCTTTCATGGTTATATTAGCACCCTGAATAAAAGTGATAGTTTGTCTATAAAACAGAGTATACCAATTTGTACTTTAAAGAGAAAAAGTGAAGCTGAGGAGGTTTTAGCTTCTGTCTAAGGATGAAACCAGCCACTGTCACCACATTGGTCAGGTTTAAAACTTTCCAAAGTCTTGTCTGATTTTCTTTGGCTCAAAGATTTTACTTTTACTGACTATTCTAGAAGGAATTTTCTAGCATAAAGCAAAATCTTATACAATTAGCATTTAAAATTAAAAACATTTCAATCTTTTCATTTATTGTTACCTCAATTTACCCTCATGGTAGAGATTCCTTGAAATATTTAAATAATAGCCACTTATAGAACAAATATCAGCTAGAAATTAACTGTGGTTATTTAGCATATTTAGGATTCTGAAAAGAATATTTTCAGCCTTCATATCACTTAATGAAATTCAGAAAAATGCTAATTAAAAAAACCAAAGAAGCTTGAGAGTTTTAGTGATCTGCTTCTGCAGAACTGATCAAAAGCATTATCATCACTATTTGCTACTATGGGAGCCATGAAGGGAGAAAAAACAAAGCCTTTAAATCAGATGGGAAGGAATGGAGAAATTTTTTGGCAAAAAATATGAGTTCAATATTTTATAAATACAGCTTCTGGGGGAGCAGGATATAATCCATCTGCATAATAATGTATCAAAGACTGACAAGTTAAAGGAAAATGCTTTACTTTGGGGATTTATAAAAGTAGACATTGTAGATATTAAAAGCATAGCATTAAATTCTTAATCATATCACCATGTGAAAGGGAAAAAGTAAAAAAAAAATGACTGCAGCTTTGTTTTTCCTTTTTTTTTCTTCCAGGTACTGAAGAGCAATATGAAATAATGTGGTATTTTTAAAAGTTGCATTTTTTCTGGAGCTTGTAATAATTGGAATATAATTTATAAAACCTAATATGAGTTATAACTTCAGAAATTCTGGAATCTAATTTTCTAGTTTAAGATCATATCTTTTTCTTCACAATGCTTCATACTCTCCAAACTGGACTAGAATCTGCATCCTAAGGACTTTTTATGATTTACTTATTTCATATTCCTTAAACAAGATACTTATATCTTCCAAATCCAAGCATGTTGGTTCCTCAAGCCTAGGATTCTCTCTTTTCTAATCTCTGTCTTCTATTTTCTTCAGGTTCCAGCTAAAGATCCTGATCCCTCAGGAGGCTTTCCTGATTCCTCTTAATTTTAATGTCTTCTCTCTATTGAAATTCTTCAATTTATGCTGTATATATCTTGTTTTTATATAGCTGTGTATAGCTTTCCCCATTAGACCGTGAGCTCCTTAGGAATAGGGTCTGTCATTTGCTTTTCTTTGTATCCCTAGGTGTACAGTTCTTTGAATCCTTACGGGCACATTTTTAATACATTCTTGTTGAATGACTTATAATGTTTTAAATGATGTCACATGTATATTGAAATCATATTGGTTACCTTCTTAATAGATGGGAGGAAATTTAGAACTCTAATTTTTTTTAAAAATCAGTGTTAAAAATACATTTGTTAATTAACAAAAAATATTGTTGATTTGATTTTTGCCTTCATACTTTCATTCACATTAATCCCTATGCTGTGAACAACCTTTGTCCCCTTCTTGACTTGATCATTTACCACCAATTATTTAAAGCATGACTGAATTGCCTCTTATTCTTGGAAACCATTCCTGATCTCCCCCACTCAGTAATAATTTATTTCTCTCAGCTGGATTTCACACCATTCTGTATACTTAATTCACTTACATATGATTTGTGTGTTTAGATTAACTTCCTTTATATGAGATAGTCCCCCCACCCTCAACCTGGCTTGACTTGTTATCACATTCATTCTTATAAGCCCAAATTCAAAAATATTCCAGGAATGTATTTGCTTGTTTCTTTATTGATTAATAAAATTGTAACTATTTTTTATTAATGAAAGTTATGAATTACTACTTCACTTTAAGTATAATTTATTCAATTTGTAACTACTTTCTTATTAATTAACTCTGAACTACTATCTAACTTTATTAAATATAATTTATTCAATCAACTGAAGAAAAAAGTTTCCTATAAACAGTTAATAACTTCTATGTATCAAAGTCCCTAAATCTCATAGATTTAAATAAACATCAGTGTTATTAGTTCATCAATAGAATAACGTTAATACCAAAGACATAAATAATTATTTACAATATCTTGCCACAGATCAAAGCCAGAGTTACCTCTCAGCAGCATTTTAACTTTTCATTTTTGGAAAACAACCCCACCACTCAGTTCTCACAAGATACCAATTAAAGTCTCTTCTTAATTCTTCATGATATAAAAGTTAGACAAATCCTTTCTTATCCTCTTCTGAGCCTGACAAGAAAAGTCTCTTCATAGATGACATTTAAAACTAAATCTCAATACAAATAGCAATTAAACTTTTGCATATTCTCACACACTCCTCACAGATCAAAAGTCATTTAATTATAGCATAGGTTAAGGGGTGATCAATCCCTTTGATAAAAAGGCATGGATCTTTGGAAGAAAGGAGAATTTTACATGGAACTAGATATGCACAATGGCTCTGAATTGAAGAATTGTACAGCACTTTGGGATGATGCAGAAGCTCTCCTTAGGTTCATGATTCCCATATATGTGCCTGTGAGATTTGTTGATTTTTTTGATGACTGAGTCAAGAGGAAATTTTCCTTTTGGTGGTCTCTAAGAGAGATGGAAACTATTTTACCCTTTTTCTTTGGGCCTTTGTTCTTTTGGGATACTCTTAGATTTTTTTTTTTCCTGAGGCAATTGGGATTAAGTGACTTGCCCAGGGTCACACAGCTGTTATGTGTCTGAGATCAGATTTGAACTCAGGTCCTCCTGACTTCAGGGCTGGTGCTCTATCCACTGTGCCACCTAGCTGCCCCTACTCTTAGATTTCTAAAAAGGAGAGGGATTACTTTCCCTTGCTTCCCCTAGAGGTGGGGTCAGCTATTAATATAGGCAAGGAGTCTGTATACTTGCTTAAGAGAACCTGAGTTCTTAACCATTTTTTACTGCTTTCTATTTTCTTTCATAAATACATGTTAGAATTAGTGATCTTTATAAATGGATCTTCACTCCTTTAACCCTCAGATAATTCCATTTTATAAATATTCAAAAATCATATATTTTCAGTGTCTGTCTAAAGTTCTTGGTCTCACCTGGTTAAAAAAAAATCAGCATTTAATTTATTCTGAGGAAACAATGCCTTGAATAGAAAATCTGTTTTTTTCCTGCTTGTTTTAAGGTCTAATCAATTCCTAAAGGAACAGGTCTAATCAGTCCAGGCTAGTATCCTCTCTGAAACTTATTAGAATAATATCTTTAGTAAGAACAACAGGCTCTTTGCTTAATTCAATTAAAAATATTCCTCCTTTAATCTCTGTAGGTCAGACTAATGGTTTAGGAAAATAGTTCTCTAGGAAGTGTCCAAAGTTTCTATTCTAGTTTTGCTCTCTTTAATGATTTAAATATCTTGCCACTGCATACAGATGACTCCAGAGGAGGAAATGAATCTAATGATTTTGCACAGCACTCCCTCACTTAAAATACAATTTACTTGCATGTCATGGCATCACCTCCCTGATGTGAGGATTCTCTTCAAGAATGAAGGACAAACAACCCTCCTTAAATCTTGAATAATAGAGTTTGTCTTTGTTCTTGAATTCTATAAACTGTAAGATGGAGATGGTTTATATCTAGATTTTCAAAAGCAGTATGAAGCTCTATCCCTTTGAATTTCTTTAAGAAGCTGTATTTTGAATTAATTAACAAATTTATTTCTGATAGGTTTTCTTGTAAAAAAAAAAAGGTCTGTTTAAGACTAAGTTTTTCTTCTATAGCTTTGGGAATTTGATAGTTTTGCAGTTTGGTCTCTAGCATGCCTAGAAGATTTGGACTGTGTGTATTGCTCAGATAAAGAAGGTATGAGACAAATGGGAAATATCTATTCAGTAATTCTCTAAGGCTGCCTTTGCCTTTTGGGAAAATTGAATGACTGTGATAGTTTATCATTTTTTTCTGTATTAATTTACTGATTAAACTTCTGGTACATAATAATGTTTTGTCAGATTCTTAGAGCCTCTCATTAGAAATGATCTGACATTTTTTCCTCTATCACATTTAAACCACCACCATCCTTTTCCTCATTCTTTTAATTATTTTAGTTCTTCTTAGTATCCTCTAGTTTTCCATATACCTTAAAAAATGCAGAGATCTAAACTTCACATGACATTTTAATAAATATTTAAATTGTAGATTTGCTTTCAAGATTTTGTATATCATAATTAATACAACTCAGCATCATGTTTTTAAAAGAATTGTACAAAATCAATGATTTACATTTAATATTCAATACATTTATTTCTTCCTAGAGCATCCACTAAGATGTCATTGTTCCAAAAGTCCAGATACATCATTGTGATTACTGCTTCCTTGCCTCATTATAGTATATCACAAAAAAATTAAATTGGTCCTGCAGAATTTGTTCTTTTTAAGATCAAGCTAATTGCTATCCTGTAATTTTTTTAGGTAGTTGCAAATTGATTGATCAAAGACCATTTTCTTATATCTAAAAAAATATGATTAAACTATATTAAGATTCTCATAAAATTTTTGATCAGCATGAAAAATATGATGTAAAATGACATTCAATGTCAAGAAAAAAGAGTGGTAGGTGTAGAAATGTCAAATATCTAGATGAAAAATCGAAAAAAATAGTCATTAAATATTTGGATTTAATAGCTTTATTTATTTTTCAATTTTTCATCTAAATATTTGACATCCTATACCTATCACTTGAACATTAGAAATAAACCCAATGGAGTTATGCATATAGGCTTATTAGTTGGAGTACTCTTGAATTTAATCTCTTTCAAGTCAATGTAATAAAAATATCATGACATTTTCTCTTATATACAAATTCCAAGACAAAATTGAAATCATTTATCCTACTTATCCTGTGAAGGCATGAAAGATGCTATCTCTGCCCCCTTCCCATTTTTCATTTTTGAAAATGCAAGATAATTTTTCAAAATTGCCAAAATTTGGTTAATTTATTAAAACATCTACTAAGTTATCTGTATTAGGAAAAAAGAGCAAGAACATTGGTCATTTTTTAAGAAAAGAATCCATATGCTGGTAATTGCTAAGAATTATCCAGGAGAAATAAAATCTCAAATGCAAGTCAATTCATCTAGAAAATTCTTTCCAAACACAAAAACTTAACAGGGGACTGGCTTCCAGAACCTGCTTGTCTTTACCCCTGGTAATTATGATAAAGGTAGTAAATGATCGAATGTTTGTTTTTCTTTCTGAATGACTCTATGTATTTCCTTTGGAAAGAATTTTCTAGATTAAATGATTCATATTAATTCATATAAAACTTTAATATGCTTGTTTGTGCTCTGTTTCTCTGAAAGTGGATATCATCATACTTCATAAATCAAAGTCTTTTCATATTTTTCTAGATTCACCAACTCATCATTTTCTCCAAGAGTAATATTCCAACTTTATGCTAACTAGTTATTTTAAATAATCTAAAATAATATTGATTAATATGGCTGACATATAGTGTAATTTCTCTAATTTTCTTTTTTGAGTAAATCTATCTTGTCTTTAATTTTGTCTGAGATCAATGTTTATTACCACTGCTTTTTTCTACCAATATTATTGTTTGTATGTATCTCTTATTTTCTATCCTTCCTGACTCCTTTGCTTTACTTCTGCCCATTATCTTGTCCTGCTTTTACTTAACCTACCCTGATTTCCCTTTCTAAGGACCCTTCCCTTATAGTCTCCTCCTACTCTTTCTCTCATTCCCATTAATCTACACCCCCCCTTCTTATCCTAGTCTTACTCCCTCTTGTTTCTTTGTGAATTTAGAAGATTTTTTTTTACTCTTCTAAATATAAATTATTCCCTCTTTAACACTTTCTATGAGTGTTATGAGAGTACTCTATGAGAGTAGGGTTCCAGAACTACCAGCTCTCCTTCTACATCTGATTGCTCTGTGCCAGTTTTTGCTCTCTCACTTCATTTGTATAACATACTCTTTTTACCTTTTCCTATACGGTTTTGCTTTTAAGAATCATATCATACACAGCTAACCTTTAATATTTCTGTTGAACTACCCAATTTCTAATAACAATCTTAGACATATGGTTTAATTTTCTACATATAAAACATAAACAATTTGTCCACATCAGCTCCTTTGAAATTAATCTTTGCTGTTTACCTTATATTTCTCTGAGATCTTATATGTTGAATTTTCTATTAAGTTCAGGATTTTTTTTAAAACAAATTCCAGAAATTCATTGAATATCTGTTTATTATTTCCTGGTCTCTTTATAACTTTTTTTTTTGCTGGCTTTCCCTTGCTCATATTGAAAGGCATTTTATTAAGATTCTGGATCTCCTTTTCAGGTTGGTTGCCTTCTTTACATAATCATGGTATTTTTTGGATTGTAATTTTTTTTCCTTCAGTTTTTTCTCAATCTTTCTCATTTTGTTTTTAAAATCTTTACAATTCTCTGATATTTTTTGGTAGATTATTTAATCCCAAATCAAGAAATCTAACCTCTTATAAATACCTTCAGACAGCAGCATTCCTGCCTCACTGTTTCTTTACTCACCAGATATATGCTAGTTCCTTATCACCCAGGGGGTTGTAGCCTCAGCAAATCTGGGCTAGTGCTCCTTGTCAGCACAAGTTCTCTCTATCTTTCCTGACACAATCTTCTCAAACTGTGTGAGAGGTGAAAATTCCTGTATTTGAGGCCAAGGCTAACTCTCAAACTGTCTAACCCCAAGACTCACAGTTTGTTTCATTGGAATTAGCCTGGAGATGTTTACACTTCAAAGCAGCCAAATCTCCATCCTGGTATTTTTCTTCAGATCTTCCCATTTTCTTAGGAGAATCACTGTTCTGCTTCAAATCTTACTTTAAATGTCCAATCTGAGGCACAATTTTGTCTCATTTGTGGAGGGAATTCTGAAGAGCATGGAATTTTCTGATCTACTCTACCATCTTCTTAGAATCCTCCCCAATTAGGTTTTCAACCACAGTCATCCTAGTCTCTTTTTCCTCTCTCATACATTTTCCTATACCCAATCAGATATGAATCCTTGTTGATTCTACCATAATACTTGTTCTCATACTCATTTTCTTTCCATCCAAATTAGCTTATTAATTGTTTCATGAGCTTGACATTGCACTGGACATTTGGAGTAATCTTGAAATTCCTGCTATCCATTCCTTTCTTACCTTTGAGTCTTAGAATTCTTGATCTTCAGCTTATATTCTAAGCTTTATAGAAAATCTTTGTTGATCTTCCACATTTTTAGTGAATCTTCTCTATTTATATTATTTTATATTTATTTATCTGATACATGGTGTATCCTTTAGAAGGATGTAAACTTGTTTGATGTAGGAAGTTTGTTGTCTTTATAGCTCAAGCATCCAGCATAGTACTTTGTATATAATAAATTTTTATCGAATTGAGTTAGGTTCATGTGATTTTAAATTTTATTCTCAATTTTTCTGTTTTAACAAGATGAGTATTTTGTAAGGAGCATATGGTATATTATAAAGGCAAATAGGTACTTATAGCACACTGAGGTATAGATGATGGTAATTGTTTTTGCCCTGTAACTAGATATATCTCAAAATTTCAGGCAATTTGGAAAGCTAAACTGCTTCTCAGCAAATGATCATAAAGGAATGGCACTGATTTTACAAGTCTTTCTCTCTCTTTGGTATTCATTAGATATCAGATTAAAAGGAGTTATGCAGCTAGATATACTTATTAACATTGATTTTCTATTGTTTTAGCATCTAAAAAGTTTGACTTACTACCATTTCAATTCAATTGATTTATTAAACACCTACTACATACAATGCTAGATACTAAAAGCAAAACAGTCCCTGCCTGTGAAAGGTTTTTGAGACCAGTATCATTAATTCTATAGCACAGAATATACCTTTTGCAATGCTTTTGGAGGAAATGTCAGTTCTTGAGGGATTGTGATATCTTCTCTCTGAGATTCAATGAATAGGAGAAAAAATGCAATTTAGCTTATCGCTTGCCTCTTTGCTGTTTTAGACAGCAATAGAAGCTAATTCAGTAAATAAAGCCACTTGTTTTTATTTCTTTCTCCAAAGATAATTTTTTTAATGTATCTCTGCTACAGGCCTTTCTACCTCATTTACCAAGCAAAAGATTGCTTTCTGAGGAAATGAAATTGAAACACATTTCATTATTATAAATTGTGCATTTTTCTCCAAATACTCCTTTGTACTGCACCAAAAGTCTAGCCCTGACCTGAATGCTGATCTTATCAAGCATTTATAAACACTGATTTAGTTACCTGCTACTTATTCCTTCTCTAACCTGCATATGTTTTGTTAAAAAATGAGTCTTTTTATTTCCAAAATACAATCTCTTGTTTCTTTTTCTTTTTCTTAAAACTAGTTGATGGATACTAGTTATATAAGAGGCAAAAAGGGATCTTATAAAAAGAACTTTTGAAAAAAGTTATATGTCTGTTCTTTACTGTATTGCCAAAGACTGTCCTGAGTCTATTTTTTTTAATTCCTACTTGAAACTTTATTTATCCCCCAATTTCTTGTATCACTCCTCCAATTTCTCCTCCCAAATTACTACATACCTTCACAGAGGTTGTCCTCCTTGACTACAATGCATTCTCTTCTCAGCTCCTCTTCTGAGAATACCTAACTTCCTTCAATGCTCGGCTTAAAGTAAAACTTCCCATGAAATTCTTCTCGATCTCCCTTAGTTGTTGATGGTCTTTATTTGAAAATTACTTTGAATTTATTTTGTATTGATTATCTATGAACATATTGTTTTCTCCAGCACCTTCAAGCAGGGATCTTTTCATTTTTGTCTTTGTATTCCAGTGTCTAGCACAGTACCTTGTATGTAGTATTTTTTTCTTTATAAAGCTTTTTATTTACAAAACATATGAGTGATTTTTCTACATTGATCTTTGCAAAAACTTTTTTTTCCCGAGCTTTTCCCCTCCTTCCACCCACCCCCACCCCTAGATGACAGGTAATCTAATACATGCTAAATAGGATAAATTATATGACAAATACAATACATGTATACATATCTATACAGTTATCTTACTGCATAAGAAACATTAGATCTAGAAAGAGAAGAAAAAAAAACAACCTAAGAAGGAAAACAAAACGCATGGAGATATTCACAGAAAGCATTAAAATGCTGTGTTGTGGTTCACACTCAATTCCCACAGGCCTCTCTCTGGATACATATGACTATCTTCATCGCTGAACAATAGAAACTGGTTTGAATCACATCATTTTTGAAGAGAACCATGTCCATCAAAATTGTCGTATGTAGTATTTTAAAAACAAAACAAAATAACAAAAACAACCCCTCCATAAAAATATTCTTTAAATGAATGAATGCATGAATTACCTGCCCTGGGAAACTGGTCACCCCTAAAATAGCTACAAATTGGATTTTTTGAGCCTTAACACAGAATGATATATCTTTCTCTCTTTTTGCTTCTATCTTCCTCAGCTTAGTGTACCCTATTTTCTCTCAAGATACCTTATTTTGCTGAGTTGATATCTTGGCAAACTTTGGTAACTCACATCCCTAATTCCATATGTATAGCCTCATCTTAAATTATAATTTATGATAAAAGATAACCTCAGATATATAAAACTGTATGAAAAGGGGTTTTTAGAAAATAGAATATACTAAAAATTAATCCTAAATTATAAAGGGAAAACTTAGGAAAACTTTCCCTTTATAATTTAGGAATTTACTATATGTTAGGAATTAGGGAAAATTTACCATAACTCTTCCAGAAGTTGAGGAATTTGTTTTAGGTCCTCCTGGTTACAATATATTATCACATGTTTCTTTTACAGGCCAGAAGAAGTTACTACCTTTACCCAAGTAAACAGATTATTATCCAGAAATGACACTGTCTAGGTTGGAGTATTCATATGATTTATACAAAGCCTCTGAATATGTTAGTAGAAATCCAAGAGCAAAATAAAGGGAATGTGACTATTTCTAATCATGGTTTTGGCAGGATAACTCTCCCTTGTTGTTTTGCCAAAATATATTAAGGGTGGCAGCTTGATACTCAAAAATGTATGAAAATGTACCAAAGTTATCTTATATTAGAAACTGTATACTAACTCAATACAATACTAACTTTGTTTGAAAGCTGGGGTAAATATTTTTCTCCCTTCTCTAATTCATCCTGCATAGAAAATGTTGTGAGATTAATTTTCCTAAAACACTGCTTTTTTATTTCTCTTTTTTGCACAGGTATCTTCAATGGCTCTCCCATGCCTACAGAATAATATCTGAATTCAAGAAAAAGAAATATGAACATGTGTTAGGCATCCTGTGGTGAGGAATTGGGAGAGTAGCATAGGTTGGATTAGTTGGCTACTGAAACTCCTATTAACTCTGAATCTGTGATTCTCTCTTATATCACATTGTATCCTAAACGTCTGGTAATATCCTACCTAAAATATTCACTTGCTAAATGATATTTAATGAGATTATGATGAAATTTTAAGTCTAAAAAGTACATTAAAGTACTAGGAACACAGACTGTTTAAAGATACATTATTTAATTTGATGACTGCCTGGATAGACTATTCTTTTGTCTCATATTTTCTTGGTCTTTATCTCTTTTTCTGGTTTTGAAGCTGATGGTAAATTTTAATTCTATGCTTAATGATATTTAAAATCCTATTTAGTTTTATATCTTAGACAAATGTAATTAAGAAACTCTCTGAACCATCCTCAAGTCACTTGATACATTGGCCCTCATTCAACACTGCAATAATGGTTGGCATCTTGGTTATTAATATTGTTTTAGGCTAATTTATGAGTATGATATGAAAATAATGGAACTCCATGGTAATTGGCTTGCAAGCAAGACTGAGAACCATGAGAAGTACCATTATTGAAGATACTAAAGCATTTACATAGAAATCTTCTTTGTTACCTAAGTTTCAAATATTTAAAAAGTTCTCATGGAAAAAAGGGCGGCTATCATCTATTATAAAACAAAACAAAACAAACAAAAATAATCTTGTTTTGGAACTAAAGACTAGATTTCATGAAAAGAAAATCACATAGCCCAATAAGAAAAACTTAGGGCATTTTCAGTTTTTGAAAATAGCACCAGATTTCACAACATAGTTTCCAAATTTTTGGCAAAGGAATTTTGCTGCATCTGAGCAAGAGATCTATATAAGACCTCTGAAGCTTTCAAAGTATAATCCATCAAAGACCAATGAAAGTCTTAGCTAAGCTATTACCAAATTGCATTATTGCCGCAACAAATTTTAGTAGTCTCTCCATTAAATGTATTGACTTAGAACAGGACAAGAGATAGATGGAATGAATGGAAATTTGTACTAAATTAATGCTAATTCTTCAGGGTGAGTCATAATCAATGCATTTTTGTGGGTCAGCTGTCAGTCATGTGTGACTCTTTATGACCCCATTTGGCATTTTCTTGGCAAAGATTCTAAAATACTTTGCTATTTTGTTCTCTAGTTCATTTTATTGAAGAAGAAATTGAGGCAAACAGGGTTGAAGTGACTTTCCTTAGGTCATACAGCTAATAAATATCTGGGGCCATATTTGAACTCGGGTCTTCCTAACTCCAGGCTCAGCACTTTATTCACATTGCCAAGTAGCTGTCCATTGTGCTGGTACTAGATAAATACGAAAATGAGAAAGTTCCTATCCTCAAAGACTTCAATTCTTACATTTTATTAGGGAGATACAGCATATCCAGAAATATATAAATATGGGGTATGCCTTATATTTTATTATGTTATATTTTATTAATTATTTATATCTATATAAACGCATCACAGTATATGTATAAATGTCTATACACACATACACATGTATATGATCTATGTATATATCTGGCATATAATAAATATATTTTGTGTACATGTTCTATACATATTATATATATTTATATTTACATATATTGTGCTGCATAGATATGAGTACATTTGAAGATACAAGTTCTAGTCATTTTGTTAATGTCTTTTATATGCCAAATGCAACTTTTTTTTTTTTAATTTCATGCTGACTACATTTTCATTAGGGTTCATGAGGGTCAAGATCAGTAAAAACTTTGCCTAAATTTCTCAGAAAAGCTCTTGATAGTGGTAACAGCTGTAGTTATGCTTGGGCATGAAGGATTTAAGGAGGAGCAAATTCCCAGATATGCTTAATCAAGTATTTTCTCATCTGCTGCCATTCCATGTACTCCTCTCCAATTCTGTCATTTTTGCCATGGATTATATTGCAATTTGATAATTTTATTTATATTAGTACTCTGATCCTTGTGGTAGATCAATTCAGGTCAACATTAAACATTTTCTTTCTATAGAGTATAAATGGAAGAAATGGAAACTTTAGATAGTACATATTCTGCAACCTGTGTTGCCCCTTCTGTAACAAATAAACCAAATTTGGCAATAAATCCTGGCATGGACTACTAAAGGCTTCAACTTTGCTCTTCTTTGGAACCATACACTGGTATTTCTCTCTTGTCCTTCTGAGTGAACATCTGTGTCTTAAGTTTCTTATGTCCTTCCTTGTCCTTTGGTCCATGGCAATAGCAAAAGTGACCCATAAAGCATTCTCAGCTCAGCTTTTTGAAGATAATCTCAGCTCTATACTAATTATTTTACTGAAAGTTGAAGTAAAATTTCACAAAAGATAAATGGTGTTATTTTCCTCACTGAAACAATTACAGGCCTCAATTTTAAAAAGACATTAAAATATGACAGAATGCCTCAGTTGATAAATGATCAAAAGTTATGATCTATGCCCAAAGGGCTATAGATTCTTGCATATCCTTTGATCTAATAATACCACAGCTAGGCAAGAATCCCCAAAGAGATTTTTTTTTAAAAGTAAAGGGACCTATATAAAAGAAAATATTTATAGCAGCTCTCTTCTCAAGACAGAAAGTTGGAAATTGAGGGGATGCCCATCAATAGGGGAATGACTAAATAAATTGTGGCATGTGATTATGATGAAATATTATTGTTCTCTGGGAAATGATAAGCAGATTGCTCTCAGAAAAAAAAAAACTGGAAAATCTTCCATGAACTCAAACAAAATGAAATGTACTGTATATGGAGTAATAGCAATGTTCTGGGATGATCAGCTGTAAATGATTTTGCTTTTCTCAGCACTATACTGATTCATGAGTGATTCACTCTGAAGGACTTATGAAAAATCCCCTCTATACCCAGAGAATGAACTGATTGCATCTAAATACATTTCTCAATCTCTCTCTCTCTCTCTCTCTCTCTCTCTCTCTCTCTCTCTCTCTCCTCTCAGATTTATGTTTTCTGTCACAAAATGATTTTTGGAAATGTTTTGCATAACTTCAAATGTGGTTTCTTAATAGGATTGTGGTGGGGAAAAGGGAGGAAATCTGGAACTCAAAAGTTTTAAAAACAAATGTAAAAATTGTTTTAAATGTAATTGGTGAAAATATTTAATAAATGAATTAAAAAAGAAATATTACAAAAAGAGAAAATGATTAGGTTGATGTGAGCTCTAAAGTATATATGTTGAGGCACTTACCATGTTGAAGATAGCCATGGTTAATATAATGGTAGTGGTGGTAATTGTGAGAGTGATCCGTGGCCAGGGACGATTTGCAATTATTCCAGATGACTTCAAAATCCATAATAATGAGGCAGAGGCCTTTTTGCTACATTGCTAGAGCAAGAGAACAGGAAAAAAAATATTATGACAATTTTTATACATGTAAATGGAAACTAACTAGTCATAAAGACACACATACTTATATATATTCAGGTGCACACATATACAAGTACCTTTACATATATAAATATATGTGTGTCTGTATAAATATATATATATAAGTATATATATGTGTGTATATATATACATATATACACATATACATATATACATATACATATACACATACACACATATATGTATATATATATATATAAATACATATATGTGTATATATACCTATACCTGTTGGCTACATTTTCAAAGAAGCTAACTTGGTAAGTCATTTAAAATAGTTTTGGGATTATAATTTTAGTTTTAGAATAAATTTGTGACAGCATCTAAATAATATATTTGAAATAATGTCTTTTAAATCTCTTATAATACCTACTAAAATCTGAGGAAAAACACTTGGTCATTAAAATTCTTTTTCTGATTATTTTATGGTGGAGATTATGACCATTTTCATACATTTCCTATAAATTCAATTTATGTGTGGAAAAGGTGGCATAATTTATCTGATAAAATAATAATAGCAATAACAATAATGGTAATAATAATGGTAATTCTTACTATTGAGGCCATACTAAATATTTATAATTTCCAAACTATATAGAATGAATAATTTGTTTTTAAGGCTCAGAGATCTAGTAGGGAAATTAGAAGAGAAGTATGTCACTTCTGTTCTGTCTGCTACTGGAAATATCCCAAAGGTGCTTTCAGTGACCTGAAAAGGATGTGCTTACATGCCAATACTTCTATTCAGTTACTAAAAAGGAAAGCACTCACTTTGTCCATCTGAGCAAGAGTCTAAGAATAATATCAATAAAGTGACTTGTCCTTGGATCACATCTTTCTGAACTCCATCCAAAGAGATGACAAGATTAAAAGATCAGAAGCTTTCAAAATATAGACTTAGAAAAAAATCAAAGTCATGTGAGAACAAGATGAGGTGAATATCATCTCTGCTATCATGTCTGCTACTGAGTTGTACTTTTATTGAACTTACAAAAAGATGAGTTAACATCCTAATATTTTTACTTAACCACAAAAAGCAGGATTTTTTTTTCTATCTATGAACCAACAGCTAAGTGGCATAGTGGATAGAACTTTGGGCCTGGACTAAGGAATATCTGAGTTCAGATCTAACCTAGGACATTCTAGTCTTGGCTTTGGTTACTTGTTTGACACTGAAAAAAGCACCTCACCTCTCTATACCTCAATTTTTTTTTAATTATAAAAGGGAAACAATAAGAACAATAAAAAGGAAACCTTCCAGGGGTTGTAATGAGAATCAAATAAGATCATTTGGGTAACATGCTTAGCAAAATGTCTGGCACATAGCAGGCACTTAAATGCCCATTTTCTCTTTTGAATATAAAGAAATAAGACCCATGAAAGCAACTTGTCTAAGGGATTTCCAGCTTAACTCCATTGAATAAAAGAAAAAGAATGATTTGTCTAAAGAATAATAAATCCATTATCACCTTGGTGCCTTTAGCTAATAAGATGGTATCTATGGATCTCAAGAGTTAAAAAAAATATTTGTTTTTCACTGGATTCTAAAGAAGAAGGGACAGAATAAATATGTACACTACACAATAGTTCACACTTTTCTTAGTGACTCTGATTTATTTCTAGCAAAAGGCTATCCCACTGTGGTACCAATAAAAGTGAAATAATAATCCATTTGAAAATCAGTCATTTACATTATTTTTACTATGTAAGAAATGCAACCCCCTCTTATTTATATTCTGTATATATATTCTTATTCTTTTTATAATCATTCAGCCTGATTAATGAATAGAAATATGTTTGGAATATGTCATTATTTTTGTGAATGATGAACCATTACATTATAAATAGAGAACAGATTAGGGTAATATTTAATTTCAGATATATGTTCACATTATCCTCCATTCATTTAATTATATTGTGATCATGTATCCCACTTTATTAGTAGTTATTTTACTAATAATCCTCAGAGTTGTTTATCTGCAAAAATTCTGCCTGACCCATTTCTCCTAATTGCATTTCTTTACCCTCCTTACCTTTTCAATTCCTTCTGCTGTTCCTTATCTAAGATAACTCAAAAGTCTTAAAGCAATTTTAAGCTACTCAAGCCTATTAAGCTTATAAAGCTATGCAAGATATTAAAGGTTAAAACTGCATTAAGACTTTTGAGACATCCTAAAAAATGGGATTAGAGCATCTATTTGTGGCAAGCATCCCAAATATTTCCCCACTAATGTAGAATCCTACAAAAAGCAATCCCAAAGAACATAAATATGAAAAGGAAGCCATATTTAAAATTTTTAATCTATTTCTGATTCTCATTTAAGTCTTGTACTTCTTTCTTTTAGGTTCTGTGAATGAAAGGATATATTAAAATACGTATATTATTAACTTATGGGACAAGACTTGTGCCTAACTTTAAAGTCTTTGTAGAATTTAACACAATGCTCATACCTGGTCTAGATTTCCCAATCATATACTGTAAACAAATAGAGGATTATCAGACTCTGTATAAACTCTTTCAGCTAATAGGATGTTATTTAATGTACCAAGTAGATCCTGTTGGATGTTAATTCTTAAAGTAGACTTTCAAAATGCCTTATGAGCAGTAGGGATTCATTTCATATTGTTTTTGATAATGATGGTGATGATAATGTCACTAATATTTCAGTGGATCTATGATCTAATTGATGTTGGATTTTCCTCCAATGATGTATGTTTTCCCTTGTTCTGTGCTATTTTACCCATCCAAAATGTTAGGGGCCTTCTAGAAATAATAAAAATATCAAAAAGATTGTAGTAGTACATAGATTGACATGTTACTGTCTTAGCTGAAAAATCAAAGAAGTTTATGCTAAAAGTGTAACACTGGATATTAAAACAAAGTGACATATTAGGTTAGTTCTTGTCCCCACAGGTAGTTATTTTAATATTATACTAATCTGTTTTGCCAAGATTCTAGTTAGAATTAGCTCATTGATTGGATTCTTATTATTAATCTAATAAACAATATTAGATTTTGATACTCATATCCAGTTGCAAAACTTAACAATTTTGATATTATAAAGCAGTTCAGATTTTCACAAAGAAACATTGAGGACATGGTACATTTTAAAAAATACTTGCAATAGAGATTTAAAAAAACCTTTTCTTTCCAATTGCTTTGTTTATGATAATATTTATGTCTGCTCCAATATTCTTTATAATAATTATGCTACATATTTTGCAGGTAAACTTGCTGTCTTTTCAGTTACAGATGAATGCTAATTTACTGTATTCTAGTTCTCTCACATTAAGAAAAAAATAAGTACATGACTAAAAAAATCTATTTATATCAAAAGATATTTTAAAAAAAACTCTGCTAAAATTTTGTTACCATATTTCCACTTATAAAAATCATGAATAAATTATATTTAATATCCTGAACGAATCCCAGAAAAACAGGGTTCAGCTGCCATGTCATGATTCTCTTGAGCCTGATAATACCAAATGTTTATGCCAGTATTATTTATAAGAAGTTCAAAGTAAAAAGCCACAATTGTTTTCCTTTCTTTCATTAACATTAATAAAAAATCTGTAAGAAAAGAGATACAGATAAACGGAGCCAAATTATCTTTTAAAGATGTAAAAATCCTATAATACTGTTAGAAGGAAAACAGTAGTAGGGTTGATGAAAAAAATAAGTGCTTGACTAGAGCAATAAAGATGGGGGTGGGGAAGGAAAGGCACAAACAAAATTACAGAGAGAGAAAGGGGATGGTTTTGAACAGAATGAAATCATTAGTGGTGGTAAAAAACAAACTTTGTTTTACAATTTATTAAAAATATTACTTTCAGTGTTTTTTGCAACAAATTAATGCATTTCCTAGTCACCTTTTTCCCCCTTTAGAATTGAGCATATAGAAGTAAATTCTTAATTAATAAACACATTCTTAATCTTTTTGGTCAAATGATTCATATGCATTAATTGCACATATCAGAATTTGTAATCTAACATACTTTGGCATAAATTCAAATTGTAGTGTTATTACATACTTGATATAACAGTAGAGGAATTTTATTTGTCCCAATAAAAGTAGTTACAAAGCACTTTTATTGAAGAAAACATATTACCACAATGACAACACCAGAGATATTTAAGTTGCAAAAATAATAATGAAACTTGACTTTAAACATTAAATAACCATAGAATGGAACTTGTCATGGAAGTGGATTTGTCATGAAATTCTTCCACAAAGATCTGTTAAAAATAATTTCATTAAATGGGGTCTTCACCTGTAATGATACCATGACAGGCCTCAAGTGCAGGGTTACTACAGTAAGCTTCCTGTTTATTCAGTTATTTCCTTTCTTCATGAGCCAGTTAGTGTTAGTGAGAAGATTTGGCTGTTGATCAAATGGAAATCAGGCCGAAATCTGAGATTGTAAAATAAGTTTTCAGTTTGGCTTGGTTGATTGGTTTTTGGCTGACCTTGGAGAAGAGATTTAGTTACTTGTCTCTCAGTAGCTACAGTATGACGATATTGCTTCTAGTTTTCCTTCCAAAGGTTGTTCAGGATAACATGCAGCTTAATTCAACAATTTTCTGTGAAGTTTCCACTAAAATTCTACACAGATAAGTCATTCTTGAGAGATATTAATCTGCATTTTCAGAGGTTAGGCCAAGCAAAGGGAGTTCCTATCACATATTGCCAGATTGGATCAGAGTTCTCAAATAAAAGTGTAGAGAGGGATTGTATATTATCTGAGGATTAGTCTAGCTAAATTTTGTGAGGCTCATCACTGGTTTGTTTATTGGGTGACTAATTGGATAATAGTAGTTGAATAATTTTGTTTAACTAATTGAAAAAGTAAATTAAATACATTGCAAATTAAGCAATATTAAATCTAGAAATAATTAAAATAACTCCCTCCCCCCTTGCATTTTGTAATTCCCTCCACATTATTTAGCTGAAGGCCCAGGGTTCACACTGAAGGAAAACAAAATATGCAATAATGAGATGTACCACAAATACTAGGAAATACTAATTATCTAATATAGCGATAATTTTAATGATTTGGCTAAATAATGAAGCTCTCCAGGCTTATTATTGTGTGCACATGTATGTATTGCATTGTGTAATTCACTAACCAAATTTGCTGTCTGCTATCACCAGGAAAGAAAGTCTTTACATAAAACTAAAGCAACCAGGCAAAGAAAAACAAAAAAGGAAAAACATAACTAAAAAAGTCAAGGGCTTAGACTTTTTCTACATCTTTCCTACACAGAATATCTAGCTATTGGGCAATTTAAAAATTCTTTTATTTAACTACTCTATGCATTTATTCCTGCACACTCTTCCCTGCCTTTGCAAATATAGCTAACATTTATATAGTACTTACTATGTTCCAGGTACTGTGCCAAGTATTCTATAAATATTTCTTTTGATCTTCACAAAAACTCTGGGAGGTAAATGCTGTTATAATCTCCATTTCACAAATGAGGTTGTGAGAAGAGATCTAGTTTAAGTAACCTGCCCAGAGTACCTTAACATCTCAGTATTCCAGACAATTCTTAGCGATTAGACATAAAAATGAGATAAAAGAATAAGATGCAGAGAAAGTGCCTACCTCCATTGGTAGGGGGAGTTTTCTCAACTGAGTCTTCCCTTTACCATTGAAATAATAGCTCCATTCTCTAATGCTATCTTTTTTTTTGAAATGTATTAATTCATGTTTTTTTAAGAGTAAAAAATATCTCTAAATGCTCTTAGGATCTCAAAAGAAATTCATTAAGAAATTCTCACTTACATCTATAGCTATCAAAAAAATCTTGATACCATAATTTAACTTTTATATTACATATTATATTTTTAACCAAGATAGTTTTCAGCAATCACCTTTGGAAAACTTTGTGTTCCAAAGTTTTATCCCTTTCTCTCCCTCTTCCCACTCCCCAAGATAGTAAGCAATCTGATATAGATTAAATAGGTGCAATTCTAAACATATTTCCATATTCATGATGCTATACAAGAAAAATCAACTCAAAAGGGAAAAGAGAAAAAATAACCAACCAATAAACAACAAAAGTGAAAATAATAGCTTTGATCTACATTCAGTCTCCATAATTCTCTCTCTGGATGCAGATGGAACTTCCCATCACAAGTCTATTGGAATCACCTAACCAAGATTATTAAAAGCATTATAATTTATTGATTAACTGAATTTAAGTATTTTAATAAAGGAAAGACTATTTTTCAATGACAGTAACAAGTTGTTGCAATGATTATTTGTAACATTTCATCTCCCAATTGAAACATAATGCTACTAGAACTGTTATGTAAATACTTGGTGATTTAATTGTATTGTTAATATTTTGATTTGAAAACTTTTATTTGCTCAAGCATAATTAATCTTATTTTCACAAGATAGACTAGGTTTTATTCATGTTTCAAGCACTCATCTTTTTAGTAGTTACACATTTTCATGTCTGTACATGTGTACACAAAAAATATAGTATGTTTTTCAAGGGCGTAAAAGCCAAGAAACTTCATCTGATTATAAGCACATGGCTAATGGAAAATATAGCATATTTAACTCATATGGAAGGGGAAACCCCACAGTCTTTTTATGTACCTGGTTGTGGATATGTTTGAATATATATATCAGTGATACAGGTTTTCAGTTGCCTAGTACACACAAGCTACTCTGTTCCCCCTAAGATAAACTTTATTCACTAATTTTTTGTTTTTATTTTTGTACTTGTTCCAGAAAATGTTAAAGAAATGTTATATTTTTTTTTCATTGATATACAAAAGTAAATTAATCTTTACCTTGTTTGGTATCTTCATTTTGTCATAAATCTAGAAAACAGAGATAGAATGTCTCTGGTTCTTTGTTGTTTCTATTTTCAATTTTAATGACAAAGTTTAAGTCACCATAACAATGCTATCTTACACAAGGCACTTAATTTCTAAGAGCCTCTCTAGTCTCTTCTATAAAATGGGAATAATATCTTTTATCTTTTTGACAGTATGATTGTGAAATAATATGGATATGTGAAAGTTTCTTGAAAACAATAAAGCACTTAAAATTGGTATTGATTAGTATAATGATGTATTTTTCCAAATGGATATTTTGAAATTCAAAGTGAGAAGTTGAAAATTATTAAAATTCTTAGGTAAATTCATAATTTCACAGAATCACTCTATCTCAGAACTGAAAGAAAAATTGGAGGTTATCTAATACAATCTGTATCTTTATAAAAATATCTTTTTATAATACTCTTCTCAATAGGAATCTCACTTATTCTCAATGCAGTCTATTCTACTTTTGAGTGGCTCTAGTTGTTATGAAGTTTTCCCCTACATTAATACAAGATTTACCCCTCTGTAACTTCCACCTACAATTTCTAATTCTGCTCACAAGGGCACAATTCTGATCCTCCAAATGATTGATTAGGTAATGATTAACCAATCATGGTACATTACATGGTACAATATTATTGAGCTAGAAGAAAGGCTGTATATGAAGTATTTGTAGAAGCATGGGAAGATCTGTAAGGACTGATGTAGAGTTATAAAGAACCAGAAAAACATTAGAGGAAATAAATGTGATAATAGAAGTGGAAAGAACAAAACTCAAGAATTATTAAATATATAAATTATATATATGCAAATACATATATATGTGTATGTTTATGTGTGTATGTACATATATATGTCTTTGTATACATATATAGATAGAGATTGAGATAATTTTAAATGATTTATTAATTTATAAAAATTATTATAAGCCATTACATGTTAACATAATTTTTTTTGGAAAATACTATTTTCCAAAACAAATGAAAATTTGTGAGAAGGGTGGTATTATTTAAAATATTTTTACATATCTCTTTAATTTCCAGCTTAATAGAAAACTGGATTCCTTGTAGGGCTGGTTTAATATTAGGAAAATTATCAGCATAATCAATTATATTAATAACCAAACTAACAAAAACCATATGATTTTCTCAATAAATGCAGAAAAGGCATTTGATAAAATCCAACACCCATTCCTATTAAAAACACTAGAGAGTATAGGAATATATGGACTTTTCCTTAAAATGATCAGTAGCATCTATTTAAAACCATCAGCAAGCATCATATGTAATGGGGCCAAACTAGAACTATTCCCAATAAGATCAGGAGTGAAACAAGGCTACCCACTGTAACCATTAATATTTAATATTGTATTAGAAATGTTACCTTTAGCAATAAGAGAAGAAAAAAGGAATTAGAGTAGTTTGTGAGGAAATCAAATTATCATTCTTTGCAGATGATATGATGGTATACTTAGAGAACCCTAGAGACTCAACTGAAAAACTACTAAAAACAATTCACAACTTAGCAAAGTTACAGGATACAAAATAAATCCACATAAATCATGAGCATTTTTATATATTATCAATGAAGTTCAGCAGCAAGAGATACAAAAAGAAATTCCATTCAAAATAACAGTTGATGGTATAAAATATTTGGGAATCTATCTGCCAAGGGAAAGTCAAGAACTATATGAACAAAACTACAAAACACTTTCCACACAAATAAAGTCAGACCTAATCATTTGGAAAAATATCAAGTGCTCATGGGTAGGCTGAGCAAATATAATAAAATTGACAATACTACCTAAATTAATCTACTTATTTAGTGCCATACCAATCAAACTCCTAAGAAATTATTTTACAGATCTAGAAAAAAATGGTAGGAAAGTTCTTTTGGAATAACAAAAGGTCAAGAATTTCAAGGAAATTAATGAAAAAAAAATGCTGATGAAGGTGGCCTAGCTGTGTCAGATCTAAATCTATATTATAAAGCAGCAGTCATCAAAACCATTTGAAACTGCTAAGAAATAGAGTAGACGATCAGTGGAATAGGATAGGATCACAGGGCAAAATAGGCAATAACTATAGCAATCTAGTGTTTGACAAACCCAAAGACCCCAGCTTTTGGAATAAAAATTCACTATTTGACAAAAATTGCTGGGAAAATTGGAAACTAGTATGGAAGTAATTAGGGCTTGACCCACACGTAACACCACATACCAAGATAAGATCTAAATGGGTTCATGATCTAGGTATAAAGAGTGATATTATAAGCAAATTAGAGGATCATAGGATAGTTTACCTCACAGATCTGTGGAGAAGGAAGGAATTTGTGTCTAAAGTAGAACTGGAACTCATCATTGAACACCAGATAGATAATTTTGATTATATTAAGTTAAAAAGTTTTTGTACAAAGAAAACTAATGCAGACAAGATTAGGAGGGAAGCAATAAATTGGGAAATCATTTTTACATTTAAGATTCTGTTTAAGGCCTCATTTCTAAAATATATAGAGAATTGTCTCAAATTTATAAGAATTCAAACCATTTTCCAATCAATAAATGGTCAAAGGATATGAACAAACAATTTTCAAATGAAGAAATTAAAACTATCTCTAGTCATATGAAAAGGTGTTTCAAATCACTATTGTTCACAGAAATGCAAATTAAGATAACTCTGAGATGCTACTGCACACCTGTAAAATTGGCTAAGATGCCAGGAAAAAGATAAAATGAATGTTGGAGGGGATGTGAGAAAACTGGGACATTGATACATTGTTGGTGGATCTGTGAACGGATCCAACCATTCTGGAGAGCAATTTGAAACTATGTTCAAAAAGTTATCAAACTGAGCGTACACTTTGACCTATCAGTATTTCTACTGGGCCAAAATCCCAAAGGGATCTTAAAAGAGAGAAAGGGGCCCACATGTACAAAAATGTTTGTGGCAGCCCTTTTTGTGTGGCTAGAAACTGGAAAGTGAATGGATGCCCATCAGTTGGAGAATGGCTAAATAAATAATGGCATCTGAATGTCATGGAATATTATTCTTCTGTAAGAAATGACCAGCAGGATGATTTCAGAGAGAACTGGAGAGACTTGTAGGAACTGATGCTAACTGAAATGAGAAGCACCAGTAGATCATTATACATGGCAACAACAAGACTATATGATGTTCAATTCTGATGGACATGGCTTTCTTCAATAAGGAGATTTTCAAATCAGTTCCAAGTATTCAGTAATGAAGAAAGCCATCTACACCCAGAGAGAGGCCTGTGGACCTCTGAATGTGGACCACAACATAGCATTTTCACGTTCTCTATTGAGGTTTGCTTGTGTTTTGTTTTCCTTTTCAGGTTTTTTTTTTCCTTGTAGATCCAATTTTTCTTGTACAGAAAAATAACTGTATAAATATGTATAGATATATTGGATTTGTCATATATTTTAACATATATTTAACATGTATTGGACTACCTGCCATCTAGAGGAGGGAATGGGGGGAAGGAGAGAAAAATTTAGAACAGAAGGCTTTGCAAGGGTCAATTTTGAAAAATTACCCATGTTAATAAAAAGCTTTAATAAAAAAAAAAAAGAAAAAAAACCTGGATTCTTATGTCTATTTCTGCTTTCAATCTGTTTCAATCTGTTGTTTTGTTGAAATCCACCAAAAAATTGGCCTTATAGTGCTATGTAGTTGGAAAAGGAAGGGATATTTTAATAGACAAATAACATATTAATATTGATATGTAAATAGTTGTGACCTCATTAACTCCTTGAAAGTATCTTAGGACACTTAGAAGCTCTTGTACTGAATTTTAAGAATTCCTCATATAAACGATAAAACAAAACCAAAACAAAACAACTATACAAATGTGAATTCTTGTTGTTACTGAAATGTTAAAAAAAAGAAAACACGTTTGTCAAAACTATAATAAGTAGGTTAAAGAAGGAAGGTTTCTTTCCTTTCTTTCTTTCTTTTTTTAAGGTAAAGTGCTGATACAAGTAAGGATATCTGATTGTCTTAATGGTAGGACTCCAAATAACAAGAACTATTTTAAAATTACAGGTAAGAGCTCCAAATGAAAAAAAAAACCTAAAGGCAAGCAGTTTTGGCTAATGTACACAAATTGTTGAGCTCCAGAAGAATTTACAAATAGGTAAGGAGTAAACATACCTCCTTTCTTGGAGGAATTTCAACCTCTTCTGTTGTTGCTCTCAAAGCTGATTTACCAGCTTTATTTATTCTTGCCTTAAATTAAGTCACAGCCAATTTGAATTCTCCATGAATTCTCCCAGTCAAACCCTGGGAAACCTTTGATATCAGTATCAGATGTTAAGGTGGAAGACATAGAAATTTCATTTATCATTTAAAAGACAGTGCAAACACTCTGTAGTTATTAAGCATGGAGTATAAATGCCAGGAATGTAGGTGCTTGGGAAACAAAAACAAAAATGGAAATAGTTCTTGCTTTCAAGTAGTTTATACTTTATCAGAAGAAAAAGCAAGTCTCTATATAAATCTGTGTATATATTGCATATACATATGTACATATACATACAATAAATACATAAATGCAAATTTGGGGGGAAGGAACATCTGTGGAAAGGTTTATGAATGCTTCATGTAGAAGATACCAGTTAAGCTGTTCCTTGAAAGTCATTAGGAATTTTAAGGGGCAGAAATGAGGAAGGGATGACAGCTTTAAAAGATATCAAGTTTAGCCAGTACCCAATTTATCAAGGGTTTGAGTTAGTATTGTATTATATACTGAAGGAGATCCAAAGAAAGTATACTAACTATATAGCTCCTGGCCCTAAGAACCTTTTGATTTATTTGGGGAGACCAGACTTATAAACACAAGCATAGCCTAATCTGCCCTGGACGGTCAAGGGATATAAGAGGTCAGAGAAAGGTGAAGTCAGGTGTGTGTTTAAAGGAAAAAAAAAAGAGGATCTTAATATAAATAATATGAAACACTTAAGAGCCCTGGCATTAGATGAAAAATTCAGTATAATAGGAATATGCATGTACAAACATATATAGCAATATGTATATATGCATATTTATATGTAATGTAACGTGTGTGCATATATATGGAGAGAAGAGGGGAGAGAGAAAGACAATGAGAGAGAGAAAAAGAGGGAGAGAGAGAGGGAGAGAGAGATGGGAGAGGGAAGAAGGGAGAAAGAGGGAGGAGGAAAAAGAAGAGAGGAAAGAAAAGGAGGAAGAGAAAGTAAAGGAGGGAGGGGGAGAGAGAGAAAGAGAGAGGAAGGGAGAGGGTGAGGAAGAGGGAGAGGGAGGAGATGATGAATCAGGGAAAATAGCAAGATGGAGTCATAGGTAAGACACCTCCTGCGTGCTTGTGTAAATGGGACCTAGATATGTAATTTCATTAATGTACAGAGCTTGCTTGGAGGAAACTTCTTCAACCAGTGCAGCTTGGCACTTGATCCATAACTTACAAGTTTTAAAGATTTTGATTTGCCCAAGATCATAGAGTCAGTCTGTTAGAGGTAGGATTTGAACCCATGTTTTCTTGAGTCTAAGTTGGGATTCTCTCTGTCTCTGTCTTTCTTTCTATCTTTCTTTTTCTGTCTCTATCTCTCTGTCTCCCTCTTCCAACAACATGAGTCATTTTTGATCACTCATCATCCCGCGGGCACATGGTCATCTGACTTATCTTATTTCAATTCTCTCCTTCTGCAAGGGTACTCTCCTGACCAGACCTCCAGAGACTATGCCTTGGGCAAATTAATACATTGTGATTTGGGCTAAATTCTTTAGATTAATGGATGAAAATTCACCCATTATTTCTAGTCAGCCTGAAAGCACACTTCACATCTATTAATTCCTTCTGAACATCTTGCCATCTGCCCCATTCTTATGACTCTCCAGATAAAAATTCCCTTTTCCAGTCCTCTCTCCTTTCTAGCTATTATTTTGCTGATTAGATTATAAGTCTCTTAAGGACAGGAATAGATTCCCTTTTGAATTTTATCTGTAGTGACCAGGGCATTGCAGGTGTTTAATAAATAATTTTCTATTTGTCCATTCATTTTTAGTAATATCTATTTGAATTTTTTTTAACCGGACTGAATCTTCTCATAAAATGAAAGAAAGAATTTTTTTCCTACTTTGCCAATATTTATTTTCTTTCCTCTTTATCATTCAAATGATTTTTGAAATGAATAAAGGGCTTTAATCTACTTCAATGACCTTGTTCCCTACAATAGTGTGGTGGAGTGAGAAAAGATCCTGATTGGAATCATACACTGGGGGAAGAAGATATGTAATGACATTGTCCTGGGAGTACAACTTTAAATCTATCTTTAAAAAAACAAAACAAAAAAAAAACTATACTTTCATTTTCCTTTCTATAAATGCTACAATTTCTTCATAAAGAAAGGTTATTAAATACTTGTGTTCTTAGGTTCAGAACAGAGCCACAATAGAAATTTAACATCTCACCATAATAAAATATGGATTCAGAACAGAGTGAATCTAAGGCATATATTTCAGTCAGTTAGGTAGGGCACAACTGGCATTTGTAAATAACAATATTAACATTAGGAAAACCCTCATATATTTAGTAAACCACAAAAAAGGGGACAATTTGATATTTAGGATGTGAAATAATGAAGTTCCTTTGTGCTCAATGATATATATTTGTAGCACATAAATAAAAAATAATCACCCACATTGAATTTTGGTTGTATAACATACATAATCTTATTGGCATTTTGAATAAAATCTATACTAGGTTTGGACATATTAAAACACATAATGAAATGTTTTGAATAGGGTATGGTGCTTATTCTTGGAACAATTTGTACAACATGATAGCCTGAACATTTTTTTCCTACTTTCAAAAACCTAAGGATTAAATTTGAACACTAGATGGAGACTTAACGAATAATCTTAAGTGATTCAAAGACGGAAAGATCCTACACACCAATAAATCATCTCCAATTTTGCCTTGTGAATCTTGCCAAAGTTTTCACCTGGAGAGGAGGTAAATATTCTATCATTTGTACTCTTGGAATATTATTTCTGGGTAATAATAGTTAAAATTTGCAAAACTCTTTACATATATTATTTAATTTGATTCTCATTGTGACACAGGTGCTATTATTAAATATCCTTACAGAGATGAAAAAAAATTGAGGCTGAGAGGAGTTAAGTGGCTTTACCAGGGTCATAGAGCTAGAATCTGGGGAAGGATTTGAAATCAGATCTTCCTGGCTCAGCTCTGGTAATCTAACCTTCCTTATTCATTTTATTTGAATGTTAGAGTGCTAGAAATGACTAGAAGGACTAAGAGCCATCATGAATAAATATTATGAAACGATACCAAAAATATTGTGGAGAAAGTAAATTAGAGATTCTGTGGCAAAGCCAAATGCATTTTGAGTGTGTGTATATTTACATAATATGTGTATATACATGTTTATATACAGTTAAGGAAATAACTGTATGCACACACACATATATGTATATATATATATAACATATTTATATAAAAACAAACTCGAAGAAAAATGAAACTACTTTTCCAAAGCCAGAAAAGTTTCAGCAAAGAGTAATTGTTATTTTCTTCTATGCTTTTCTTGCTATAATTGATCAAAGACAGTGGAAAGGAAAAGAGAAATTATCTTAAGAATCCATACCTATAATATACTAAAGTAAAATGATCTAATAATTTTAAATAAATCATACAGTGCTATATTCTGTTGTCAGGGAAAACAAAACAGATAAATTTGACTTTTTCAAAATTCCCTATTAAATGGAATTGAGAGTATATATCATTTGTGATGAATGCCTTCTCTGATAACTTGTCAAAGTTGCTTCATGTAAAGCCAGTACAAAAGCTGCCAAGAAGATATGTGATTATTTATTCTTTATCATTCAAAAAGAGCTATTATTTCCTTTCTTTTCTTTTTTAAATGGAGTACTTCAGCATATTAAGTTGTAATAGGATTGCTGAAAGGGAAAGATATGTAACCTTACTCATTTTTCTAGATCAACTCCATCCTAGTACCTCATTTGGCTCATTGGCTTATGTGGGATGGTATTTTGGATGGGTTAGAAGGCACAGTTCATTTCTAGAACAATTTGCAAACCATGTGGAATAGTTGAGGCATGCAGGCATGCAACAAGAGCCTTAGAATGCTATTATATCTAACAGCAGGTGGGCCCAGGTCCAAGAAACAACGCATATTTGTCTTTTTATCCCTAGCAACTAGGCAAGGGATTGACACAGAGTAGGTATAATAAGTGCTTGTCATGTACAAATGAAGGGAAAAGTGCCCAAGATACCGTTAATGCCCATCAAGACATCAACTTAACATTCTCCTGCTTGTTTTGTAACAAAGATGGACAATCCATAGCCCTCAGGTTATATCTGAGAATTACTGATAGTAACATAGAATTTCAAAGCTAGAAATGACCATATAGATCATCTGTTTCAACCCTTTTGATTTGACAACTCTCTTCAGAACATTATATGTATGCATCAGAGAAAAATAAAATACTATTGTGAATTATTTTAATAGTATAGGTCAAACTAATGGTTTGTGCTCTGAACCCAAAATGATATTACAACACAGAGACACATGAGGGAGCTGTAGCCAACAATCACTAAAGAAAACTTTTTATGGAAATGGCTATGAAATCTTTATTGACAGTTGTACAAATGTCACAATGTTATAGAAGAAGTAGGTCATGCAGGAAAAAGTCTCACCAATGAATTAGCTCAACATTTTGCTTTTCAAAAGCAGTTTTGAAATCAAAGTGGAAAAGAAGCAAGAAATATCATTCACACAAAGCAAATTGCATAGGTATGTGAATAAGTAGACAATGGTGTCAATTTCCTCTTTTATTCAATACAACACATGAATGAGGTAAATATCTTTATGAGCATTTTTATCTGGTTAACTTCACTGGAATCATGAATGAACACAATTTTACTTGTACTAAGAAATATAAAGGTATAATATTTATTAATGTAATGGATTAGACTAAAACTTCTAAGATTGGAATTATTCACTTAAGTGAAATGATTATTATTTTAGAATATTTTAATATGCAATAATTTTTAATTTCACATATTTAGAAATTTTAATATATTCTATTTCTCTTAATTTTCCCATCAATTACCTATTAGATTGGTCACAGCTTATTATTAACTATTGAAACTTCCTTAGAATAACTTCAGAGGAAAATCACAAATTAATACAAAAATTGACATAATTTTATATTTCCTCGGTTGATCCTTATATGGTTAAAATAACTTAAAATTTTTTTATTGAATGTTATTTACTTTTTTCTTGACTATATCTTCTGAACAGATAATTTATTCCTAGCAAATGACGTTATTTTGAGCAGTTAAAAGAAGAAGGTTGGCCTGCCTTCCTTCCTCTCTCCCTCCATTTCTTCCTTCCTTTCCTTCCTTCCCTCCTTCCTTCCTTCTTTCCCTTCTTTTCTTCTTCCTTCTTCCTGTCCTCCCCTCTTCCCTTTCCCTTTCTCTTTCTTTTTTCATTGTATTATTTTTTCAAATAAGTTAAAACCAAAGAGTACCTACCAGAAGCTGTCCAGCAAAACAGATGAAAAGGATGAAGGAAAGCATGAGAAATGCAGCTCCAAAGGAAATTCCAAGAATAGATGTTCTAACAACAACAACAAAACATCAGGTTAATATAGAGATAATATGGTCCCAAAGATAACCTCTAAAACTTACACCAATTATTTTTTTTCTATTAATAGCTAATCTAAATGCCCTTTATAATTACACACACAAAGTGAATACTTTATCTGCTTTTAGTCCAGATCTTATCGTGTGTGTGTGTGTGTGCGTGTGTGTGTGTCTGTGTCTGTGTAAAGAAATTGAGATGAGACATTTTCAAATCAAGTGACTCTATACTACTATAATTTAATTAGGTGTTTATGAAAGATTTCTCAGTTCAATTTGATATGACTCAAATATTTTCTTGCAAATGACAGTACCATCATGGAGATGTTTTCTATGTATGAATATATGACTTAAGAGATAATCATTATTTAGTAACTGGTACTACCTCTTCTCCCATCCATGTCTCCTTACTCTTTTATAATGGAGCCCTTGCTGTTGTGACCAGGAAAGATGATGTTGCTACCACTGCTTCTTAAGGAAACCACTGCTTTGAAGAATTCCTTTTATGATCCTCCTACTTCACTGGAGCCTGTTTATCCTTTTTCTATCAGACATAATGGGAAAGGTCACAGAGTTCCAGCCCTACCCTCCCATTGGAGTATCTTTGATCCTGGAAACTCCTAAAAGATTGAATTAACTCTAATGGGCAGCATAAAAATTTCTACAAAAGGGGCAGCTAGGTGGCACAGTGGATAGAGCATGAGCCCTGAAGTCAGGAGGACCTGAGTTCAAATCTGGTCTCAGACACTTAACATTCCCTAGCTGTGTGACCCTGGGCAAGTCACTTAACCTCAAATGCCTCAGCAAAAAGCAAAAAAAAAAAATCTACAAAACCAAGTAAAAAGAAGTAATTTATAGGACCCTGGATTCTGGAAATTGAAGATATGTTCTATATTTGTAAAGTACTTATTATGGTGTGTCATGTGATAGGCACTATAAAATGTTTATTCCTTTTCTTCACCTCCCCAATAAAGACATAGATTAGTATTTGGAGCTGGGCTCATATAGATTATTATGTCCTTAAATTCTTTCACCTGAAATTTTATTGGTATGGTATAGGCATAGGTATAGACACCAGGGTTCTCAAAAGCTCTACTTAAGGAATATAAGCTCAAGAAAATTTCACCAAGTTGGAAGGGCTTTGAGTATGGATAGAGATTTGTCATCAGATGTATTCTTTCAGCCAAAAAAACTGCAGAAGAATCAAAAACTCTTTACTAAAGTATAGAAGACATTTTGATCTGCATCCACAAAGAAAATATTATAAAGATGAAGTTAAGATTTCTCAAAATATTAACATAAAAAGGAAATGTTGCTTTCTTTTATACTTCTCCATGTTTTACCTCTCCACAGACTCTATTTCTTTTTTTCTTTTTTTTTTTTTTTGCTGAGGCAATTGGGGTTAAGTGACTTGCCCAGGGTCACACAGCTGTTACATGTCTGAGACCAGATTTGAACTCAGGTCCTCCTGACTTCAGGGCTGGTGCTCTATCCACTGTGCCACCTAGCTGCCCCCCAGACTCTATTTCTTAATGAAGATAACAGAAGAACACATTCTTATTGCTTCTAGGATAAGATACAAACTCCTCTGGCATTTACAGCCATTCATCATATGACCCTAACCAGCCTTTACAGGTTATCTTCATAACATCTCCCCTCAAATTGGCTTCTTTACTGCTTGCTGTATGCAACATTCCCTTTGAACAAATCGTCCCTTATGACTAAAGTGTGTTCCTCCTCACTCAGAATCCTTAACTTCCTTAAGAGTTCAGTTCAAGAGCTATGTTCTACACAAGACTTTTATTGGAAGGAATCCTACCAGTACTTAGTGCCCTCACCCCCATTATTTTCTACTTGTTTTTATATATATTTGTTCTATTCTTTCCCTTTATCTCCAAAGAGATTACAGCAATCTTGAAGGCATGAGATCTAGCATTTTTTTTGTAGTTGTATACCAAGGATTTTCCATTATGTCCTGTATATTTTAAGCAATAAAAACTTATTTAATGAGTGCTCATTCAAAAATCAGATCAAATACAGACATGCTAGTTAGCTTTCCAGAAAATGAGTCTATTGCCATTATCTTTTTTTTTTTTTTTTTTTTTTTTTTTTTGCTTTTTTGGCTGAGGCAATTAGGGTTAAATGACTTGCCCACGGTCGCACAGCTAGGGAATGTTAAGTGTCTGAGACCAGATTTGAACTCAGGTCTTCCTGACTTCTGGGCTGGTGCTCTATCCACTGCCCCACCTAGCTGCCCCCGCCATTATTTTGATAAGAAAGATGTAGTAAGGAACAACTAAGTGGTGCAGTGAATAGAGCATCAGCCCTGAAGTCAGAAGGACTTGAGTTCAAATCTGCCCTCAGATACTTGACACCTTCTGGTTGTGTGACCCTGGGCAAGTCACTTAACCTCAATTGTCTCAGCAAAAAAAAATGTAGTTAAACAATCTAATAGAGGTTGCCTACAATTCTGCTGGAAAGCTTTAATGGTTACATTCTTGTTTACAAAGTTGTTCATTTTAGTTGTGGGGCTGATAAGGGATACTCTGTATCTGTCTCATCAAGTAGCAATGGCTAAACATTGCCTCATTGAGGCAGTTAGGTGGCATAGTAGATAGTATCAATTTGTAAAGTCAGGAAGTTTTGAGTTTAAATCCTCCCTCAAATGTTTATTAAATGTGTGACACTGGAAAATTCATTTAATCTCCCTTAGTTTTATCATCTGTAAATGGGGATAATTTCAGGTTATTGTGAGAATAAAATAAGAGACATAAAGCTTTTGGTAAACTTTAAGTTGCCATACTATCTATCTATCTATCTATCTATCTATCTATCTATCTATCTATCTATCTATCTATCTAT
>JAJPUD010001235.1:202969-261641 GCA_023553655.1 Myrmecobius fasciatus
TTTCTATTGGGCCTATATCCCAAAGAGATCTTAGAGGAGGGAAAGGGACCCACCTGTGCAAGAATGTTTGTGGCAGCCCTTTTTGTAGTGGCTAGAAACTGGAAACTGAAGGGATGCCCATCAATTGGAGAGTGGCTGAATAAATTATGGTATATGAATGTTATGGAATATTTTTGCTCTGTAAGAAATGACCAGCAGGACATTTCAGAGAGGCCTGGAGAGACTTGCTTGAACTGATGCTGAGTGAAACGAGCAGAACCAAGAGATCATCATACACAGCAACAACAGTATTACATGATGATCAATTCTGATGGACATGGCTCTCTGCAACAAAGAATTGTCTCAAACCAGTTCCAATTGTTCACTGAAGAAAACCATATACACCCAGAGAGAGGGATATGAAATATGGACCACAACATAACATTTTCATGCTCTCTATTGATGTTTGCTTGCATTGTGTTGCCTTTCTCTGATTTTCTTTTTTTTTCTTGTAGATAGGATTTTTCTTGCACAACTTGTCAAGTATTTCAACATTATTAACATGTAGTGGACTTCCTGCCATCTAGGGGAGGGGAGGGAACTGGGAGTAAAATTTGTAATTGAAAGCTTTGTAGAGATCAGTGCTGGGGAACTACCCATACATATGTTATACAAATAAAAAGCTTTAATAAAAAAAAGAAAAGAAAAAAATCACACATACTTACTTTGGTAATACTAATATCTGCACAATAAAAATGCCAAAGAAGATGAGGCAAGCACAAGTCACATAATACTTGAATGCAGGTAATGTGGTTGCTCTGTACTAGAAGAAAAAACAAATAAAAATCATTAATTAATTTATTATGGAGAGAGAAATATAAAAATCCATCAGCCCAATTTATATTTAGAAAACACTTCACTGACTTGAATAACATGATTAAAAATAAAATAACTATAGTGTTCACCAAAGTATCACTTAACACTAGTTATCTGAAGTCTACCTCTGTCATGCCCATTTTTCCCCCTTTATACAATGTAACAGAGGCATGTCAGAGAGCCTTAATACTGCTTTCTATAGCTTTTGAAAGTCCTTTCTTTATGTCTTTGAATATCTCTTTGGGGGAAAAAAGGGTAAAGAACTTCCTAATAAAATGAAAAGATGTTAAGGAACAATAAGTTATCTGCAAAGATCCAAATCATCCCCAAAATGTCAAATTATGTAAATTTACTACACAAAGCCTGGCTAGATAGACTTTTTAAATTTGCTATGCTGTATAGGAAATAAACACATCCTTAGAGAATATATGGTATCATGGATTAGAAACAGGGAAAACTAGCTTCAGATACTTTCCTTAACATATAGTGGCTATATCATCCTGGAAAGTTATTCAATCTCTTTTTGAATAAGTCAACATTGTAAAATTATAAATCTTTACTTTGGAACTTTTTACACTGGAAGTTTTTTACACCAGTGAAATCACTCATTCAAAAAATAGAGATAAACATATTCCTCTCTATATCTTATTGTCACTTTGTAGATTGGATTCAATTAGGCAAAGAGTTCCTTCTAAGAATAAGACATTGTTCTCTGTATTGAGATAGCCAACACAGTTTAAGAAACAGGGATTTACTATACTGATCTGATGAATCTTTTTATTCTTAAAAATGTGAAATGCTGTACTTAATTTGTTCACATCTATGGTATTGTCCTTGAAATTCCAGTTACTCTAGGCCCCCTAGCAGGGTATTCATACAGTTTTTAACATTATCTGGAAGGGCATGCCTATTAGTGATGTTTATGCTGTGCAGCAGCGTATGAGAGTTAAAAGATTAAAAAAAATACATATGTTTAGAATAAAAAGGATAAGAAATATCTTTGTGACATTCTTTCAATATTCACTAGGATTAACTAGACTCTTGTAGACACCTTACTATCATGTATTTCAAAAGATAATTTGGGGGCAGCTAGGTTGCGCAGTGGTTAGAGCACCAGCCCTGAAGTCAGGAGGACCTGAGTTCAAATCTGATCTCAGATATTTAATACTTTCTAGTTGTGTGACCCTGGGCAAGTCACTTAACCCCAATTGCCTCAGCAAAAAGCAAAAAAAAAAAAGATAATTTGGAACATTTACATATTCCTTTTTCAACATCCTACATAAGTGTGTATATATGCTTATGAAATTTGTATGGCTATATTAGGAGTAATTGATTTAGAGAAGGCTTTAGTAGCCTTCTCTCAAGCTTTTCTGTGTTTTTATAGTAATCAAGTTTTGATGAGGCACAAATGAGGTAGTATATGCAAAGTACTTTTAAAGCTCCTTTAAAAATCTCTATATAAATGCTTACTATTATTTTTAACCATCATTATTAACTCTTAGAGCACTTGGAAATAGAATAAAAAAGAGACATTAAATGCTGAATCCTTCCCTGAGGATTTCCAAAGCTTCAGGATCTTAATGTGGTGGTACAAAAAGAGGTATATGTTAGAAAAGTGCTACTAACACATTTTAATGAAATATGTCATTGAAAGTCCAGATGAATTTGTGTGCTAATAAATGATCTATGTTAGCATAATTATTTAAATATGATTAATCCACATACAAGGGATTACACTTTAATCTGTTTAAATTCTTAAGTAGTTTTTACAGAAATATCTATAGGAATTAACAGTAAAATGCTCGTTAATATAATTTTTAAAATGCTACTTACTGTCTACCAAAGTGGAAAAGAACTGGTACAATCAATTGAGTCAAATCCAGTATTATTTTTAAGGGAAAAAAAACCCTAAACCTGATATATATATATATATATACGCATATATATATATATATATATATATATCAATTGTTTGAAGGCTAACACTACTCAATTAAATTGTAAATGAGAATAAAAATAAACAACAATTTGTAAATTATCAAAAGTTAAAACACAGTGATTAGAAGTGGACAAGATGATTTTCCTGGCCACAAAGACACAAGGTTATTTTCTTGTGAAAATATTTTGACAGAGAAGTTGATATTACATACCAAATTTGGGCCAATGTCTGTGATGTAACAAAAGATAATTATTTCAGGTGAATTTTCATTTTAATGTATGTTTTGCTACATTAGAGTTTTGTATCATATTTTTTGTACTTTTATAGGAACATTGTGACTCAAGGCTATAATCAAATGGTTTAAGGATGGAAATAATGATTTGCTATTGCCCCCTTTTCTAGGTCAACAAAAAATAGAATATATCAGGAGACAAAATAAAATTTAACTAGGAAAGATTTCTCTCTCCCATGCTCTAATTCAATACTCGGCTGGCTATTGCATATATATATTCATAAGCAGTCATGTTGAAATTTGGCCTATAAAAAATAAAGAAAATTTCATCTGTTTATTTGTGCTAAATAAACATTACAATTTGGAGGTCACAACTAGAAGTCAGTAACACCCAACAAAGATTAAAAATGTCCATTTTCTAAATCCCCTTAAGAAAGGTGTTGGATATGAACTACAATTTTTCCTCCAAAACAGTGAACGTGTGTTAAATTCAATGATATTTTCTTTTTAAAGCACATTACAAATGTATTGCCAAGAAGTTGATGTTCTGTTTTAATTTTTTCCTAAGAAAATTAAAAATATATATATTTGCCCTTAGTCCATTAGCTTAATGCAAGTATCTGAAACAACTGCTGCCAACATCATTTTTGTAAGCTGTGTAATGGGTATAGAATGGATTGTGGCATGCAAAGCAAAAGAAATCAGGTTTCCTATGGTAACAAAAATACATTCATGGAGGAATGAAAGGAAAAGCCAAGAATGATTCTGACATATTTAGCTGTAGTTTTAAGGCCATATGCAAATAATTTGAAAAGAAACCTCAGAAAGACTTTTAAAAATGACTTTAGCATTTCAGAAAAAACAGTTGGGTTTAAAGTGAAAATAGCTTACTTCTTTCTCTAAAGTTTTGTTATAGAAAAGCAGAGAAATTCTTTGGATGTCTTCAGATTTGAGCCACTGCCTGAAAATAAAAAAAAAAGACAGAGATTATAATAAAGCAAAATTGCCATTAAAGCATCTGTAAAAATTATTTCTTTTTAAAAAAGAATAAAATAATTTCTATTCCATTCCCCAATCTTAAAAAAAATAAATGATAAAACATGAGTAAGCCAGGAACAGAGAAAAAAACTGAATGGAATAATTGCTTTGGGTATAAAATCCTGAGACTGTAATGAGGTTCGGCCAATGTTATATTCTTATTTACATATTTACCAGCACATGTCCTACAGAAATATATATATATATATATATATATATATATATATATGTTCAAATGGCCAAAATTTGATAGAGGAGATGGGGTGCTCATTAAAAAATATATGAATTCCCTATTCTCATTTTCATTACTGATGCTATATTGAAATTACACAAAACTTCTTTCTTGCAAAGGATATCTCTAGATCCTTGAGAAAATACTCTATTGATTCTCTTCAGCACACAATGCTTCACTCATTACAAAGCAAGAAAAGTATGTCTTCTAATTAGCATACATAGCTTTCAGGTTCTGTTTCTACCTCCACAACATACTTACTCATTTTCTTTACTCACACAAATACCACTTTGGTCTAGTACATTATGACCTCTCGACTAGATTATTGCAACAATCTTCTAATTAATATATCTTCCTCAAGTTTCTCACTGTCCCAGCCATCCAACAAACTAATGTCGAAGTTATTTTCCTAAGACCAGACATGACCATGGCACTTCCCTATTAAATCAATTCCATTTGCTATCTATTTCTAGGACAACATATAAATTTCTCAGGTTAGCTTTTAACATCCTTCATAATTTAGCCACAAACTATGTTTCAAGTCTTACTAGACATTCCATCCTCTCTTGTATTTTGAGACTGAGTCTAAATGGCTTTTTTCTATTCATCAAATCAACATTACATCTTCAATTTCTCTGACTTTTTGGTCCATTCCACAATTCTTCAATACACTCCCTCCTTACTTTTAACTCATTTAATCCTTCTCTTCATTTGCTAAGGTCTAGAGACATAAAGTAAGCCAGAAAACAAAAAGAAAAATAAAACTGCTCTCGAGCTCACAGTTTGATGAGGGAAACAATATGTGGACTATTATGGTCAAACATGATATAGATGGAACACACTGAAGTTATCAACAGAGAGAAATTTTTAGGATTAAGGGGAAATGAGAATTACTTTTCACAGAAGATGAAAATTTAGATGAGACTTAAAGGAATCCAAGGAAGCTAAGATATAGAGATGAGACAGACAGTTTCAAACATGGGAGATAGTCAATGAAGAAACTTTGAAGTGGGAGATGGAGAACATTGAGGAGGCCAGAGTAATGAGTTCACAGAATGCATTGAGGGGAATGCATTAGAAGAAACCTGCACAGGAAGAAAGGGGCCAAGGTATGTAGGACTTTAAAAACAAAATGGAGTATTTCATATCTGATCTTAAAGGAAATAAGGTGCAACGAGGATAGTATAGTATAGGAACAGAGGGTGATATGATCAGATACAGGGTTTGGAAGATCTGGTTGACAGATGTATGAAGAATAGACCATGATTATTCTTAACAGTGTTCTAGTCTTGTGTCAAGAATGTTTGATTTGTTATCCAAAGTCTGGTCCATTTTCTGTAACCTTTCAGGGACACTCAAACAATTAATATTTCTTAGTCATAGGAAGGATGGATGGGATTGTTGCTAGACACTCATTCACAATTTCCAACCAATCCTATTGTCCCCTCTATCTTGGCTCTGTAATCAATCATTTTAATTTTTACATTTATGATGGTGAGCTCTTGTAACCAATCACAACTTGCAGCTCAGCTTTGAAGTCTTATTCTTTGTTCTGTATTCCCCAAAACTATAAGAGAGAGCTATTCCCCTCACTTGGGGTCTTAAGTTTTGCTGAGGAAATTGAGATCCTACTTACTAGCAAATTTGTGCTTTACTAATAAATTAATCATACTTGGAACTTTGGATGTCAGTTCACCTTAATTTTAACTGCTACAAGGGCTGCACCACGGTGGTAAGTAACATTGGAGAAAAGAAGTGGGCATATTCCTACTAAAGTATAAAGAATGAAGTAAGCTATGAAGGAAGAAATCATAAGTTGAAGTAATAGCTTAGATATGGAGGGTATGTGTGAAAGAAACGAGTACCTGAGAAGTATAGTTAGATTGTGAGTCTGAGTGACTAGGAGGATGTTGGTACACTGGACAGTTATAAAGTTAGAAAGAGAATATAGCTTTGGGGTTAAGATTTAGTCAGAGTCAGCTTAAGATGTCTACAAAAAAATTCAGCTCAAGATGCCTAGTAGGCATTTGGTGATGTGAAACTAAAAGTCAAGAGGCAAGTTAGGGCTGAACAAATAAATATAAGAATCATATTCATAGATACAATAGTTGAATCCATGGAGCTGATGAAATCATCAGATGAAAAATATAGAACAGTGATGTTAAACTCAAATAGAAATGGGAGACACTGAATTGTACATAAGAATACATCTAGGCTATATACTGACTTAGAAAACTACATACTAATATTATCTTTGTTTCATTCTATTTTTATTTATTTTGTTAAATTTTCCTAAAGATATATCTGTATCTATATTTTCTCTCCCTCTTCTCCTCTTCCTCCTTCCCTCCCTCCCTCTCTCTTTGTCTGTATATATGTATATATACTTATGCACATATATATATATATATATATATATATATATATAAATCTTTTAAACACATTTTGATTGATATTGACTGTTTCTTGTATCTCTCCCCACAATTGTCCTGTGCTGAATTGATCTTTGTATTGAAATTTAATGCTATAGGGGCAGCTAGGTGGCATGGTGGAGAGAGCACCAGCCCTGAAGTCAGAAGGATCTGAGTTCAAATCTGGTCTCAGACACTTAATATTTTCTAGCTGTGTGACTCTGGGCAAGTCACTTAACCCTAATTGCATCAGGAAAAAAAAAGTTAATCCTACAAATAATACTAGCTGTTAACTGATTTAGTCAGAAATCCTGGAAAATGAAGTCAAATGGGCCTTTCAGAAGCATTGGTCACAATAAGACTAGAGGAAGTGACAGAATTCCAAAAGAGCTATTTGAAATCCTAAAACACTTTATTAAAGTAATGCACTCAGTATGCCAGAAAATTTGAAAAACTCAATTGTCATTGGATTGGAAAAGATTAGTTTACATTCCAGCCTAAAGAAGGGAAATGTCAAAGAATGTTCAGATTACTGAACCTTTATATGGACCAAGAAGCAACAGTCAGAACCAAACATGGAACAACTGATTGGTTTAAGATCAGAAAAAGAATAAAACACGGCTGTATATGGTTACCTAATTTATTTAACTTATATGCAGAGTACATCATGTGAAATGACAGACTGGGTAAATCAGAAGCCAGAACTAAGGTGGTTGGTAGTAATACCAATAATCTGATATTCTGCTACTCTCATGGTAAAAAGTGAAGAAGTATTAAGAAATCTCTTGATGATAGTGAAAGACGAAGGTGCAAAAGTTGGGCTCAAGTTTAACATCAAAAAATTAAGATCTTAGCAATTGGTTCATCCCTTCTGACAAACAGAGGGAAAAGAAATGGAAGCAGTATCAGATTTTATATTCTTGGACTTTAAGATCCTTGTAAATAGCAAATGCAGCCACGAAATTAAAATGTTTACTTCCTGAAAGGAAAACTATGTCAAATTTGGTCAGTGTATCTTGTCAGCAGAGGTTTGTGTAGTCAAAACTATGTTTTTTTCCCAGTAACAGTCTATGTCTGTGATAGTTGGACTATAGGGAAAGCTGAGTGTCATCGAAGTGAAAGTTTTGAGCTGTGGTATTGGAGAAGACTTTTGAGAGTCCCTTGTTCAACAAAAATATCAAATTAATCAATACTTAAAGAAATTGATTCAGATTATTGACTAAATGGTCGAATACTGAAGCTGAATCTTAAACACTTTTGCCAAATAAGAAGACAGAACTTGGAGGAGTCCTTGATATTGAAAAAGATTGAAAGTAAAAGAACAAGGGGACAGCAGGGAATGAGATGGTTAGATAATGTCATGGAAGTAATGAATGTGAGGTTGAAGAGACTTCAGGAGATAGTGGAATAGAGTGTTGTTAATACATGAGGTCAGGAAGTGTTGGATATAACTGAACACTTGAACAAAAACCACAAAGTTAGTTGAGCCCTGGGAGGGACACATTATTCTTTCCATCCTGGGGAAATGCATAGCTTCTTTATTGGTTAGTAGGGCAGTAATGAGATTTAGTTAGACTAGTCAATTTTTGATAAATTGTTACATATGGTAAAATTTGCTTTTACCCCCTCAAAGCCATCTCAATTTATTGCTGCAAACCCAGTTCAATTTTCACATGTATAGCTGATAATTTTTCTTGTCTTTTTTTCTCTTCTCTAAGATTACTCTTCTAGCTTCTTAACAGGCAATTCATAAATAGAAAGTCTTGCAGTTAGTTAGTGGAGTCTAGATTGATTACCTCCTGTATGTATGTATACATTAACTATATGACTTCAAATAAATATCAATTTTAGCTTTTTAAATAATCACTATCAATATGATAATATTCCTTCTTGACTTTTGTTATTTCTTATCAGTGATGCACAGCAAAGCATATTTTGTAAAAAGAAATTAAAACACTAAAGAACAAGATATAAAATATTTTTTATAGGTGAGAAGTCTAGGACACAGGACACACAAAGTATGACTATGTAAGACAAATATATCCAAGGGATAATGATAAATGAACAAATGAAAATATTTCAAAAAATAGCAACAGAAACAAAAAGACAAAAGCATGTAATTTCTGTCTGATAATAGGAAAATAGGGATGGGAAAGGAAAATGAACAATAATGTATAATTCTTAAAATATGGCAACATACTTTTGAGCGTTGATTCCATCGATTGCCTGAATCATCCTTTCATTCAATTCTTCTTCAAATCTTTTCTTCTGTGATTTGGTTCTAAAGGAAAATAAAAGTATCATTAAGGAATAAATGCTAAAAAATAACTAACCTGTTTTTGTACACATGATGCCAAAACATTTGTTCAGTTTCAGAAAGAAATGTTCTTGATCATTAGGTTGTTTTGCTAACACAGTATCAAACATCAATGCTTATTGAATTTAGTGAATTGTTTAGTCGTAATAGAGAAGAAAATCTACATGTTATGATATTAATATGATTCTATGTGTTGTTCTCACAATATATATATATACATGCATATATGTTTTTCCATAATAAAATTATTTGAACTTTATTTGCATCAGAGATCACAAAATGGGGAAAATTGATATTTTGACTGCTTTTTAATTGCCAATCACCAGTTAAAAATGACAGGTTTTTTTTTCATGTCTAACTATAGCCTACCCATCTAAATAAAACACATACATAGAAATGTATACATAGAAATGTGGATATATAAACAAATATCCATTTTTTCTCAGCTATCAATTAAAACAAAAAAGCATGAGAATAAACAGGATTTAGAGAAAGAAAGGGTCTGATGGTATGTTGGTGATGTTGAGAAAGGTAGTTAGGCATTGTACCAACCTCTAGTATACAAAGATGAAAATGAAATACTACTTGACTTAAAGGATTTTACATTTTATGAGAAAAAATCCAAATCCAGAGACTGGATTCAGTTCTGCTTTATCAGAAGATTCTTTAGACTAAAAGTTAACTTAGCAAGCATTCATTTTGCGCCTACTATTTTAACATACTGTGCTAAATGCTGGGCAAAGAAAGGCAAAAAAACAGTCCCTGTTCCTTCAAGAAGCTCATGATTCAATGGGGAAGACACATAAAATTATGTTTACTTTTTCTTCTCCCTCCCCCCATTTTTCTCTCTCTCTCTTTACATATACACACAGTTGCATATGCTTATATACCTATATATGGCACATATATATGTACATTGTATGTACACATATATAGCAATATAGTATTTATATTATATGTTGTATATTATAGGATAAACTGGAGTTAATCTCTGATAAACTTAGAAGGAAGAAATGTATGTATTAATCATAGGTTCAATGTAAGATAATTCTATTCAGCAAAATAATTTGTATATGAGTTTTTGTAATCATGTATTATCGATATTATTTCTTTTATCAAATGATATTAAATTATATTGTTTTGTTTTTAGAACTGAAAGCAATCCAAAAGACTCATTTTTTTTAGGAACCAGCTTTTTTAAAATGATGATAGATTATACCTTCTAGAGATATAAGCAAATATCTCTCTCTATATATTTATTTATGTAAATAAATTACTTATTAATAATTTATAAATAAATTATATAAATACATTTATTTGATACCATAAGTTATACCTTAATGTACGATGCTGAAAGTGATGCTGACCCATTGGAACATCCTAGAGAAAAAGGAATATGTACTAGTCACATTATGAATTACAAGATAATCTGTGAAACAACAACAACATGTACACCACATAGCCATCTGCTCTCTTAATGAAAATTGTAAGAAGTTGAAAAATAATTCTTATAGACAACTAGATTCTCATCCTTCAAAACTGTCTATATGGAATCATGACAGTCAAATGAAAAATGCAATGAATTTCTTACATGTTTTGTCTATATAATTGCAAACATCTGGATCATTACAAACATTAGGATGGTTTTACAACTTTTTACATTTCATTCAGGTGTTTTTAGGTTTCTTCCCAAGCAGTTGGTTTTACAGTGACGCTCAGATTATATCTGACTGGAATTTTGATTAGGTTTGGGGCTAGACAGATATTTAAAGGATCTTGTTTAAAATGAAAATACTTTTCAAACATAAAACATGAATACAAAATACATTTTGAAAATTTACCAAAGAACAGGTTTAACAACAGGGACTGTTGACTACAAAATACTTCAACAAGACTTCAAGAGCAAAATAAATAAGGCCCACGGGAATGATAGAATCCAGATGAGATTCAGAGCATAACATGAGCAGGACCAAGTGGGATAAGGGAATATGATAATTTCTTGTTAGATCTGTGCCACACAAAAAAGAGTGTCTCATGAGTAAAACCTTATAATTTTTTATGAAAGCAAAGTTAGCAGACTCAGTCACTCAATAGAAACTGATTTTCTAATTTCACAGATTAATCAAAACAAAGAAATAATGGTACAGGGAGCATAGTCCACTACATTATTTGAAATGTGCCTCTGGCCTACAAGAGCCACTGTGATGATATGAGATGTCATGCTAAAAAGAAGTGTTTGTCTTTGTTAGATTAGAAAATTCAGCAATCTATACATTGCTTCCAGTACATGGCATAGTCCTTTGAACAGAATAGGTTATTAATTTTTTAAATGAGTCCTAAAAGATTAATGTTAAAACTCTTCAAGTGACTTATTAATATATATGAATATATTAAAATGTACATAAATTGCAATCTATTAATAAATAGGTATGTATTATATATATATATATATATACACAAAAACTTCTTGATAAAGATTATTTGATATTGCTAATGAAAATATAGTACTAGATGGGACAGTGGATAGAGCACCAGCCCTGAAATCAGGAGAACCTGAGTTCAAATCTGGTCTCAGACACTTAACACTTCCTGTCTGTGTGACCTTGGGCAAGTCACTTAACCCCAATTGCCTTAGCAATTATATATGTATATATATATATATATGTATATAACCACAACATGGCTTCACTACAAATGGCTTCATGCTTTTTGCTCCTTTTACTGAAGTGCATAAGATTTCCTACCATTTTGTGCATGTGAGACTGAGACTTAGTTGCTAAGTTCAGTACAAAACGATTTGATATTATTAGTCAAAAATAACGAGACCATTCGGATTTAGAAACTAAAGTCACTGAAGCACAAAATTCATAGAATTCAGAAATTGATGTTAATTCATAGACTATCCATCTATAATGATCTCTCTAGAAAAGGAAACTAAGTGTTTTAACATAGACTATAGTTAATACGTCAAGGAATGGTGAAAATATATTTTCCTCTCATAATTATGCTACTTTAAATGACATAAAAAAGTCCATACTGTGGTACTGATCTTGCCATTTTCTGTTGTCATGCTGTCCCTGTGATGTAAATGTGCAAAGGGCTTGGCTGCTCCCCAGGACTCCAAATAACGGGTCATGCGGACAGATGCTCTCATCTTGGCTCCATCTAATGTATGCCTTGGTCTAAAGAGATGCTGAGGACTTCGTCTTTCTCCCTGGTTGCAAAAAATAAAGTAACAAGCACATTATACATTTGAAGCATTAGATTCATTTATGTATCATAGTATGTATGCATATATATACATATATATGTGCATATATCTTAATTTCTTAATAAATTATTTCTTTCTTAATAAAAATTTATTTACCTGTCTTCTTTGCTAATTTGTGCCTATATGTCTTTTATATTATGCAATACATCTCTTAAAAGCCATCTGAAAACACATCTCTAGAAAACCCTACTTAAGTAAATTTACTTCTAATCAGTTTACTCAGTCTATTGCTTTCAATAGTTATCTATAGTAAAACATAACTTATCTAGAATCTTTAGGAAGTTGAATGTTTTGGATAAAGGAAATGGAAAATTATGCTTTCAAAAACCAATCACAATAATAATAATAACATTTAGCCAATTTGGCATGACCATTTCTAAAATATTCTTGGTTTTTAAAAGACTTGAGAGAAAATAATTTCATCATTTTAAAATTGAGCATATTTTCCTTTGTATCACAATTATTTGTTTACAAATACATTTGGCCCATTAAATTCTTTTTGAGCAAGGTCTATGTTGCATCTGTCATTGTATCCAGTGTCTTGCACATAGTAGATAATTAATAAGGGTTGATTGATGAACAGTTGTATTAAAGGAATCATTATTCACTAACATACATTGTACTTTACAATTATTTAATTAAAAAGCTTGATCAACAGATGGTTTAAAACAATCATGTAGGCATAGATCTACAGTAAATAACTCAGTAACAATTTCAAGTTAGTCCCACTGATTTTGCTTGTATGTACTAACTCCAAAGCAACTCCCCCTGCCAATGTGGTTAGAAAAAGACACAATTTTGTAAAAATTTAAACTACTTAAAATTGCTGGCTGATAAAGATGAAATATTGAACTGAAATCCATAAATATTTGTTAAGAGATTTCTATAATCCCAGGACTTTACTACTGAGATATAAACCTTACAAAATTATTGAAATTGTTATATTTCTATTTTTTCCTGAATTTTAAATCAGAAATAATTGTTTCAAAATTATCCATGGACTTTTCATATCAATACTTACCTTAGGATTGATCACAAAATAGGTTTTGACATAATGTTCTTTCAGATATGGGTCCCTGATATCTCCATCTCCTTCTTCTACTTTGTAAGCTCCATTCAAGTGCTCTAAGGTAACTGAAGTAATGTGAACACGCCTGCAATTATATTTTAAAACCTGATCAGAACAATATGAAAATTATCTTGATGGTTTGTGATATAAAATGATTTTTACTTTGGCAAATATTTTCTTATTTTAATGGTGTAAGGAAAATTATGTGTATAGATAAGAAGTGAATATGAGTGAAAGGCAAGTTATATCCAAGGTCTAACAGCTTGTAATGTCTATTTCAGGAGCAGCAAGGTCTAGTACTAGTCTTCTGTGGCACATACAAAGCCAGGGGGATTTAATTTGGATCTTTGCATGGATTGAAAATTTTTGTTTCATCCATATCAACTTCAGACGTCCATTTTTTGATGAAACTTAAGCAAAAGGTTTATATAGGAAGTGTATTGAACTACATAGTGCCTCCCCATCGCCTTTTCAACAGTCTAATCAAAGATTTATCTTGGGGAAAATGATATTAAAAGATTGAGAATCAAATTTAAGTTTTTATCTATTTGAGTTTTCTTATAAAGGATGAATAACAAAGTTTTCTAATAAAGGATGAATAACTAAACCAAGAAGGTCATCAAATCTAATAATTTGCATCCATTTAATAACTTGTAAATATGTGTTGGGGATGAGGGTTTTGTCAAATAAGAACCAAGTCAAGAGTGATGACTTAAGAATTAAACTCAATTTGCCATACCCTGGAACACCTCCAGCTTCCATGTGATTTGCTAGTGTAACATCATGAGACCAGACATCATACTGCCACTTCTGCAAACCAATCACACCACAGAGGACATTCCCAGAGTGTACTCCCACACGCATGTTGATATCAACTCCAGTTGCATCTCTTACTTTCCTAAAAAGCAGAAAAAAAACATGTAAAATGGATAAAATAGGTTTTCTTTCCTCTTCTCCAATTATAACCAATCAGTTGACATTCTATCACATTTCTACATATACTTTAAAAATAATTATCAAATAGATTATGTTGTTGTAAGACAGCTGCTAGGAGCAACAAAATAGATGTTATATTCCTTCCTAGAACAGAAGTAAATTGAAAGGCAGAGACTAAGGACTCTAAGGAAGGGCAGAGCAAAAAATAATAGAACCCATACTAGTTTGTGAATTGTCTTGATTGAAAAACAAGAATTAGGCAGTGATCATTTTGGGTAAGAGAAGTACAAGATGGAGAGAGGATTAAAAATAGTTTGATTAACCAAACTAATAAATCAACTGTTTTTTTTAAAAATGCTGAATACAAATAAAAGATTTAAATGAAATCACATATTTCTATTTCATGCTTCTAGTTTTTTTTAATTAAATAGATTCTAAATATAACTTTCAAAATTGTTCTACTTGTCTGCTTTCCCTTCTGAACTTCCATATTTTATTTTGTGTATTTAAATAAAAAGGTTCCAATGGCCCTGCTTTATTGTGGCATCATTTTTGCCAATTCTGACATGTTCCCTTCTCCCCTCATTACAAACACTTCCTCATGGATCCTTTGGAGGCATTATTAGTCACTTATGTGATCAGTTTTTTTAAAAAAACTCTCAAAGTTGCTTTTCTTTACAACATTATTGTATAATTTGTTTTCATGTTTTTGCTCACTTGGCTCTGGGTGCATTCATACTACCCAGAAACCATCTTTTCTTTGTCATTTCTTTTTTTTTTTCCTTTCCCTTTCCCTTTTCTTTTTTGCTTTTTGCTGAGGCAATTGAGGTTAAGTGACTTGCCCAGGGTTACCCAGCTAGGTTTGTCATTTCTTTTTAGGTTTATCTGGATTCATGTATTGTTTTTTTTTGGAAGTTCCTATTTAGGTCTGGTAATTCATCTGAATTTCTTCTGTGTTCTTCTTTTCCATGAAAACAGCAGTTCTCAGAGGGTAGTCCAAGGGCATCTAGGGTCTCTAAGACAAAAACTATTTTCATATAAATACTAAGATGTTATTTGTGCAAACAAATATTGTACAATTACATATCTGTGCAAGTTCACATTTTCTTCATATACATCATTCATATATATACTTCAATAATCCAACAATGTATTTTTAAAGATTGAATTCAGAGACATATATAAGAACCTTATATTAATTTTGACATTGAAGACTATTCAAAACAATGCCATTCTCACTATTTTTTGTTTTGGAAAATATAAGCTTTTTAAAAATTTATTTAGATCAATATTTAATGAGTTTATAGTTGTTATTTTTAAATGAATTAATTTTTTTAAAACGTTTCAATTTCAAGTACAGTAAATGATGACAGATATAAAAAAATCTATTTATAATTCTCTAATTTTTAAGAATTCAAAGGAATTCTGAGATGAAAAAGGTTGAGAACCATTGAATTACTGGGTAATTCTTCCTCTTCCCCATCCAATCCATAAGATTATATTAGTTTTAGAGAATTAAGTTATTCTTGGTTATAAGCTTGTAACATTTGCTTTTTGGAATACTGTAATAAAAGATATTTATTTTAGCACCAGCTGTCAGATTTTATGTATGACCACTTTGTGGATGCTTATACTATTTTTTGGTTGACATTGAAGTTCTTGGTTTTGGTTATGCCATCCATAAAGCATTTTTCTTTTTTTTTTTTTGGGGGGGAGGCTTGTAGGTGGGTTGATGGTATAGAGATCGTTTTTAGAAAATGATCTGTGTATTCTATCTTTGCTTGGTCCTCTAGTTCTGATACATCTAAGCAATTTTACTTTATGATTTCTTGAAATAATATTCAAGCTTTTTGAAAAAAATCATACTTTTCAGTGAGAGAGTTATTCTTAAATTATATCTATTCAATCTTTTTTTTCCAGGTTAGTTGTTTTTCATATAAGATACCCTAAATTTTATTCTATTTTTCTAATATATTTTGCTGCCTCATGAAGTCTTTTTCTATTATTTCCTGCTTTTCAGGGAGTTCATTTTTTGAGTGGATTGCCACTCTCTTCTTGGCAATTTATTGTCCTTAAAATTATTTCTTCCAGTGATTTTATTTCATTTTTAAAAATCTCTTATTTTACATCTTATATGTTTTTTTTGTTTTGTTTTTTTTTGCTTTTTGTTGAGGCAATTGAGGTTTTAAGTGGCTTGCCCAGGATCATACACCTAGGGAATGTTAAGTGTCTGAAATCAGATTTGAACTGAGGTCCTCCTGACTTCAGGGCTGGTGCTCTATCCACTGTGCCACCTAGCTGCCCCACACTTATTCTATGTATTAATGTAGTAGATGAGAATGTATTTTTTTCCTTTTGAATTTCTCTCTAGTGCCCTTATGGAGTTATATTTGATTAGATCAGAACAAATTAGATATTAGAAAATATTCAGGATAGTCCCTTGCTTATAGACACTTAATAAATGCTCTCCCCCCTCATTATCTATAATAATTTGATAATGATGGACATTTTAAAAAAATATTCATCTTTTCAGATTTAGTTCCTTAATAACAGCTTTTTTACAGGGTTAGACTCAAGCTTCTGCTGAACTTTTGGACTTATTGATCAACCCAGCTTCATCTGGCTCTGCATTTCATGGACTCTTTGATGACCTCCACCTCTTGGGTTAAATCTGGGACTATGTGGGAGCCAGTTTAAATCAGTTTTTTAGGCCTAAATTTTCTGTGTAATTATCAACACTTTGGAAATTGAAAATTGTTGTAAAGTAAGATTGAATTTACAATATTGTTGAATAAAATGATGAAGAAAATGTTAATAACAGATTAAGTTTTTCTGGAAAGTCAGTTGTTAAACATTTATCAGCAAATCTTTGGTTTAGTCCCCTTAAATAGTTGAGATACAGTGCTAGCTCTTTAGGATACATTCTGTGGTTTTAGGAAACAGTATTAGAAATCTAAGAATTCTATCTAAAGTTTTCAAGACTTCCGGGCTTTCTCAGGGGATCCTCCTATTCTTGCTGCCTCCAGACATAGAGCCTTTCATGTTACTCATGTTATATGTTGCTTACTTTGTTTGAGAGAATTATTTTTATATTATATAATTCCCATAGGATTTTCCAGATGACTTTTTGTGCAGTTCTGATATAGTTTATCATTGGAATTCTTAATGTAGTACAAACTTCAGTTTTTCCTGGCATAGTTCTTGGGAAGCAAGATAGGCTGTCTTTCATTTAGGCATCCATTTTTGATGGAAGTCTTTTTTTTTTGTCTTTAGTTTCTTTCTTAGCAAATGTTAGTTTTTTTGGGGGGGGAAGAGGAAAGAAGGTTTAGAATCAGATATTTAAAAATTTGTTTATTATAAACAAATTACATTAACAAAATTTAGGCAAGGGAGACAGCACACATAAGTTCTTATATATCACCAGCATGGCCGAATGGATAGAAAGAAAATGAATTCAAATCAGCCTGTGAATCTGAATCACTGAAATTAGGCAAATTTATCCTTTTCATGCCCCAGGCAATATTCTAAGACTCAAAAGTAACAAAATGATTATCTATCTGCATGGATAAAAGGGATTTCCTCATTCCCATCAACAGCAACTCACACATGATGTAAACTGTGATCTTTGGGGGAAGGATGGTCTTGGGTTGGAAAGGGCCTGAATCTGGACCCTTTCTGGCCTCTGGAAGAGGCCCTACCCTTCTGGTCATGGGGGAAACTTTCAGATAGTAATCTCTGCTGTGTGCCCAGACATTTGCAAAAGTCCTAGCATGATTTTGCCATGGGATGTAATAAATCCATTTTTTGCCGCAAACTTCTTGCCTTATTTTTTTGTTTGTGAATTTTTTCACAAAGCCTGAGGCTGGCAAAGGGACCCCATTGCTGTTAGGGGATCTCTCAACCCTCATTCCTTACATCTCAACACACACACATATACATAATTGTATATATGTGTGTGCGCAAATATGTCACACCCACACATAGATGTATACATCATATTCATTGGCAAATAGAATATGTAATTTTGTAAAATTATTATTTATATTTTTATTATATAGGTTCTGTATTCTCAAACAACTTTTTATTCTCTGAAAAGGAATTTTTTTTCATATCCTTAATACCTAGCTCTATATAAACATAACATGGCTAACGAAAAAAAAGAAAACTGATTTTATCAGTGCGGAGAACTTAATAGAGGATCACAACACTCATCCTCCCCCATGTCTTTTTAGAAAAACATAAAAGCCAACCTTCTTGCATAATATCACGTAGCTAGCTAATAGGTATTTTTTCAACATCAAATAAAATTCTCCTTAAAAAACTTCAGTATTTTACATGATAAAACTAATGATTAGCATTTATATAGTGCTTCAAGGTTTTTTAAAACAACTTTATCACCTAATCAGTTTGCAACATGGCAAATAATAGAGGTAAGAGAATATCCTGCAGTATTTGATGGTACACAGAAACAATTTCCTTCAATTGGGCTTAATGAGCCAATAAAAAGAAGCCTAAATATGTTTTCCAATTTTTCTTGCTGTATTAGTCCATCAAGATTTCTAATCAGAGTTATGAGGTATATTTCTAAAATTTTTGATATAGCAAAATGATCCTAGTTTAATTTTCCTGATAGTTCATCAATATGTAGAGAAAATTAATGTAATTATCCTTGGAGAACCTGCTGAATGGATGGGAAAAACTAATATAAAACTACATACTTTCTCCTTTGAAAAATCTCTCCCATTTGATTAAAGGGAGAAAAAAAATCCTTCAATAATAAAGGCTTTCTCTTTCCTTCACTTTGCTTTCCCTTTCTAGTCTAATAACCACAGCAAAGTTCATTTTGGGACTGATGAACACTCTTCAAGTTCAACCCAGGAAGCAAAATATCTTCATTAAGAAACTTTTTTTTTTTGCATAAAGCAAGAATTTTGACATCAAAGAATTTAAAGGGTTCCATTTTATGAAGGATTTAGGACTTTTCAGACATTTGCTAGTAAGGAGAATTCAAAATTCTCTCTACTTCCTCTAGTAAGCTCTTTCTTTTCACACTCTTTTTTTTTTTTTTAATCTCTTTCTATATCTCCTCTGATACTGGTGAACTTAGTTTTCCTGACATCCAGTTGTGGGAACAAGCACTAAGTTAGAAAGCAAGGCTTCTATAGAGCCTTCAGTTAGACTGAAACCATCCCCTATTCTTTCTTCCCCATATCAATACAGTCTCTTTCTAAAACTTGAAAGAAAGTCTTATTTATAAATATCTTTCAATCACTATTCACCTCACTTTATGCTATTTCCTGCTTTCTCTCTTTATATGTTGTTCTTTTATAAATACTTATTGTCATGTATATACTCATATCTTCACACAAAGCTTATTTTATTATTAACAGGAAAGTGTAGAGAAATAGGATGCATAGACATAATTATTACTTCTACTTTTGAGTGAAAATATTTGAGCAAGAGCATATTAAGTGCTTAAATATAGTAATATAAAAATGATAAATTGCTATTTTAAAGTCATATAAATAACTAAATTTTTACCCCCTTCCACCAAAGGGTAAACTAACCTAATAATAATAATGATAAGCATTGATATAGTGCCTACTATATGCCAACTAATGTGATAAGTAATTTACAAATATTTTCTAATTTAATCCTTTTAACAATACAATAAGATAAGTATTGTTATAGCTCTCTTTTTATATTTGAGGAAATTTAAGGATGAAAAGATTATATGATTTGCCCAGGATCACATAGCTGTTAAGTGTCTGAGTTTGAATTTGAACTCAGTTCTTATTGAGTTCAGGTCTAATTAACCCTAAGCTACTGTAAAATCTAGCTATCTCAGAATAGGCCTCAGTTTTCTTACTTGATCAATAAGGAATTTAAATTAGAGAGAATCTTTAGGGTTCCTTCTAGTGCTAATTCTCATGATCTTACTGTTATGTTTCTAAAGGTGTTGAGATAGAAGTAATCTGGTAAATTTTTCCTCATATGTAATATGAATGATTTATTTTATCTAGAAGTAATCTAAGGTTCTATGGCTCCATGCATCTTAAAAAAAAAGGATATTTTATTTTGACACAAGATCCTTCCCAACAGTCACTGAAAAAATTCATTCTACAAAGTATACTCCCTAAAAAGAAAAAGAAAAGGCTATGGAAAAGGAAAACTTAAGCAGTATGGTAAAAACATTGAATGTTGTCTCTCCAAGCTGGTTTTATTTACATTGCTGTGGTCATCACATGCATAATTATTTTAGCTCAAATTTCTCCATCACTTCATGATGTTTTTCTATGTTTTTCTGAATTTTTCATTTTTCATACTCATTTTTTCATGGCATAGTAATATCTCATGTTAATAGAATTTAACTTATTTAATCATTTTCTAGTTCTTGAACACATTTTCTCTCTAGCCTTGTTATCACAAATAATGATGAACTTTAAAAATATACTTAAAACTATTGTAAAGAAACAGTGCAGCCAAGGATAAAATAAATCTAGGTCATTATAATTTTAAATTGTACTCACTTTATGGCTTCACACATATCCAATCCCATTTTCACACAATTCTTGGCATGGTTTGGAAGAGATATAGGGAGACCAGACACACAATAGTAGCAGTCTCCTAAAATTTTGATTCTCATGCATTCATTTTCCTGAAAGAAAAAAATGATATTAATAGCATGAAGTTCTTGCACCCTGGTCTGATATTTAGATTCATGTAATATGAAAAGTTTTATTCTTATTGATGACAATCTATAGTCATCTATGCTTGAAGTAAAAGTAAAATCAAGTAAGAGATTGTTTATTACTATTAATACTTCATTCATTCATCCATTTTGGGAAAGGAAAATAAAGGAATCAGGAGAGTGGCCGGAATAACCTAGCATAAACTGTGCTTATTCAGAAACTTATTTATAAAGTTTTAAAAAAATTAAATTCTATTTGATGAACAAACTCTGGTCTGACCTTTCTCTAGTTTGACAATGCAAACTTCTCTCTTCTCATTTCTAACATTCATTAAGAATTTTCAATTATTGTATTCATTACCTTGAAATACAGAAAATACAAAAAAAAATAGCTACAGGAAATACAGAGCTCCTCATGAAAGTTTATGCATAGACAAAGTCATACACAAATACACAAAAGGAGAAAGAAAAAGCTTATGTTTATTTCAAATCTAATCTTAAATCTGAGTTAGTTTGCCTAGTATTCTTCCTTTCTTCTTTCATAAAATAAAAATAGAAGCCAGTGGTCCTTTTGATATCTACTGCAAACAACCTAAATTTTGTGATTAATAATGCCTGATAATATAATGCAATTTTAATCCACTGTAAGAAAGCAAAAAAACCCCAAAAAAACAAAAAACAAAAACCCAATATCTTTTAGTTAGGACTCCCTCTGCTACTTCGTGAACATAGATTCTGAATCTCAATAGAACATGAAATTCATGAAAATAAACAAATGAATTAGTTTTTCACAGTTTAAAGTTTACATTAAACTCAATGTACTAAGCTGGTATTTGAGATACTGTTCATTTTTAAAATTTCATTGTTAATGATGAATTGTTAAAAAAAAATAACAAAATTAATTTGGACATATGAAAAGTTAAGAATACCAAAGGAATTATTGGGAAAAAGGCAAAAGAAGGTGGTCTGTCAGTACTAAGTATTAAGTTTTATTATAAGGTGGTAATTATCAAAACTATTTGGTATTGTCTAAGAAATAGAAAGGTAGATAAGTGAAACAGAGTAGATATACAACACACAACCATAAATGATTATATTAACTTTGTGTTTGATTAATATAAAGATTTAAGTTTCTGACATAAGAATTTATTATTTGGTAATAATGGTTGGCAAAACTAGAAACAGTATCACAGAAACTAGATCTAGACCAGTATCTTAAACTATTTACCAAGATGAGGTAAAAATTAATACATGTCCTAGACATAAAAGGAGATGTCATGAGTAAAGTAGAAGAACAATCATACTTATGAATAATTTGTGAATTAACAATAGATAGCATTGTGAGATGTAAAAAGGATAATTTTGATTACATAAAATTAAAAAAAAAGTTTTGTACAAATAAAATCAATATAGCCAAGATTAGAAGGAAAGCAGAAAATTAAGGGAAAATATATCGATAATTTCTTGAATAAATGTCATAACTCAAATATAGAGAACATTGTCAAATTTATAAGAATATAAAACATTTCCCAATTGAGAAATGGTCAAGTGATATGAACAAGAAATTTTTGGATAAAGAAGTCAAAGCTATAGATGTAGTCATATGAAAAATGCTTTAAATCATTATTGATTAGAGAAATACAAACAAAAATAACTTTGAGATATTTTCTTACATTTATTTACATTGAAGGAGAGATTTCTACTGCAAGTGAAATCACAATTACTTGAAGGTTGAGTCCCATGTCCCGGTTGAAATTTGGTTTTTCATTGTCTTTTGGTAATTATTTCAATTAGCAAAAAAGTCAAATGAGACAGTAGTAAATAAAGGAATGTGAGTGGGTTCAAATATCACTTTATAGTTGTTCTAAGAGAAGTTTTTGATAAGCTATGTATATGAAAAGTGTTAAAAATTGTCAAATCAAGGAGGGTTTGGGTAAAGGTACTATATCTTTAATTACTTGACACACATATATGTGGAAGATTCTCAAACAAATACTTCATGAGCAGTAAAACATAGACAAATTAGTTTTTACTTTGGGGATACTAATTATATAATGATAGCTATCATTTGTAATGTGTTTTAAGGTTTGCAAAGCAATTCACAAATATTATCTCATTTGGTTCTGGAGGGTTTCAACCTGTAACCTGGCAGTGCCATGTACATGAGGTAGCTTTTAAAATAGATGCTACAGCACTAAAAGTCCAGAAAAAGAAAGGTAATACTGTGCTATACTGAGATAGATAGATGTTAAATGACTTGCCAGGGGCTTATAGCTAGTGTTTACAGCTACATTTGAACTAAGATCTTCCTGATTCAGTATCCAGCACTCTATTCACAGCACCACTTAGCTGTCTGTAATGTTTTCAATTGGATTAAAGTGACATGACAAAAAGTACATTTTTTTTTGGTATGAAGTAGGACAATTCATTTTTCTGAAATGGTGAACTTTTAAAAAAGGAGTAGGGGTAAGGCCATAAAGCAGATGATGCTTCTTACCATGACTCACCTTGGCAATTTGATCAAACTTTCCAAAAAGTTCATTCAGCATGTGTACCAGTTCTCCTGGAGAGCAGTCACTAGCCAGACGGGTGAATCCCACAATGTCAGCATATAATATGCTATCAAAATAAAGGAACCAGTGCTTGAAAATGTATTTGTTAAAAAAAAATATTTCCCTATAAATCATCACTAATTTAGTAATTTCACATGAAGAATATAGTTTCCCTGAGGTCTGATTGCCTGCATATTGTTTTAAATTCTTCCTTATTTTGAATATTTTCTTTTGCAAAAATTTACACAGAACTTATTTGAGATTAGATATCAAAGATTGAAAGCAACCATATACTTTTAATTATCTAGTTTGAACTTTGCACTTTGTTGTTGGTTCCATTAACACTTCCATTAACACTTGTAGAATCATTATTGAGAGCTAGTAAAAATGAGTTGGGCCATAGAAATGATAATGATAATGTATTTACTTAGGAAAACCTTCCCAGAACACATGGAACAGTGAAAAGATCCTTGCATTTGTGACTGCCATGGTTACCATTATTTATTAAGTGATCTTTCACTTAATCTCTCTTAGGCTCAGATGCTTTATCTGTAAACAGGAATAATATTTACACTCTCTGCCTCAGTAATTGTTATAAGAATAAAAGATATTAACGTGTATAAAGTGTTCTGTAAGAAAAAATATAATTCAATTAAATGTATAATAATAATGGTGACTCACAGAATTGGAGACTATACTGGACACAGAAAGGAATTTCATTTACTGTATTCCCAATTATCTTAAGGGCAAATGAAGAGAGAGAACCTTCCACCTACCAAAAGAAGCTCATTCCACTTCTGGCTAGCTCTAAACTGTTAAGATTTATTTCTTAACAGAGATTTGTTGTCTTCATTGAATATACCCTTCTTATTTTTTTTGCTCATGCCTGGCTTAGTACTTTGTTTTACATTTTTCTAATATACTCATCACTTCTAGTTATGGCCTCAGGGAACAATAGAACAAATCATGTTTCCCTCCCTCCCTTTTTTGACATGATGATCTCTAAAATATAACTACAGCTATTATGTCCACCACTAAGTCTTTTCTTTTTCAGGCTTATCAGTTCAAATTCCTTCAAGCAATACTGAAATGGTATGAATTCAAGAGATGGTTCATTGCTAAGTCATCTCAACTTTTGTCTTGCTACTGGACTCTTGTGACTGGAGGATATAATAAACTGATGATGTCCAATTCATTCACAAGTCAAGATAACATCTTCATGATATCATTGTTCCTCTTTGAGAATGAAGGACCAACCACAATACAACAATGAATTCAAGGTTCTCCATCTTTACCTAGTTGCTTTAGTCAAAACAAGCAAACAAACAAACAAAAAACTATATGAATTCCAGTTCTACACTTGATAAAGTGAAAAGGAGAGCTGACAGCAGCTGTTACATTAGGGGAACATTTTACAGCAAATATAAAAGACTCAGGACAAAAATACACTTAACATCACTTACTTGAGTTACTAAATAAAACTTAGTATTTTTTTAGGACAATATGATTGTGTTTGCATACACCTGCCTTCTTACTTTTATTCTAAGTATCAACATTGATTTTTCATATTCAAGTGAGTAGGCAATTAGTTTACTGAATTCTCTCATGTATTGTCATTGGATTAACTGGCTGGAAACACTGCTCCTGGCAGCTTCCCTCACCACTACAACTAAAAGCACTTTTCCCCTCATATCTGCCATCAATGAATCTAGATAAGTTGAAAAATAAATAACTTAAATTTATAAGCTGCTTTAAAATCTCATTTTATTCTCTCAACTACCCTATGCAGTGCTTTTTTTATTCCTATTTTATAGATAAAGAAATCAAAACTTAAACAAGCTCAAGGTCACACAGTTAGTAAGTATCTGAGGGATATTATGGGGACCCAATTCCTTCTAACTCCAAGCCCACTACTCTATCCTCTATCATGTTGCTTCATATAAGTTGGTTGCTGAAGCAAACTAGGTCTACAGACAAAGGAAGACAAAATACATTTCAGGTGAAAAATGACAAAAAACAATTCAGTTCCTGTCTCAATTATTAGTATGCTTTTTATACACAGGCTTGGATTCACTTATATTGCAAAACTCCTTTCTCTGCCTAAGCCAACCAGTAAACATTGGTTATTCTTAGAGCATGAACAGTAATATATTTTGTATAATCCATTTTGAGTAGACAAATTCACTTTCCATTTGTTATCTTTAGTTGGTTTGTATGTGTACGTCTGTGTATTTATTTGAATTTCATATATTTTTCAGGTCATTTTTAGATACACAATCCATGTTATCATTTTCACCAAATTTTAGCCTGCCTGCCATTGATTTCCCAGTGCTGTTAAACAGCTCTCTGTGTTTGTTTTTAGTCATTCATAGTTCCGTTTAACCCGGAATATCAGGGCTAATGTTTACCCAATGATGTTTGCTATGGGACTCAACCTTTGCTTTTCTGGACTCCATTCATTTAAATCTATGCTTATCTTTACAAGTATGGATTATCAGTCACTTACAAACCTTTATAGGGATTAGAGAATGATGGCTGAACTTTGGTCTCCATCTGAGGCAGAAGAATAGCAGCAGGCTGAATATTCTCCCTTATCAGGCACTGTGAATATTGCCCCTCAGTGAAATCCTGTGCCTTCCAGGCTGGCAATACCTAGTCAGGATGATGCTTTTAATCCTTTTATTTATTATTATTTCAAAACTTTATTTAATCTGGTTTTCTTTGTACTAAGACATTTCAACAAGCTACTTAATTTTAATGATAACATACAAATGTTCCCATAGATATATTTTTTATTTCTTTAAGGACTTTTGCCTTTCTTTTCTGATAGATAGGTAACTTTTACAAAATCACCTTCTGAAGAATTTTTAGCTATTCTATTTAACAGTAATTAAACAGAATATACAAATATTCCTGGTGCTCATGGAAACTGCCTCATGATGAAGTCTAGAACTTCCATGGAGAAGATACCCTCCCAGAAACAGGATAGAAAGGTGATATGGACATCAGTCAGACTAAAGGAACACATCTTGCCATTCAGGGAAAAGAGCTCCATTTGTATTAACCAGTTTTTGATTTGGGGTCCATGAACTTACTTTAAAATATTTTATAACTACATTTCAATAGAGAAAATATTGAAAATCAAATGAATTCTCATTTCTACATCATAACTTTCCCCATCGTGGTTTGGATAAGAAATTAAATGGGAATTTTTGAGGAGTTTTGTGGAAGTCAGGGATGACACATGAAACCCAGCAGATGACACAGAGCTATGACCAAATATTTAACCAAAATTTTACAATAAGACACTATAAACATCCCATGCAAGAAAAAGGAAAAAAAAACAGACTTATTTTCTGGTATGAAAGGAAAGTCAAAAAAATTGCACAGATTTTACAGATAACAAGGGTGCCCTGCACTTTAGCTCCTCCCTACCTTCTTCCCATGTGGAAGAAATAACTGTAATTGGTTTCTGTTGAAATCCTATGTATTTTATTTTATACATTTATACACATTATTGTGAGAAGGGTTCTATAGGTTTCACCAGTGTGCCAAGGAGGTTTAAAGCACACAACATGTTTAGAACCTCTAGAAAGGATTATTGAGAGTCACTAATTTATCTAATGTGTTAAAAATTATTTAGAAGATCAAATAAAATATTTTCTATTTTGACATTTAATGGATCTATTTGTATGTAAAAAGAATAGATATGAAAGAATAGCCATTTCTTAAAATTATTCCTTTCTTTCCAGAGACACACTAATTTAGGCTTTCATCACATTTACCTTTGCTACTGTAGTAATGTCCTAACTAGCCCTCTTATTAACATACAGTGGCACAGAAGGTAAATTTAATTTTTATCTATTTATGTATACCTAGTGTCTAAGACATAATAGTCACTCAGTAAATGCTTGTTATCTGATGGATTGGTTTCTCTCTATGTTCTTGCCCTTCTCCAGTTCTTTCTTCAACAATCAGCCAAACTGATATTCTGCAGATCTGAACATAGTCTCCCTCTCAAGAAACTTCTATGGTTTTTTCTTGCTTCTAGGATTTAAAAAAGATTCTCTGATTGACACTCAAAGTTCTTAATAACTGGGTTCTAATTTTTCTGTCCAAACTAATTTCATAACAATTCTCTAAATGTATTCTACTTCCCAGCCAAATTGGACTCCTTAATGTTCTCCATATATGGCATTCTATCTCTTGTCCACATGTATTTCCACCAGCCATTCTCTATGTCTGGAATGTTCTCTATCTCTTAGAATCCCTAGCATCTTTCAAGACTTTGTTCAAGTAAGGTGCTCCAAATCACTATTGATCAGAGAAATGCAAATTGAGACAACTCTGAGGTACCACTGCACATCTGTCAGATTAGCTAAAATGACAGGAAAGGATAATGACAGGTGTTGGAGGGGATGTGGGAAGGCTGGGACACTGATGCATTGTTGGTGGAACTGTGAACGGATCCAACCATTTTGGAGGGCAATTTGGAGCTATGCTCAAAAAGTTATCAAACTGTGCATACCCTTTGACCCAGCAGTGTTTCTATTGGGCCTATATCCCAAAGAGATCTTAGAGGAGGGAAAGGGACCCACCTGTGCAAGAATGTTTGTGGCAGCCCTTTTTGTAGTGGCTAGAAACTGGAAACTGAATGGATGCCCATCAATTGGAGAATGGCTGAATAAATTATGGTATATGAATGTTATGGAATATTATTGTTCTGTGAGAAACGACCAGCAGGATGACTTCAAAGAGGCCTGGAGAGACTTACATGAACTGATGCTGAGTGAAGTGACCAGAACCAGGAGATCATTATACACGACAACAACAATACTATATGATGATCAATTCTGATGGACATAGCTCTCTTCAACAATGAAATGCTTCAAACCAGTTCTAATTGTTCCGTGAAGAAAGCCATATACACCCAGAGAGAGGGATGTGAAATGTGGACCACAACATATCATTTTCATGCTCTCTATTGATGTTTGCTTACATTGTATTTCCTTTATCTGATTATTCTTTCTTGTAGATACGATTTTTCCTGCACAAAAATGATGTATGGAAATATGTATACATATATTCGATTTTTCAAGTATTTTAACATGATTAACATGTAGTGGATATCCTGCCATCTAGGGGAGGGGTGGGGATTAGGGGGGAAAAATTTATAACAGAAAGCTTTGTAAGGGTTAATGTTGAAGAATTACCCATACATATGTTTTGCAAATAAAAGGTATTAATTAAAAAAAAGACTTTGTTCAAGTAACATTTCCTAAAATGAAGTATTTACTGATTCAACCTCCCACCCCACTCCCCAATAGCCTTTTTTTTTTTTTTTTTAAGAGAGTTCTAAGTGATCTCTACGAACACAACAGTCCCTATAAGGATAGATAGGGACTATTTCCTGGTACACAGCTGATACTAATAAATAATCCCTGAATTATACTGAATGTGTATTTAGCATTTAAAAGATTTCTTTGAATTTGCAAAATGTAAATTAGTTACCCTGTTTTGGACCTTAGCACATAACTCATATTGTTGATGTTTATACTAATGCTAAATGGTACCTTCATATACTTTTAGTCAATGGTTTAAATATTATGTTTTTATTAAGTTGCTTAAAGCACAATTATTTATGTCTTTGAACTTTTTGTGAATTACCATCTGTCAGAGTCTCAGTTAGCATTGTACAAGACCATAAATTTAGAGCTTTAAGGGACCTTGGAGGTCAATGAACCTAACCTGCTCATTTTACAGATGAAGAAATTAAGGCATAAAGAAGTAATTTGCTTGGTCACTAGTATAGTAATTACTAATAATGTTTATTGTTAATAATGGTGATTTATTAGTAAATAGTAGTAATACCACTATCACTAATAGTAGTATGTGTGTGAGCAAGGATTTTAACACCAACATTTCTATTAATGTAATTTTCAAAAATTTCAAAAAATGTTCATTTAGGAAAAAGCAGAATTATGTGTGGGAAAGGAAGCTATCCCAAGAAAGTACAGAGGTTCAAAAATTACTCAGTGTTTTCTATTACTGCAAAATCTCTGAGAGAGACATGAATGTGAATCATTTTGCCAATACGTATAACAATAGTTAAAACAAAAGGTAAGATCATAGGAAAAAAACATAAGAATTAGTGATATAATATTATAATGGTATAACATAACTTTTTTGTGCTTTTTTTCCTGAGGCAATTGAGGTTAAGTGACTTGCCCAATGTCACATAGCTACTAAGTGTCAAGTGTCTGAAGCCAGATTTGAATTTAGGTCTTCCTGACTCTAGATTTGGTGCTCTGGACTCCAAATGCACAGACACAGGCAAGTTAATTCATTCTTTAGATAGGTTGCTTGCCAAATCCTGCTAGCAAACACGAACAAAGCACAATACCTCACATTGGTGTGACGCTTGACATAGAGATTGTGAAAGTTGTTTGTATTTTCCAGCTGGCCTGCTTTGGGTCCCTGCAACCTCTGAATGATCTCTGCTTTCATTTCCATGGCGATGTGAGCAGGCAGTAAAGAGAGCAGAAGACGCTCCTAGAACAAAGTAATGATTAATAAAAACAACTACTAAGGAAATTTTAAATGACTAACATTGTATAAATAGTAACTAAAAATCAACATTGGATTTTAAGAGGACTCATTTTGACCCAAGTCCCCATCAACAAAAATACATAAGAATATTTTTTCCATGGTCAGAGAGGATTATTACATTGCTTATTATTATTGAGTTTCATGAATGTGTCCAGTTCTGTAGAAAAAAAAGAGTATCTTCCCCAAGGAGATTATATTTCAAGTTGGATTTTTTAAATTATTGAAAGAGAAATGCCATTCACATACCAGAACATGGTTAACCTAAGAAAGAAAACATTCATATTTTGTTTTTATTAACTCTACTTGGGAACTGAAGTACATGTTTTGTTGTACTATAAAAGTTTGCCAAGGTGCCATTTTTATTTTCCCCACAAAGGCAGTCACATCTGAACTATCCATAATAATAAGGCTCTATTCATGGAACTCCACAGTGATTCCAATCTACAGAAAAGCAGTAATAAATACATTGCAAAACAATCTCTAAAGGTAACAAGTCCATGTTTTTCTAAGATTGCTGAACTCATCATTTCTTATAGCACAGTAGTAGTCCATCACAATCATAAACCACCACTTGTTCATCCATTCATGGCCCAATTGATGGGTATCACTGAAATTTGCAGTCCTTTGTCACCACAAAGAGTTGTATGTATTTTAGAACATATGAGTTCTTACTTTTCCCCCTAATCACCTTTGGAAACAGACCAAACAGTGGTATTTCTGGGTAAAAGTGATAGGCAGTTTTATAACTTTTTACCCTTCCAGATTGTTCTCCAAAATGGTTGGATCAGTTCACAATTCTACCAACAATGAATTAGTGTTCTAATCCAGATTCTCTCCAACATTTGTAGCTTTCCCTTTCAATTGTTTTAGCCTGTCTGGTAGATATAAATGATGTTTCAAGGTTGTGTTAATATGTATTTCTCAGATCAATAATAATTTAGAACATTTTTTCATCTGAATATAAATTGTTTTGATTTCTCAATGCAAAACTGATCATTTATCAATTGGGGAATTACTCATGTACTCATAGATTTTCCAAAGTCCTTTATACATTTAAGATATGAGACATTTATCTGAGAATCTAAGTTTTTTTTTTTAAGAAACTACTTATTATTTTGTGTTTATATGTATGCCCAAGGTGTACAATGTGTTCAAGGAAGACTAGTACCTCTGGTATGGAGGTTGTTGAGCCCTTTACAGGACTGCTTTCCACCTTTGGTGTCCATCTGATCCACTTAACTCTCACCTATGGCTCCAAAAAGCTATAGCAATCACAGCGGCCATATCCTGATAAACCATTTTGTCAGACAGAGTAAACATGGTTGAGGGTAACCAAAGGGTCTCAAACTCTATGATGAGTTAGAGCAGTATCTACTGCAGGCATGTAAAGACTTCCCCCGGTTAAATGGGAGGATGAGGACAATTTGTTCCAAAGACCATGAAGGCAGGTGAAACAGATACTGTGGAGCATGTACAGTTTGGTTAGACACCAAGGTTATCCACTGCATCTCAAGTCATCACCAAGTATCTATCTTATATATATTATATAAGTATAATATTCTATCTTGTGATGGCTGTAGAGGAGAGGATGAAGCTGATGACTTTGTGCAATCTAATTTTAATTTAATTAAATCTAATTAATGCACGAATCAAAAGATATTGCCATACCATTTTATCATGTCTACCTATCTCAAAGTCCTGTGGCAATAAGTGAGTGATGAAGCAGAAGGTGCGGATACACCCAACCTTATACACAGCTAGCCCAGGTCATAAGATCATCTTCTAACTTGAAGCAATAGTGAGATTCAGCAGCTCCTTGGGTATCCGAGCAACTTTTTAAGGACCACCTAGTATGAGGAAGAAACTGGAAAAGGTCCTCTAAAAATTGTTTCCCCAATCCCGGCCTGATTACTGTGGCAAGTGGGCATCCCGCTCTGTGGTTGAATTACTAAAAATGTACAAAAGCTTCTGAAAAGCTTTTCACCATTGGTACATGGAATGTGAATACACTTATAGAGAACACAAAATTCAGTAGACCTGAAAGAAAAGCAGCTTTGTTGTGAGAAAACCCAACAAGTATCACATCTAAATAGCAGCCCTGAGTGAAACAAGGCTGACAAATGAAGGCTAGTTTACTGAAGTAAGAGTTAATACATATTTTTCTGTAATGGCTGAAGTGAAAGGGAGCACCCAGAAGCTGGTGTAGGTTTTGTATTCAAAACTCATCTATAAACAAGTTTGTATGCCTTCCAAAAGGAGAGAATGAAGGCTCATGACAATGCGATTGCCCCTTGCAAGAAAATGCCATGGCACCATCATCAGTGCCTATGCTCCCAGTATGATGAACCCTGATGTGGTCAAAGAAAAATTTTATAAAGATCTGTAGATCCTTATCATCAATGTGCCAAAAGAAGAGAAGCTTTTAATTTTGGGTCATTTTAATGCTAGAATATAATCAGTCCAACAGACATGGCAGAGAGTCCTTGGGAGGGATGGAGTTGGAAATTACTCAGTAAAAAGGCAGATGAAATTAAGTTTTATGCTGTTAGCAACAATCCAAAGCATTTTTATGATATATTTGAGGCTCTTTAGTGGCTAAAGACCTATGGTACATCTCAACTACTCAGTGCTGATGGTACCACACTAATTAGTGATAAGGACATGATCCTAGAGAAATGGGCTGAATACTTTTATAATATTCTCAATAGACCATCATCAATCAATGCTGCAGCTTTTGACCATTTACCTCAAGTTGAAATCAATCACTCCCTAGCTTAAGTTCCAACTGAAGAAAAGGCATTAGGTTATTTTTGTGTGGCAAAGCACCACATTCTGATTCTATTATAAATGATATTTTTCAAGGTGTGTGTCTGGGGTTCTTTTGCTCATATAATGGCTGACTGAAAATTTTCAGATTATATGGCAAGAGGAAGTTATGCCTCAGGAGTTCAAGTATACCTCCATTGTTCATCTTTATAAGGGTAAAGAGAATAGATGATCACGGGGGAAAAGGGGACTCTCTCACTTAGTCATTGCTGGCAAGATTCCTGTCAGAGTCCTTTACTGACTCTACACCTACAAAGATATCATCTACCTGAGAGCCAATGTGGCTTCCGAAGGGTCTGAGGAATAGTTGATATAGTGTTTACTGCCCAACAACTCCAGGAGAAATTCCAGGAGCAGAAGAGAGGTCTGTATACAACATTTGTAGATCTGACCAAGGTCTTTGACACTGTCAGTCATGAGTGCTTTTGGAAAATTATGTCAAAATTCGGTTGCCCAGAGAAGTTTATTAGTATAGTACATCAATTTCACAAAGGCATGCTTGCCTGGGTTCTGGACAATGGGCAATGTTCTCAAGTTTTCTCAGTCACCAATGGAATGAAACAAGGCTATGTTCTTGCTTCCATGCTTTTTGGTAAGATGTTTTTAGCCATGTTGTCAAATACCTTCAATTGAGGACAAACATAGAATCAAAGTCAGCTACCACACAATAGTAAATTCTTCAACTTGAAAAGGCTACAAGCCAAAACCAAAACGGAGTGTTTTTTGGTGCATGATTTTTTGTTTCTGGATGATTGTGCACTCAATGCAGCTTCTGAAGCTGAAATGCAACAAAGTATGGATCAATTTTCTGCTGCTTGGGCGAATTTGATCTAACAATTAATATCAAGAAAACACAGCTCTTCCATCAGCCAGCACCACATCATTCACTTGTGGAACCATCAGTTACAGTAAATGGTGAAGTTTTTAATGTTGTGGATAAGTTCTTTCATTTTGGCAAGTATCTTCCAAGAAAGTACATATTGATAAAGAGATTGACATACACATTGCCAGAGCTAGCTCAGAAGAAAAGTGTGGCAGAGGAGAGGTATTAGATTGATTACCAAACTGAAGGTCTACAGAGCTGTTGTGCAGACCTCATTGTTGAATGCCTGTGAAACCTGGACAGTGTTCCAGGGCCATGGCAGGAAACTGAATTGCTTCCATTTGAATTGTCTTAGAAGATTCTGATGATCACTTGGCAGGATAAGGCACCAGATACTGCGGTCCTTTCTTGAACTAAATCGCCACACAATTCAACTCTACTGCAGAGAGCACAACTCCATTGGGCTGGTCACATTGTTTGTATGCTTACCAATTTTATGGAGAACTCATAGGACAAGCCCGCACAAGTTAGTCAGAAAAAGTAATACAAGGAGACTCTTACAGGCTCTCTTAAGAACTTTAGAATCAATTGTATAACATGGGTGACACTGACACAGGACACTGACATGGTGTACCCTCATTAGAAAGGGTGCTGTGCTCTATGAGCAAAGTAGGATTAAATTAGCCCAAAAGAAACATGAGATGTACAAAATTAGAGAAGCTACTCCAAAATGTTCATAGGGACTTATTTGTATTTGACCTGTGGCAGATCATTCCAAATATGTGTTAGTCTGAGCAAACATGGTCAGATACACTGACATACATATATGTATATATGTATATATACATATGTGTGTGTATTTATTTAAACATAAATAAATGCTAATTAGCATTTTACATAGTACTTTAAGTTTCAGAAAACACTTTAGACATTATTTTATTTGATCTTCACAACTTTGTGAATTAGTTGAAATTGTTATATAATTTTATAGTTGATAGAATTGAAACAGAGAGAAGTTAATTGATTTGCTCAGGGACGAGTAGCTAGTAAATGTCTGAGACAGGATTAAAACTCAGGTCTTTCTGATTCTAACTTCCCCACTTTACCCATTATTCCATCTAACTCTTCTATTACATATGTTGCACAGTGCTTAGCACAGTGCCTTCTTTATAGTAGACGCTCAAAAATGTTGTTGAGTTAGTGAAAAAAAGAATAGGAAAAGTTACAAAAACAATGATAGCATTTTACTTATTTATATTTTTGTCAGATGATACTCATTAATTCAACATATTAAATATTTACTGTATATGAGGCTTACCTTCCAAAATTATTAATAGGATTTATATCAGACTTGGTATATGTTTTAAAATGTAAATTACCTTGGTGTTATAGAAAACATTTGAATTCTATAGAGATATGTTGATGTCAATCAGTATTTATTAAGTGCCCACTATCTTCTAAGTATTGTGGTTAAGCATTGTGACTACAAGCATAGAAATGGAGAAAAGTTCTTGCTCTAACACATTCTAGTGACATTTGTACAATGTATGTGTGTGTGTGTGTAGATATTCATGTATATTGTGTATATGCTTATATATATCCATGTTTATATATGTGTGTATATATGCACATATGGCTTTATGGATTTATACACACAGAGATAAAAATGCATATTTCCCAATAGCCCATGTTCCCTACTAATACATGGTAAAAGGGCTCCTATTTTAGCTTCAGGACCATCCTCTATGACTGCTTCCTTCCACAGATTCAGTTATTCTACTTATCTATGGCACTCTTAAATTTCTATTTCTAGTCTTGATCTCTATTTCATGTTCCAGCCAAATTTTCAGCTACTTACAAGATATCTTCTTCATCATCAGAATAGCAGCAGCAGCAGTGACAATAATAGCCAACTATATAGCACTTTAAGTCTGCAGAGCATTTAACATAGAGAATCTCATTTGAGCCACACAACAACCTTGTGAGTTGGATGATGCAGGATTCCTTATCCCAATCTAACAGGTAAGCAAGTTGAGGTTTGGGAAGTTAAATGACTTTTTCATTGTCATATAGTGAGGGAGATGGGATTCACTCTTATGTCAACTTTAGTCCAAATCCAATATTTTATTGTGTTTCTCTAGATCTACTTTTTGATTTCACTACTTCTGTATAATAGGGCCGAATTTAAATGTATTTTTTATTTTGTCTTTCATAATGTTTGATTAGAATTCTCAGGATTTAAATTTCTTGACATGTGTGCCTGAATGCAGAGGATTTTTTTTTCCCACAAGGTGAGGAAGTGAGGTAGAAAGGAGAAGTATGTAAGTGTGATTGCAATGGTGCTATACAGGAGATCAGCAATCTGCTGAATGCTTCTGAAAACTACAGGGAAAAGATTGGAGCCTGGAGCTTCTGCATTCAGGAAGCCAAATAAAAAGAGCATGTCAAAAGAAGCTGTCTATTAAGTGCACATGCACGGAATCCAATTCTACGTGAAAGAAACAATCAATACTTTGCTAAAGCCAGTTTGGATATGGAAAAGTCTTTATGCTAGTTAGCGAGACTACTAACCTGAGAGGAAATATGAATTGGCTGAATTTTGCCTTCTACTTCCATACCTATCTGGCCTTGCAGGACACATAGTTTTCTCTTCCTCTTCTGTTTTTTTTTCTTTTTTTTTAAAATTTCTCCCCTTTCCCCAACAATACAGAAGTCTTATATAGGAGGCAGGTATGTCACATACATTTGGGTATGAGGGGTTATTATTTAGCTATCCTAGACACTCAGTTATTTGCTTCAAGGTGCCTGTCTGATTTACTGCTACTAGATCCACTGGATGGAAGCATGAACCACATACAGTCTCCACTATAAATTGAAGTATTGTTGTGATTATGCATTTGAGTGGGATGGCAATCACATATTTTTGAATTTGTCCAAGATCTTTAAATAAATTTGTGGAGGCTGGAATTAAGCTAAATCTATCTTTAGAAGTGGTGACTCAATGGAGATTTTTTTCTTTCCAAAGTCTACATTGTAATATGGAAGATATGTATGTGTATATTTGTATATGTATAGATTTATATACATTATAAATGTGTTTCTCCAGCATAAGCCCTACTGGTAATATACTGGCAGCTTGATCTAGTATATATTTATGTTCAATGAGAACACATCCTTTTGAGAAGTATTCTTGTACTTTATGGAATTGTTATTGTTTATTTTATTAAATTTACATTACATAGTGCATGTTTTTCAAATGATGTAAATAAAAACAATAACTATTCAATTATGGGCTATTGGGAAAACTGGCACTTGGAAGTAGGACTTCACTTTCTTTTTTTTCTTTTCTTTTCTTTTTTTTATTAAAACTTTTTATTTGCAAAACATATGTATGGGTAATTCTTCAACATTAACCCTTACAAAGCTTTCTGTTACAAAATTTTCCACCCTATTCCCCACCCCTCCCCTAGATGGCAAGATATCCACTACATGTTAATTATGCTAAAATACTTGACAAATTGAATATATGTATATATATTTCCACACATCATTTTTGTGCAAGAAAAATCATATCTACAAGAAAAAAAATCTTAGAAAGGAAACACAATGCAAGCAAACATCAATAGAGAGCATGAAAATGTTACGTTGTAGTCCACATTTCATATCCCTCTCTCTGGGTGTACATGGCCTTCCTCACTGAACAATTGGAAGTGGCTTGAGGCACCTCACTATAGAAGAGAGCCATAGGACTTCACTTTCACTGAGGAAATATTGGTTTGGAGTATCAACTGAATTTGTAAATATTAATCTGAAAAAAAATGTTGAATAGACTTTATACCAATGACACTTTAGGTGAATATTAGGCATTAGTTAGGTATGTGGCTACCCTATAAAATAGTTTCTCTATGTTATTGGAGAATTGTTATTGTTATTGTTATCCCTCAGCAACAATAGCCAATGTTATCTATGTTATTAAGATTTTAGGAGATGTTGGAGATTCACATTTCCAAAGAGAGAATCTTGAGGTATTTAGAAATTAGTTATTAAAGTCCCTACTGCCAGTCAGTCAATGGTCATTTGAAGATGTAAGATTTTGTGATTTTCATTTCTTCCTATCTTGGGAAGAGATGAATCTAAATGCAGAGTTTCTTCCATCACAGTAAGAGTTTTAGAAAAAAGTTTTGAAGGAATGATAGGAAAAAGAGATATGGCCAGGGCTCTGCACCATCCAGACAAATACACAGAATAGTTGAACAACTTTGGGCTTCTGCAGTATCATCTGGAGCCTCCTTCTTCAAAATCATGGGATATCATGAAAGGTATCCTCTAAATAGACAAGCAAGATGTAGAAGTCTATGTACCTTGTTATGAGTACTGACTAATAGTTTCAGTGCTTAGAGAAAACAAACAAAAGGAACTGTTGGTTCTAACTCCCTGTCCCCTGCCTTATTTCATCACCTATTTTTAATTATGTCTTTTTGTAAAAAAAATTTTTAAAAAATGAAACAATTTAATTTAAAAAATGTTTTAAAAACAATTTAAATTAATATTTAAAAACATAACTAATAATGAATTTATTATTTCTCATAGACAACTATGATCAACCATATGCTTTCCTTTTCACTTCCTCCTTGCTTTTTTTTTTTTAACAGCATTTAACAGAATACAGGAGAACATGAGCTCTCCCAGTACAAGGGTGGAATGTTAACTTCTCAAGCTACAATTAGGGAGGTTTTTGTCTAAATGGGAGAATTATCAGAAGCTATTTCCTAATTAAACTTCTAAGATCAGAATTATTATGAAAAGAAGCCACTTAAAATCTGTCTTATAAAAATATTAATCTAACAATGATGGAAGTGCTGCATGAGTATTAGCTCATTGAACCACTGAGGAGGCAAACATTTTATGAATCTATCATCATCATCATCCTCATTCAGCTCTTCCACCTCCAAGAAAATGAAAGTATACAAGGCTGATATGGAATTTCCTAATGTTTAGTCAGTGTTACTAATCAGTTAAAATAAAATTGAGTTCTGGAGAGATAATACTTTTTGTTAGAAGTCTTAAAAAGTGCATAAGAAGTCCCTGCTCTGAAAATATTGTCCCTATTCTTTTGAATTTAGATCTAGTAATAATGCTACTAATTTGTCAGTTTAGGGAAGAATGAGAAATGGAAATAAAGTATTAAATATAATTTGAGGTTGCCCATTGAGTGCAGAAAACATCCCTGGCAGGTGGAGTACATTTGGACACATGGGATAATGAATTCCCCTGATTTCTTTCAGTTTAACATACAGATGATTAAATACTTTGATACTCTGAGATGATAAAGCAATATCCCTTTATCCCTCAACAACAAGAGCCAATGCTTTTTAGTAGGTCTTTAAAATGTGAATTTTCTGCCTCAAGATGACTATTGTCAAGAAGAGGAAACTGAACCTTGTCCTGGCTATGTAGTAGACATGAATTTTGAGAGAGCAACACAAAATAGAAGTAAAAGTTTAATAATGCCCAATCAATAGCCTGAAAACTGCTTTCTGTTCTGATGAAGTTTAAGTATCACCCTCCCTATAGGACATAACAGTTTATTAGTAGGGCTATTTAGTTAAGGGAAGTCTTTCTATTAGTGCATACTTTGCTTTGTGTCCAGCATTTATTTTGTTTGTAGGAATTAAACACATGCTTTAAACTTGATTCATGTTGTTCATTGCAATATTTATTATCCTCCCATTTTGGGAAGCTACTAGACATAAACCCAATCTGAAACTTTAAGGAAACTATTTCTGGGTCACTGATGTCATATGTGCAAGTATGTAATAAAAAGGAGCTATTCTGCTTTCAATAGATGTGATACTTTCCTTCAGGACTAAGCATGGTTTAGACCATATACATGTATGGTACATGCAGAGGAATCCCTTATTGGCGATTGCATGTACCATGTTTCCTGGGCCTATCAGGGATGTCCTATTAGATATGAGGAACTTACAAGGTGTTTGATGGAGTGATTGGCCTGGAATTAGGATTTCCCTGAGAAAATAAATTTTGTCCATTTGTTTTTCTCTATTTTCCATTTCTGTTCTTTGTTTTATTTTATTTTTCATTTAAAAATGATTTTCCTCTTTTGGCTTGGGTTCAGACTGGTCCTTTCTAAGTATTAAGTAGGCAAAGCTCCTACAAGGTTTGTAAAATGTTGTTTGTTGAATTTTGATAGTTTTATATTTGGTGTCAATTATAAGCTCTAGACCTGGTAGGTTTGAGGGTTCTTCTGCCCATCTTTTAGGTTTGGGATGGTATAAGGCTTAGTCTAAGTGGACTGATAGAACTCTAAATGATATGTAATCATGAAGTGATGTAACACATAGTTCTTTTGAGATTTTATAGTAAGAACACAAAGGTAGTACCAGGAAGGACGATGTTTAATAGAACTTTCCATAATTTTGGACAAATGGGCCAGATAAATTCCAACTGGTTTTCTGAAAATAGAATAAAGTAACTAGAGGGAGAGTGGAGCCTGGTGTTGCATAGAATCATTCTTCTGGATTCTAGCTGATTCTGTATCCTAGCACAATGTTTGGGAACTTTGGGAATGATGAAATCCTTATTACTGTCAGTGACTCAGTACTGAAGGGCACATTGTAAATGAGAGGACCCTCTCTTTATTGGCTATTGAGAAGAAAGAGTTGATGACACAGCAGACTTTTAAACAAGAAATGACTGCTCAGTGATTCTCTTCTTTAAACTCCCCAGGTGGTATCATGCAGTCCTGAGACTTCCTATGACAGGTAAGAGAGAGTTAGACTTTGTCCATCTGAAAACTATAGCTCCCGGGGCGGAGCCAAGATGGCAAACTGCAGACATCATTCTCTGTGAGCTCCTGAGACCTTCCCTCAGACCCAGACAAATTGAGCCTCCGAACTGATTCTGGAGTGAGGGCTCCAATAAACACTTGGAGTACAATGCACTTCTACCAAAAAAACTATTTTGAAAGAACTCCAGAGAAGGTCAGTTTTAGACGGGCAGGGGATCGAGCAGCTCCCAGCGCTCAGATGGCAGCGCGCAGCCAGGGTGCAAGTCTGGGGTGGGAAGGAACAAAGGATTTTAGGCTGCCAGGAAGTCCCTGGGAGACGCTTGGGCCACTTTGCTCTGCTTGCTGGCAGGTGCTTTGGCAGATCTGCCTTTGATAAAGGGTGGATTGAGAGCAGCTGAAAGTGTGGTCCTAGTGTGAATCTAGCCCGACCAGCCCCACAACTGGAAGTCAACTTGGTGAACTGACCCAGGGCAAATTTAAATGGCTGCAGAATTCCCTGCTCTTAATTAGACCTCAAAATCAAAAACATAAGCAAGAAGCAGAAGAGAGCTCTCACCATAGACAGCTTTTAGGAGAGAAAGTAGGGCAGATCCCAGATTCAGAGGTTCTGAAAAGAATCCCAGAGGAAATCACAAAGGTGGACATGAGCTGGTCCCCTTTTCAGAAGGCTTTCCTGGAAGACTGCATAAAGAATCTCAAAAGAGAGAGAGAAGAAGAATGGGGAAATAAATTGAGGTCAGTGGAAGAATAAAATATTGCCCTGCAACAGAGATGTGAAAAACTGGAAAACAAGACTGGTGAATTGGAAAAAGAAAACAATTCATTGAAACACAAAATTGTTGAAATGGAAAAAGACAACAATTCAATGAAAAACAAAATTGTTGAATTGGAAAAAGTCACCAACTCACTGGAAAATAAAAATAGTGAATTGGAAAAAGATAACAATTCACTGAAAAACAAAATTAGTGAATTGGAAAAAGACAACATTTCACTGAAAAATAAAACTGGCAAAATGGAAAAAGAATGCAATGAACCAAAAAATTCAATTGGCCAGTTACAAAAGGAGCTAAAAAAGATAACTAAAGGAAATAATATCTTAAAAATTAAAATTGAACAAATAGAAATGAATGACTCAATAAGACTTCAAGAATTAGTCAAACAAAAACAAAAAAAATTAAAAAATAGAAGAAAATATGAAATATCTTCTAGGAAAAACAACTGACTTGGAAAACAGATCCAGGAGAGACAATCTAAGGATTATTGGACTCCCTGAAAGTCACGATGAAGAAAAGAACCTTGATGCTATCTTCTAGGAAATCATGAAAGAAAATTGCCCTCATGTTTTAGAATCAGAAGGCAAAATTGACATTGAAAGAATTCACTGATCACCTGAAAGAGACTCCAAAATTAAAACCCCAAGGAATATCATGGCCAAATTTCAGGACTATTGCACCAAGAAAAAGATATTGCAAGCAGCTAGAAAAAAAAAACAGTTCAAATACTGAGGAACTGCCATTAGAATTACACAAGATCTGTCAGCTTCCACATTAAAGGATCGAAGGGCCTGGAATCAGATATTCCGAAAGCAAAAGAACTTGGATTACAGCCAAGAATAAGCTATCCAGCTAGAATGAGCATTATCTTCCAGGGAAGATGGTCATTCAATGATACAGGAGAATTTCACCTATTTCTAATGAAAAGACCAGATATGAACAAAAAAATTGACCTCCAAACACAGAACTCTAGAAAAGCATAAAAAGGTAAAAAGGAAAGAACTCTTGAGAACTATATCTCTACTATGGGTATCCTTAAAGAATGGGGGTATAATTTGATTTTACTTTGATAATAATGGAAAAGAAATTATAGGTGGAAGGGATATCATACTGTAAAAAAGTGGGGGTGAAAGGAGGTAAAATAAAGTAAAAAAAAGGAGGTAAAATAAGGTAAAGTCTCATGAAGAGACATAGAAAGTCTAATATAATTGAGGGAAAGAAGGGAGGGCGATGAGTATTGTGTAAATCTTACTCTCATTAGAATGGGCTCTAAAAGATTATATCAGACACATTTGGTTTCAAAGAAAAACTTGGCCCTCCTTATAGGGAAGTAGGAAAGGAAGAAAAGAAAGGGATAAACTAATAGAAGGATTAGGGAAAAGGTATAAAAAGAGGGAGGTTTCTAAAGGGGGGAGGACTATTAGGGGGAAGTGGTCATCAAAAACAAAATACTGGGGAGGGGGGAAGGGAATAAGGAAAAAGGGAAGAGAAAAATATAACTTTGGGTAAATAAGATGGCAGGAAATATAGATATAGTTATTTTAACTGTGAATGTGAATGGGATGAACTCTCCCATAAATTGGAAGCAGATAGCAGACTGGATTAAAAGCCAGAATCCTACAATATGTTGTTTACAAGAAATACATCTAAAACATAGAGATACATACAGAATGAAGGTAAAGGGCTGGAGCAGAATCTTTTATGCTTCAGGTGAACAAAAAAAAAAAGCAGGGGTAGCAATCCTTATCTCAGATCAAGTAAAAGCAAAAATAGATCTAATTAAAAGAGATAAGGAAGGAAACTATATTTTACTAAAGGGTACCATAGAAAATGAAGCAGTATCAATACTAAACTTATATGCACCAAGTGGTATAGCATCCAAATTCCTAGAGGAGAAACTAGCAGAGATGCAAGGAGAACTAGACAGTGAAACTATACTAGTGGAGGATCTCAACCTTGCTCTCTCAGAATTAGATAAATCAAACCACAAAATAAATAAGAAAGAAGTTAGGGAGGTAAACAAAAGGTTAGAAAAGTTAGGTATGACAGATCTCTGGAGGAAATTGAATGGTGATAGAAGGGAATAGACTTTTTTCTCAGCGGTTCATGGAACTTATACGAAAATTGATCATGTGTTAGGGCACAAAAACCTCAAAATCAAATTCAGAAAAGCAGAAATAGTAAATGCATCCTTTTCAGATCATGATGCAATAAAACTCACATGCAATATAATACCAGGAGAAAATAGACCAAAAGTTAATTGGAAATAAATAATCTAATCCTAAAGAATGAATGGATGAAACAGCAAATCATAGACACAATCAATAATTTCATCCAGGAGAATGACAATAATGAGACAACATACCAAAATTTGTGGGATACGGCCAAAGTGGTTATAAGGGGCAATTTTATATCTCTAGATGCTTACTTGCATAAAATAGAGAAAGAGAAGATCAATGAATTGGGCTTACAATTAAAAAAACTAGAAAAAGAGCAAATTAAAAACCCTCAATTAAATACCAAATCGGAAATTCTGAAAATAAAAGGCAAGATAAATATAACTGAAAATAAGAAAGCTATTGAATTAATAAATAAAACTAAGAGTTGGTTTTATGAGAAAACCAACAAAATAGATAAGCCTTCAGTTAATTTAATCAGAAAAAGGAAAGAGGAAAATCAAATTGTTAGTCTCAAAAATGATAAAGGAGAATTTTCCTCCAATGAAAAGGAAATTAGAGTAATAATTAGGAGTTACTTTGCCCAACTTTATGCCAATAAATTTGATAATCTAAATGAAGTGGAGGAATATCTACAAAAATATAGATTGCCCAGGTTAACAGAAGAGGAAATAAATTATTTAAATAGCCCCATTTTAGAAAAAGAAATAGAACAAGCTATTAATCAACTTCCTAAGAAAAAATCTCCAGGGCCAGATGGTTTTACATGTGAATTCTACCAAACATTCAAAGAACAATTAATTCCAATACTATACAAACTATTTGAAAAAATAGGGACAGAAGGTATACTACCAAATTCCTTCTATTATATCGATATGGTGCTGATAGCTAAACCAGGTAGGGAGAAAACTGAGAAAGAAAACTATGGACCCATTTCCCTAATGAATATTGATGCAAAAATTTTAAATAAGATTTTAGCAACGAGATTACAGAAAGTTATCTCCAGGATAATACATTTTGACCAAGTAGGATTTATACCAGGAATGCACGGCTGGTTCAATATCAGGAAAACTATCAGCATAATCAATTATATTAATAACCAAACTAACAAAAACCATATGATTATCTTCATAGATGCAGAAAAAGCATTCGATAAAATCCAACACCCATTCCTATTAAAAACACTAGAGAGTATAGGAATAAATGGGTTTTTCCTTAAAACGATTAGTAGCATCTACTTAAAACCATCAGCAAGCATCATATGTAATGGAGACAAACTGGAACCATTCCCAATAAGATCAGGAGTGAAACAAGGCTGTCCACTATCACCATTACTATTTAATATTGTATTAGAAATGTTAGCTTTGGCAATAAGAGAAGAAAAAGAGATAAAAGGAATTAGAGTAGGTAATGAAGAAACCAAATTATCACTCTTTGCAGATGACATGATGGTATACTTAGAGAACCCTAGAGACTCAACTAAAAAACTACTAGAAACAATTCACAACTTTAGTAAAGTTGCAGGATTCAAAATAAATCCACATTAATCATCAGCATTTTTATATATTACCAACAAAGTTCAGCAGCAAGAGATAGAAAAAGAAATTCCATTCAGAATAACGGATGATAGCATAAAATATTTGGGAATCTATCTGCCAAGAAAATGCCAGAAACTATATGAACTAAACTACAAAACACTTTCCACACAAATAAAATCAGACCTAATCAATTGGTAAAACATTAAGTGCTCATGGGTAGGCCGAGCGAATATAATAAAAATGACAATACTACCCAAACTAATGTACTTATTTAATGCCATACCAATCAAACTCCCAAGAAATTATTTTACAGACCTAGAAAAAATAGTAGCAAAGTTCATTTGGAAGAACAAAATGTCAAGAATTTCAAGGGAATTAATGAAAAAAAAAAGGTAGATGAAGGTGGCCTTGCTGTATCAGATCTAAAACTATATTATAAAGCAGCAGTCATCAAAACCATTTGGTACTGGCTGAGAAATAGAGCGGTCGATCAGTGGCATAGGATAGGATATCAGGACAATCTAGGTAATAACTTTAGTAATTTAGTGTTTGATAAACCCAAAGACCCCAGCAAAAACTGCTGGGAAAATTGGAAACTAGCGTGGAAGAAATTAGGGCTGGACCCACACCTAACACCACATACCAAGATACGATCTAAATGGGTTCATGATATAGATATAAAGAGTGATATTGTAATCAAATTAGAGGAACATAGGATAGTTTACCTCTCAGACCTGTGGAGATGGAATTAATTTATGTCCAAAGAAGATCTCGAACTCTTGAACACCAGCTAGATAATTTTGATTATATTAAGTTAAAAAGTTTTTGTACAAATAAAACTAATGCAGACAAGTTTAGGAGGGAAGCATCAAATTGGGAAATCATCTTTCAATTTAAGGGTTCTGATAAAGGTCTCATCTCTAAGATATATAGAGAATTATTTCATATTTATAAGAATCCAATCCATTCTCCAATTGATAAATGGACAAAGGATATGAACAGCAATTTTCAGATGATGAAATTAAAACTATTTATAGTCATATGAAAAGGTGCTCCAAATAATTATTGATCAGAGAAATGCAAATTAAGGCAACATTGAGGTACCACTACACACCGGTCAGATTAGCTAAAATGAGAGGAAAGGATAATGACAGGTGGTGGAGGGGATGTGGGAAGGCTGGGACACTGATGCATTGTTGGTGGAACTGTGAACAGATCCAGCCATTCTGGAGAGCAATTTGGAACTATGCTCAAAAACTTATCAAACTGTGCATACCCTTTGACCCAGCAGTGTTTCTATTGGGCTTATATCCCAAAGAAATCATAAAAGAAGGAAAGGGCCCCTCATGCGCAAGAATGTTTGTGGCAGCCCTTTTTGTAGTGGCTAGAAACTGGAAACTGAATGGATGCCCATCAATTGGAGAGTGGCTGAATAAATTATGGTATATGAATGTTATGGAATATTATTGTTCTGTGAGAAACGACCAGCAGGATGACTTCAAAGAGGCCTGGAGAGACTTGCATGAACTGATGCTGAGTGAAGTGAGCAGAACCAGGAGATCATTATACACGGCAACAACAATACTATATGATGATCAATTCTGATGGACATGACTCTCTTCAACAATGAAATGCTTCAAACCAGTTCCAATTGTTCAGTGAAGAACACCATATACACCCAGAGAGAGGGATGTGAAATGTGGACCACAACATATCATTTTCATGCTTTCTATTGATGTTTGCTTGCATTGTGTTTCCTTTTTCTGATTATTCTTTCTTGTAGATATGATTTTTCCTGCACAAAAATGATGTGTGGAAATATGTATACATATATTGTATTTGTCAAGTATTTTAACATAATTAACATGTAGTGGAAATCCTGCCATCTAGGGGAGGGGTGAGGAGAAGGGGGGAAATTTTGTAACACAAATTTGTAAGAAGAATTACCCATACATATATTTTGCAAATAAAAAGTATTAATAAAATAAAAAAAGAAAACTATAGCTCCCTTATAGCAGAGAGAGAAGGTGAATTCAAGAAGGTAAGTTTGAATCCAGTTGTAAAAGTTCCTCCTTGTGTTTCCTTTTGAGATTACTGAAAATTGATCATGAGATAAAAATTTTGAGATTTGAAGGTGACTTTCTGAGTTTCAGAGGGCTTCAAGTTCTCGTTCTATTGGTTAGAACTGAATGCTATCAGGGGAAGATGACTACTGATAGAAAAATCCCAGTCCTCTCCTTTATTGACTTACTGAATCTATTTCTTTTGTGTGTAGGAAATTAATACCAGTCCCATTTCTGATTTGTATAATACATCGTATATTTTACTATGTCCTCCTTTTGGAGATACTCTACACTTGGCCCAAGCCATAAGTCATTTTCCTCCAAAGGTGTTGTGTTAGGATTAAATGAGCAAAAGAGATGAATAAGGGGAGCCCAATACTTTCAGTGGAGGCCATAAAGTTCCCCTGGATTGAATCCATTCTGATCACGCATATAGTCACCTTAGAGGAAAGAGAATGGACACAGGACCGTATCCCATTCAACCTAAAGTCTTCTTTGACTCAGACTGCAATACTCTTTCCACTGCAAAACATTGCCTTCTAAAACAGGTCATTGCCTTGATTAAAAACCAGCCAGGGAAGTGATCTTCCTGCAACAGTTTTCAATAACATAGCATTTTGATCCTGATGAGGTCATGACCAAAGAAAAGAAGAAATATCTCTTACAACCTCACAGCCAAGCTCATAATCAAAGAACCTGAAAATTACTTCTCAAATAATGAAGAAATCTGAGAGAGACATTGACAGAGAAAAAGTAACTTTAGTCTGAACTCAACCTTTTCTATTTAGAAATCCCATAGAAATATGTATAATCTGAAAATATTTACTAAACTGCTTCAGTTACAGACAAAAAAGATAGAACATAGTTAAAGAAGTCTTTATGTTAGACCCTATCTACACTATATTCAATATCCAGATGACAAGTAAAGAATTTTGTTGATTTGGACACAAGTAGGACATCTATATAATCTAATGGAATGGTCTATTTCAGGCTCAACCAGGCCCAACCTCTATTTGTATGAGTTCTAACCCAACTAAGACAGAAAATTCAATATGACCATATTACCTCTGAGTCAGACGTATTTCAATCTCTCTTCATGGATCTCCTATTTCTTTTTTTTTTTCTTCCATTATCTATTTCATGCAGTTATAAAATTAGCCTTCTTAGTGTGACTCTGATTTTAAATAACAAAATAACTTTTATAAAGAATTTTTAAAATTACAAAGTGCTTTATATTCATTATCCATTTAAACCTCACATCTCTGTGAGGGTGGGACCTACAGATTTTATTCTCTCCAATTTACAATTCTAAGGGGTTAAAGACATGACCATGGTCCCACACTTCCACAGCTATTCATTCACTAAGCATCAGAGATGAGATTTGGACTGAGGTCTTCTTTTACTCAAGGTGTAGTACTCCATCTACTACAAAACATTACCTTCTAATAAGGCCATTCCCTTGATTAAAAACCTTCAGTTTTCTCTTCAATTATCTGTGTTATTTACAAAATAAAAAATACAGTAATCTCTTCCACATCATGGAGTTTAGAAACACAATGCCTCCTCAATCTGGAAAATCTGCAATAATTTTTTGGCCCTCCCTTCATGTCAAAGAAATTAATTATTATGGTAATAAAAAGATAAAATATGATATTTTTACAATAACATGCATATATTTCATGCATTTCTGAGTTTCTGTACCTTTTCTGTGTCATTTGCTAGCCTTCACATGTCATTTGTGCCGTCTTTAAAACTCCCTCCAAAGTTTTATTTAATTTCTTATGCTGACCTATAGTATATCAAACCCACAATAAGGAAAGCTGTGATGTAGAAGAGAAAACTGTAGTTTGTTTAGGTTGATTCTTTATAATTGACCATAATTTACCTTTTATCTTTTCATTATCTACTAATTTTTTAATGTATGTGATTCTCTAACCAAATTGTATTTCTTCTACTACTCCATCAGCTTTATCAAATTCATATCCATTTTTTTATATACTTCTTGAAGCTCATTCTCCTAGGATAGAATTTATTTCTCCTTTAAATAGCTATTACACTGTTTGGATCACTGTTATGATATTCATTTCATATTTATTTGCATTATATTCATGTGCATATACATTTTATTTTTCCTACTAGACTATATATAATATTTTCAAGGTTGGAAACTGTCTTATATAGCTTTGTAATTTCACAGAATCTAGCATTATAACTTATTCATAGTAACTATTCAGCAAATATTTGCTGAGTGACACATAGTATACTACTTGTCCTATACTAGAGCTAAATGAATATTTCCTCAACCCACCACAAATAATTTTTCAAACACTTCTCTTACTCAATGTTCACTTGATCTTTAAAAACTTTCCTTATTCTCAAATTAGGAAGGGTCTTGTTACTGAATATTTAAAATTATTGCTTGTGTTATAGCTAAAAATTTTTTATAACCAGGCCAAATTGGCATGAAATGTTCCTTCAAATGTTGGAGGGGAATTGGCTTCTATGTAGTAAGGTCCCAGTGATTAATGAGGTATCTGCTTAAGAGCCCTGCCAGGCAGAGCAGGGCTAGGCAGGAGAAGTCAGGTAGGGGTAGGAAAAATGGGTACTTCCTGGTAACTAATGACTTAGTTTTACAATGCACTAAGCTTAATTGTTTCTACATGATGGAATAATTTTAAGTCCTGCCAATGTCCTCAAACAAAGCTTTAGTCATCTAAACTTAGATTCTACTTTGTCATTTACAAATATTTCCTTTCTTTGCCTATTTTCTTTGGAGTAATAGTGAATTATATCTCATCTTCACAATCCTGCAAGTGGTTATTTGTCTCATATTAGGGAGCTAAATTGAACCATAGATAGCATGCTGGACCTGGAATTAGGAAGACACGAGATCAAAGCTAGTTCAAAGTTCAAACAAGTTATTAGCTTGACATATTATTTAACTTCCATTTGCCTCAGTTTCCTTATTTGTAAGATAAGAATAATAATCACATGTACTTCCTAGGACTGTTTTAAGGATAAAGTTAAATAATATGTATAAAGCATTTTGCTAACTTTAAAGAACTATATAAATGCTACTTATTATCACTGATATTGTTCTATAACTCTTTCCTTCTCCATCCCTAACAAAACTGGAAAAAAAAATCATACACTAGTAATTTCGACTTGTTTATTGGTTTTTTAAGTTTCATTGGGAATAGGTTTGTCATTGAGTTATTCATTTATTTTTCAATTTTCTCTAATTACAGGTTAAATGACTTCATACCCTAGAACAATAGGTATGCCTGAGATTTACTTCATGTGGGTCTGGTGATTTTTACTTAGGTTGAGTTTCAATTCTTTTTGAACTATTTTTGCTCTGTACATTCTTCCCTGATCTGTTAATAAGCAATCCACATTGAATAATGATCTTATACATTCACTACATTTCCTTTGTGCTATCCAAATGGCTAAAATGGGATCTTTTTCATCCATTGCTGGACTTATCTTGTTTTGAACTTCAATGTTTCAGGTGCTGTTCTTATACAACCATTCCATTCTTCAACCTAAGCATCCTTTCTTTGGCTTCTAATCTCTATCTATACGTGTCTTTAAAAATTAGCAATTAGACAAATTCCTTGTATATATACCTCATTCTTTTAAGACAGGCCCATCTTTCTGCCTCATAGGAATCATTTCAATGTATATCTTCAGAATTTCATTCTCAACAGCTTTACAGCTCTTAAAATTCTAGTTCTGGATGAATTTGAGGCCTACAGTTCACATATGAACCTTCTTTAACTGTGGGACAGACACTATACTAATGTCCCAGTTTTCCTTTCTTATATAAAATGAACTTTAAAAATATACTAATTTATTTTCTCTTAACATTTCTACAATTTCTACTTTAGCAACCAGTTCCCCTTCATTGGTCAAAATCATGTTCAAAATAAGAGTTCTCCCTTATTGATTCCTCTGTATTTTAAAGAATGAAATTATCATTAAGCAGGGCAGCAATTTGTCATCTGCTTTGCTCTTTGTGGAGAGAGGACTACAATAGTATGGAAGCTGTAGTAATATATTGTATAGAGTATAGGATTTTAGAATCAGAAGGACTTGAATCTGTATCTCAGTTCATAGATTAACTACTTGCATGAATCTAGGCAAATTATTTAACCTGTTTTTGGCTTTAGTTTCATCATCTGTAAAATGGGGATAATAATAGCACCTATCTAATGGTATTTATGTAAGGATCAAGAAAATATATATAAAGTACTTTGCAAAACTTTTGCTATCCAGTGGCATATGGATGCTGCTGCTGGTACTGCCACCACCACCACCATCAACAACATCATCATCATCATCATCCTCCTCCTCCTCCTCCTCCTCCTCCTCATTTCTTCTCACCAGTATTGAATGCTTTTTCTTATGAGATGTTTGTATCTCTATAACAAATCTTTGGAGTATGTAAAGTCTCATAGCATCCAGTTATGGTCACTATGAGAAGAACCTCATATCTTTTACAAATCCCCTAAAGCTTCAGTGGCTCCTACTTCAATTCAATGTCCTTTTCTTCAAGGTAATGATTCCTCTGCCTTTTCCTTTTCCTTTGGAAGTTATTTATTTGAAAAGAAACTCATTTTCCCTGTTAAGCAGGAAAGTAGAGAGACATTTCTCTAATTCTTCAGGCTCTGCTTCTCTCAGGAAACCAACTAGCTCTTTGTACATACATTGTTATACCTTGGCTTTGCTAGAAATAAACATATATTATGCAATTTTTGCATTTTTGGGAAATTTTCATTGGAAAATTCCCTTTCCTTCCTCATTTGCTAGGAATGAGCTCCTCAATTCTCTCTTCAACTTGTGGCTAAGTTTTGTGGCAAACTTGACTGCCAAGTCTGTTCACTGTGCCAAGACTTTGGTCTAGATCCAAGTCATTAAATATTCTCATGACTTGGTCTCTTAATCTCTGAAATGGAGGTCATTTTCCCTTTTTCCTATAGTGTTTCTTTTTAAAAGATCAAATGGGAGAATGGATATTTTGTAAGTTTTTTGTAAAATAAGTGTTTTTGGACCATTAAATTTTTATAAAATTATCAAATGATAATAGTAATAGAAATAGAATGACCTAATAGTTCCAGATACCTGGATTCAAGTCCTATTTCTGATATATATTGGCTATGTATCTCTGGGAAGTCCCTTAATTTGTCAGTGCTTAGGCCACACTCCAATATTTCAATTGCAGTATAAGTACTGAGCTATATTGGAAGAGGGATCTTTCTCATTTGAAGTACTTTATATTAGTGAAATTCATTAAAAATTGTAATGATAAATGGTAATGATAACAATAGAAATAAAAATAAATTTTGTTCATTCAAAAAGAAGATATTATGTAGGTAGCACTTCCATAATTCCTCAGTAGCTAAACTATGAAGTATTAGCCAGAGAAGTTACTGGCTCTGAACTGAGTTTTCTGTGGGTCTACAGCATCTTTATTTACATTGGATTATCTAAGTTAAAAAAGCACAAAATGCCTATTCACCATTACAAGTTCCAAAACTGATTTGGAAGCATTTTGGGTACTGTTAGGATAAAGGATTACCTTGTTACTTTCAGGGCTCTTCAATTCCCCTTCCCCCTCCTGGAAATGCTATGCTTCAAATGAATAACATAATATTATAGTACACATGAGACATTTCTACTAAATTAGTAGTCTGACAAGGTTAATGCTGTCATGAATATTTCAGATTTTTACTAATGTAGCTATGTACTCTGCCAAATTATCCAAAAGCAGCCAACTGATTTATATTCTTAACATAATTGATATGACTTCCACATTTGGAATTCAGATCATAGTATTTTTCAGCTGGGAAAAAAATACTTCGGACATATTTCCTGAGGATATTATTTGGCAAATCAACTTGTCAGTACGTTGACTCATAGAAATCAGCATTACTCCCATGCTTCACTGAATTTTTTCTTTGTTATAAAAATGTAGCTATTATAAAAGGGAGATCATCAGTCTTTTGCTCAGTTTATTTGGTTATTTAAAGAGGTTTTCATATTTATAACTGAATATGTTTTGTTTCTTTTTTCAACAAATCCTTATTCTTGAGACCTTGTTTCAAAGCTAATCTATTTTACAGAATATATAACGTGGAATGTTAACAGTTTGAAGAGAAACTTGAGGTCATATAGCTCTGCTTTGACAGATGAGAGAATTGAGGCCCAGAGAACTGCCCTAAACTACACACCAAGAAGTGTGTAGAATAGATTATATACCACTATAGTATAAAATCAAACTCATGCAAAAAGTAATTGATAAGATCTAACTTATTATTATTATTATTTTTATTATTTTTGCTGAGGCAATTGGAGTCAAGTGACTTGCCCAGGATCACACAGGTAGAAAGTGTTTGTTAAGTGTCTGAGATCAGATCTGAACTCAGGTCCTCTTGATTACATGGCTGGTGCTCTATCCACTACACCAACTAGCTATCCCCTCACTTATTATTTTAAAATATAAAGATTTTTTTGATTAAAAATCCTTAAATATTTCTCATGTGAATATAATCCTGAACTTCTGAATGACTTATTATTTTTTAAATTTCTTTTTTCTTTTTTCTTTTTCTTTTTCTTTTTTTTTTTTGTGAATGTGCAAGCAAACAGCTGACACTGGAAAGCAGACTAAGAACTCTTTTTGTATTGAAAAGGACATTCAAATGTTTGCTTATCAGTTCACCAATGAACTTCCCTAACAAATCTCTTTTCATGCTTCTAAGACACACATTATGAATATATTTCCTAAAATATGAGGCCTGCATAGGAGGAAAAGCAAGCAAATAAAAGCTAACTTGATTGCCTGGGTACTAATGCAGCACACACGAGATTTATTGACTATTTCTTCAGACAAAAATCATTCTGTGGAAGAAAGATGAATTTAAAAGGTTAGACAAATTAATTTTATTGCAGCTAACCTAAATATGAACATCCCTCTTAAGATAAAATAAAGGAGACAATTGTGCAATAAAGATACCACTGTTAAAATTTTTAAGAATTTATTTTCCAAGAGCTTCATTAAAAATAATTTTAACTAAATTTTGTTCTATGAAAAGCTGTGGACTTGTCTTTGTACACATGGATTCTCTTATGATGAAGTTTCCTGGGTTATGAATGTTTGTAAGGATCTTTCAATAATGTGCTATTCTCCATTGTACTGAATAAATCTGTGTCATTAGTGTGGGCACCACAGTAGTTAGGATTTATCTTTCATAAAAACATGTTCTCAGGAAACAGACTGAAGATTTTTTTTGGTTACTTGAAAGGAAACTTCCTTTTCTCAAATCCAGACAGATTTGTGGAGACAGGCAACAAAAATGAGCTTAAAGAAATATTTCTCATTCAGTGTCAGAGACTTTATCAAAGAAGATAACAAATGTAAAGCTCTTTGCACTTTAAAGCAGTTTATAAATGCTAACTGCTTGGTAATTCCACTAGGGATGATTAAGAGATGGGAGCTTATATAATATAAAATTTTTGAATGATTTAGTTTGGCACTTTAGAAGTGAATTTTACGATGGAGGTGATTAGGAAATAATAGTGTAAATTTAAATGAAACCTAACAATACAGAAAAGGAATTCTGTGGATTTAGCAGAGAAAAAAAATGAGAGGGAATTGGTCCTTAATTCTACTTTAGACAAGAATTGGGGGTCAAGAATGTGGATTATTGAATCACAGATGTAAATCTAGAAAGGAACTATGAGTTTATCTAATCAAAGTTCGTCATTTGACAGACAAAAAAAGAGACATGAGGTTACAGTAAAGGAGCAAATAGCAGACATTATATTTAATCCTGAGTCTCTTATTGTAGTGCCTTTTTTGGCCAAAAAAGGCAATGATGAGACTTGGAATTTGAAACAGTGATATTTCATAAATTTATAAAGATTTACATTAAGAATAAGTTTCCAGCTATTTCCTCAGTAATTTATGTGGGTAGTTTCGATAAACAGGGTAGACATAGTTAAAGATATTGTTTTCTTGATTAAAAATGGAGAATGTCAGAAAGTTTTTTGAGAAATTATCTTATTGGGTGCATTTTAAGAGTTATTTTTAAATATTAATTTTCCTAGGCAGGAATGGCAGAGTGGGGCAAGGAAGATACTGATTTTACCAAGAGTTTTCAATTTCTCCAATGTTTCAAAATTTGTATAAAATTTGAGGTTTCATATTGATAATAATTGAAAATATTCAAAAAATTTGTCACATAGATTGCTTCTAGATATTCTCTTGTTTTAGGATTTGTTATTTGCTGTCTGTAATTCAAAAATGCTACAGAATTTTGACATTAATTACTTGAAATAGCAAAGCAGTGTTCTCATTCCTGATGTCACACAGTCATTAATTCACTTCACTCATGTAAATTATGTGAAAATGTACTCTTCATGCAGCTGACTTCTAATTATACTGACTGCTAGGGAAGTGACAACCCTGGATGCTAGCTGAGCAGCAGAAGATAAAAAGCTAACTTCCATATTATGCTGACAAAATGAAAATAGGGCATATTTGCAGGTAGACAGACAAGAGTCACTGAGATCAGCAAGAGATTGAGCTCTGTGGATGAGTGGTTAGTGCATCAAATGGACACCCACATTTTCTTGAGAGGAAAAGATTTGGCTAACTGGGACATTTAAATGTACATATATAATGTAAAGTATTCTCAATATTTTTGTGAATATAAAACACATTTCCAAAATAATCAGTTTAAAAGAAAACACAGACTAATTATTATGTTTAAATTCATGTCAGATCAAGAATCAAATGTCACTGGATGAATTCCAGCATCTTTCCTCGCCTGCTCCAAAATCAAGGCGTATTCAGCCCAAGCTTGGGAAGTTTTGGAAATGCAGAACTGGCCAGATCACAGATTCTTTAAACTATGGTAGATAATCTTGATTTCTGACTTTTCTCCTATATATCTGACCACCCCTTCTTCATCTACTTTGTTGGATCTTCCTTCAGATTGCATCCTCCCATTATAGGTGTCCTTCAGAGATTTCTCTCAGAACTTTTTTTTTTCCTTGATAGTACTTCACTTGATGATCTCATTTGCTCCTATGGACTTAATTAATGTCTCTGGACTGATTATTTGCAAATCTATCTTTCATTCCCCAATTGATCTACTGACCTCAAATCTAACATCTACAATTGCCTTTCAGATAGCTTGAACTAGATGTCCATTTGTCATCTTAAACTCAATATGTCATTTGGATTTGTGTCTAATGGGCATCTCTAGGGCAGGGGGAAGACTGGAGAGAGTAAAGAAAAAAAAAGAAATTCACATGATAATTTTTTTGTGTATTTGAAAGATATTCCTTTAGTAAATTATACATAGTAGATTTGGAGTTTCATCTGTAGTTATCTTTTTTATTCCAAGTCATGGAAATACTTGCTTTAATCCATAAATATCACACACACACACACACACACACACACACACACATATATATCTGCCAGCTTCAAGTCTCTCCTAATTTAAATCCATTTTCCATTCAGCCACTAAAGTAATTTTCCTGAAACACATCTGATCATGTCACTTTCCCCAATCCCCCATTTCCAATTACTTGATAATCTCCATTGGTCTATTAATTCCAGTAGCAAATACAAAATGCTCTTTGGAATACAAGGTCCTTCAAAACCTAACCCTTCTTACCTTTTTTAAATCTTCTTACACCTTACTTCTCAATATGGACTCTTTTATCCAATGATACTGGCCTCCTGACTATTCTATGAATAAAATATTCTGGGCATTTTCTCTAGCTATCCTTTATGCCTGTAGCAGTCTCCCTCCTATGCTCCAACTATTGACCTACTTGATTTCCTTTATTTTCCAATTAAAATCCCTACTACAAGAAGGCAGTGCTTTTCCTTTTCTAATTGTTTCCTTTTTCCTTTATTTATAGATAAATCCTGTATACATAGATGTGATCTAACAATCTAATCTATCATCTAACTTTCTTTATATATATTTGTTTGCAGGTTGTCTCCCTAATTAAAGTTTAAGCTTTTGTGAAAGCAAAGACTATCTTTTGCCTCTTTTTTGTATATCTGGAACTTAATGTAGTGCCTAAGATATAGTAGGCACTTAATAAATATTTATTTGTTGACTGATTACTTCCACAGCATTTCTGGGGAATCAAGTCCACTCAGTGGAAAATGTAGAAAACATTTAATTCAGAAACTCTTACCTACTATAACTTCAGCCCTATATAATATACTCTGAAGTTTACAAAGCACTTTCCTTTCACCCACGTTTTGACTTGAGATAGGTAGCTAGGACTTTGATACTTTTATTTTGTAGATAAGGAATTTGATGCTCTTGGAAATGAAATGGCTAGTCCAGCCTCACAGATGTAGGAAGTGTAAGAGCTTATATTTGAGCCTAGACACATTATTCTTTTCATTAACCTACCTTGTCTCTCAAGATTGACTTTATTTTGAGTAGCATAGTTTTATTATTTTTTGTTGTTTTCTTTTTAAGACTGACTTGAACCTTCCTCTAAGATATTTCCAAACCAGAAACAACTTTAGCTTATTATCTTTCATAATGTCTTATACTAGAATATGCCTGTCCTTCAAATCTAGGCTCATAAGATAAGGCTACTTAATAGGCACCGGGTTTGAGAAGTGTTAGGTTTACTTCCAGTTTGTTTCCCTTTGCAACTTGCATTTTTTAAAAACTTATATTGCTTGTTAACAGACAATACAAGTCATAACAAAGAAAGGGATAGCACAATTACATGAATTATGGGATTGACACAATTGCACTCAGTATATTTTAAGTATATTTTAAAGATTCTTCAATGTAGAATCCTGTTAATTACTTTAGAATTGAAGTATGTTTCTGACAAAGACTGCCATATTTTCAAATATTAACATGAATTAGCTGAAATTATTTTCTCAAGAAAATTAAAATGAGGTTATAATTGGCTACAGTTGACAATTTTACTTCAGATGAACAGTTATTGGTGGAAGAAATGAAATTAATTAAATGATTTTTTAATATCTTTCCTGGAATATTGTTGAATGATCTATGCATAGAAATGGGAACATTTTGTTCTCATTTTGGTGATTTTACTAAAAATACTTCTCTGTAGCCAAATGCTACCCATAATGAGGTTTACTCAATATTTATGGCAAAGGCAAAATATATATTTTTTAAATAATGTGATATTTTGAAAAAAAATTTGAATTCACTACATGGTATTGATGATTCTTATTAGACTGAAAAATTATAATTATAATTAATTCATTAATATTACAGCAAAGACTACATCAGTCAAATATCTTAGTTTTTGAAATAGTTTAATAAGAGATAAAGACAACGGGGGCCACTAGGTGGCGCAGTGGATAGAGCACCAGCCCTGAAGTCAGGAGGACCAGAGTTCAAATCTGATTTCAGACACTTAACATTCCCTAGCTGTGTGACCCTGGGCAAGTCACTTAACCTCAAGTGCCTCAGCAAAAATTAATTAA
>JAJPUD010001235.1:261651-326584 GCA_023553655.1 Myrmecobius fasciatus
TTTCTTATTAGCTTTCAAAACTTCCATAATCTAATCCCATCATATTTATACATTCTGCTTCTCATTACTTCCCAACATCTCTAATCAGGTAATTCACTTATGTATTCCCTCCTTTGTGGGATTAATCAATATGTACATTGGCAGCACAGTTTCCCAAAAGACCAGGGTTGTATTACTCTCAGGACTCTAGGAGGAACCGTGAGGGTCAAAATTTCCAGTATTGTCATACTTGAGGCCTGAGCTATATGCCCATAGAAAACTAACCAGTCAGATTTAATTATCTATTTAGAATAGGATATTATCTAAGGTGTTAAAATATGGACAGGGGGTAACAAATATTTCTGTATATGAGGGTTAATTTCCCCTTGCATAGACAAAGCCCTTGGAGAAAGTGGGCTCATACTTAAAGTATAAAAGTACTAAGACATACATGTAAGGAATATATGTAGCAAAAAAGTTGTCATACAACAACCAGTAGTCCTTTTCTCCCTTCAAATGTCCTCATGAATTCCTGTAAGTATAGTTCTCTTCTGGGTTCTGATGGAAGATGCTTTTGCAAAGTCTATAGATGATTTTCACCCTAAAAGTCCACATTCTTTAAAGTTGCCCTTTCTCAGGATATTATTCCATTTATATCTGTATTTGCTAGTATTTGATCTTGGAAAGCTTTTTTATCATTCCCACTGGATGCCTTGTCTCTTGCTACAGATTCAGTTTCTACACATTTAATGGTGAGGGTGGTGGGGCAGAAAGGAGAGTAACAGGAAGAAACTTTTTTCTTGCCCCCAAAACAATTTCTTTTCAGAGTCTGGAATTCTCAGACACTGAATCTGGAATTTTCCATTGGTGGAAGAGTCTATGAAGTAATCAAATGGTTAATTGCTGATATTCCTGTAGCTATTTAAAGTATAAGAATTGTTGTTAATTTATGTGGTTGACCTATCATCTCTCTTCTTTACCAAAAGAGGTTCACACCTGATAAGAGATCACAAATACACATTTAAAACTTCATTGTGACTTGACATATCTTTAGGAAGATATTAAGAAAACAGGGCAAACCAACTATATCATCTATCTTGGAAAAAAAATGGAATGCCTAATTTGAAGATGAATTTACTTCTGAGGAGAAGAGACTAAGAGAATCACTTTCAAAAATTTGAAGAGAATTTTATGTGGGAGAAGAATTAGCCTTCTACTGAGTAGAAGTCACAGATGGGTAGATTGAGCTTCAGCAAGAGAAAATATTTTCAAAGAATTAAAAAAATGTGGAAATCAATTTGGTTACCTTATTAAGGTAGGAAATTCTCTCTTGTAAAATCACCTATCAGGGATGGATGTCAACCAATAGACAGGTTATTTAGCTTTTCCCGAGCACTGGGAATACAAAGAAAGGCAAAAGAAGTCCCAAGAGATTCCTGCAATAAGTGGTATTTATATACACTGTAGAATCTTTTCAACTAGGAGAGTCACAGAATTTTGGATCTGGAAGGACCTTAGAAATTATTTGTCAGCTATTTTATTTTATAGTTAAGGCAAACAAATAATCAAAAGTTAAATGATTTGCTCAATTTCATACCTAGCCAGTTGTAGAGCTCAGGCTAGAAACCAACATTCCTTAATCCTAGTCCCTTGTACTCCCTACAGCAGCATAATGTCTACCTACAATTTTCTTCTCTGTATTCTTTTTGCATTGAACCACTTAACCAATGAATCATAAATGTGGAGTTCTATACTAAATGGCAGCCAATTAAACCCAACTTGTCATGTAGTGATTAAAGTTGGACACAGCTCATTTGGAGAATAACTGTTTAAAAGTAAAGTTAAGGAAGCATAAAGATTAATTATTGTTAGTATATAGGATTCTAAATTTAGACCTGGAAGGGATCACCTCATTCAATTTCCTCATTTTACAAATGAGAAAAGTAAGATCTGAGTAGATTCCTAGTGTTCACAAAGGTAGTGAGTGGCAGAACCAGGATTTGGGTCATCTGACTTCAGATCTAGAGCTTATTCCAAGACATACCCAAATTCTGTGCTCCTATCATTCAGGCCTTCATTTATAAGGATTAGAATAGGGACATGATCTATGATTTTGCTGGTATAGGAAAATCTTTGGTAAGGAAAGTCCCTATGCAAATGATAGTTGGCAAACTTCTATACACATGATTATTTTAGAGAGTGTTCCAAATTACTGAAACGTTAGGTAAATTCCCCAAAGTTACATAATCAGAAATGGGATTTGAACTCAGGTTTTCCTGGATCTAAGGTCATAGTTTCATCTACTATGTCAAGGCCTCTATAGATATACTTAAAAGAGTAGTATAACTATTAGTAGATTCATTTCTAAGCATGGAGGAAACAGAAATATGAGTTTCTTCCTTTATTCCAAATGTAATTTTTTCCCATTACTTTATCCATTATCTTTTCTTATAACCATTTTATTACCCATGTTGGAAGCCTGAGACTTTATCTTAGACTATTCTCTAATCCCAAAGCATTCAATCAAGCAAGAAATCCTATTAATTCTAGTTCCTGTACATCTTTCATCTTCTCTTTTCCATTTCAACTGCCATCAGCCTAATTAAGGTACTAACTGCCTCCTTCCTGACCTATTGTAAAAAACTCTTAACCCGTGTTCCCTTCTGCAGCCATTTCATTTGTTTTATTCAAACTGATGGTCAGTTTGCTTGTCTTGATGTACATCAGTGATTATATTTGTACTACTCTAGAAGTTTAAATGACATCTCATTGCCTATGAATCAAATCTAGACTTCTTATCCTCATGTTCATGGTTCTACCCAACCCAGTTTGGTCCAGTCTTTACAAGCCTATTTCACTTCGTATTTGAAGGCTTAACTGGAGAGAAATACAAAATTCCCCAGAGTGCTGAAATTGAGAGGGCAATGAAAACATTTGCATTGTTTATAGAAAGCATAGAAACAGTTGAGTTTAATATTAAGTGAACAATAATAATTCATTAAAACAGGAGGGATATCCTCACCACTACAGTGACCCCAGAAGCAAGCTACTACGCAGCTGACCCTACTTGCCAAATCTATGGCTGTGTTCATGGCTGAATTGTCCTGGGCATCAAGACGGCCTATTTCATCTTCATGTTTATAAAATAATTAAGCTAAATTGGAGTCCTCACCCAAACATTACGTATGCTTTCCTGATATCATACCTTTGCTCTAGAAATTCCATATGCCTGGAATGCACCAGCTCATGTCCTTAATTTTGTCCATTAAAATCCTACTTACCCATCAGGGCCCAGATCAAATTATATACATATATATATGTGTGTGTGTGTGTGTGTGTGTGTGTGTGTGTGTGTGTGTGTGTGTGTTAGAGACTCTTTAAGGGCAGGAAAAAAGTCTTATCTTTTAGTGCTTTAGCCAATCCTGATTGACACATGATTAATTTTTCCAAATTGAATGCCAATGAATTAAACAATTTGCAGGTATATTTCTACTCACTTAAGGAGGGAAGCAAATGGGAGAGCAGAGAATCCAGATCTATGATATGATCAATGTAATGAACTCCTTGTATGAGAACTCTCTCTATAGATTTAGGTTAACAACTCCTCTAAAACTTTCCAGTGTTGTAGAGATGCTTGGGGCCTTGAGGAAGGAGACTTACTTATGATCACATGCTCTAACAAAACATTCCTTAAATAAAAGTCTATAGCTTCTAATAAAATCCCCTGACCGCCTCACCTAATAATATTTTAAGAATATGGTCAAATGAGAAATGCTATGGAATAAGAGACTAGTGATCTGAGTTTGAATAGTTTCCAGCAGTATACTATTTCTCAAGACATTTTACCTCTCTATGCCTCTATTTCCTCACATGCAAAACAAGTGTTGCAATAAATTATATAAAAAGGGCCTTTCCTTTTGAGCTCCACATTCCATGATTTTAAAACAATGTTATTTTTATCTAAAACAAAAAGTCAACTTGAATTTAGCTACAAACAAAAGTATCTTATTTCCTTCCTCAATAGCTAATTCTCAAATAGTCAGAATTCTGAACACATGTTGTTAGATTTACAATGGCAACTAGTAATTTACATGAGCAAGACTTAATTTGGAAGAATGCACCTGTCATTTTTTTTTCATATCTAAGTAAGAGTAGCAATTAGTTTGATTTATACACTGTCACCCATATATCCACGAGAGGCAATATGAAACAATGAGAACTTTGAAAGAGGTCTTTGATAAAGAAAATTATTTTTCAGTTGTGTAATTAATACTAAACATTGTTTCCTATTTTCCTCTTGTATTTGTCAGGATCCCTGTAGCATTATAGCTTTAGAGAAGATAATTAAATTATAAAACTACCTCATCTAAATCAGTGAATTGAAAAGAATTAGTTTTACCTGCCCCCCAAATTTGCCCATTTCCCACAAAGGGGGACAGGACAGTTTAAGTGGAAAGAACACTAAATTGGATGTCAGAAAACTGAAAATTACTTCCATGTACCAAGGTTACTACCTGAGCTTCTCTGTCTTTTTCATTTATAAAACATAGATAATGTAACCTTAGCACATATTTCACCAAGTTTGTTTTGACAATAAAAAGAAATGATTGTAGGTTATAATGGTGATGTACTATATGTAAGTATAATCTTATTGAAGTTTTTTTTGGTCCATGTTTCTTCAACTGAAAATCCTCTGTACCTTGTCTTATTTTTCAGATTTTCCCATTAATCAACTAAGAAGAGCTACCCCTAATCTTTTGCTTTTTTAGCATCTTAACAGTATCAAGGAATCTTTAAGGTTCTTTAAGTGTCTTCTCTTACTTATTTTTAGTTCTGTATCTTTTCCTTCTCCTTGATTAATTACTATTTTTAGGGTGATAACCTATACAATAATTTTGCAGTGCTTTAAAAATATTTTTAATTATTTTGACAAATATTTTCCAATTAAATGTAAAATCTTTTTGACATTCATTTTTAAAAATTTTGAATTCCCATGTCCAAAGGGCTATTAAACTTTGCATATCGTTTTGTTTCTACTGAACTTGTATCAGGAAAAGGATACACATGTGGAAAAATTTTTGTAGCAGCCCCTTTTGTAGTGCCAAGAAACTGGAAATCGAGTGAATGCCCATTAATTGGAGAATGTCTGGATGAGTTGTGATACGTGAATGTTATGAAATATTATTGTTCTATAAGAAAAAATCTGCAGGATGATTTCAGAGAGGCCTGGAAAAACTTACATGAACTGATGCTAAGTGAAATGAGTAGAAAGAAGAAAGCATTATACACAGCAGTAATAACATTATGTGCCCATGAACTTTAATGGCTCTTTTCAACAATTGAGGTGATTCAGGCCAGTTCCAATAGACTTATGATGGAGAAAGCCAACTGCATCCAGAAAGAGAACTATGGGTACTGAAAGTGGATCACAATGTAGTATTTTCATATTTTTTGTTGTAATTTGCATACTTTTTGTTTTCTTTCTCACTTTATTCCTTTTTGATCTGATTTTTCTTGTGCAATATGATAATTATGGAAATATGTATAGAAGAATTGCACTGGTTTAACATATATTAGCATAATATTACTTGCTGTCTAGGGGAGAAGGTGGGGGAAGGGAGGGAAAAAATTGGAACACAAGGTTTTGTAAGGGTGAAAGTTGAAAACTATCTTTGATTATATTTTGAAAATAAAAAAGGTATTTAAAAAAAGAAAACAGATTATTAGTTCCTTTTTATTTATTGTGATATATGTTATAAAATATTTGCATTATCCATTTTCCAACAAATTGTTAAGTTTTCATGATATTTCCTTCTTTACATGTACATATACATATATACCCAAAAATTATACATATACATATGTATATATGAGTGTGTCTGTATATATTATGTGATAGGTAGGTATACATGTTTCTAATACATATATAACAATAATAATAGCTAGCATTTATATAGTGTTTACTATGTGCTAGCCACTTTTTGTGTACTATACAATTATCTGATTTGATCTTCACAAAATTTTTTTTGTTTCAAAGTATTGTCTCTTATTCTTGCTATATGAGTGAACCATTTGTTTTTCTGATTATAGATGCGTTTTCACTCTCACATACATAAGAGAGAGAGAGACAGACAGACAGACAGAAAGATATATATTAATTCCCATGGAATTTTCAATTGTAATACTGTGCTACCTAAAATACCTGTGCCTTCAAAATTAAGAAGATTAAATTCTTCCAAGATCAAATTGTTTCTGTTTTATAGCTACTTAGTATCAGTGGGATAACAGTGATATTGACCACTACACCTATATCCTCAACTTGGGTCTCCTGATCACAAAATATCTTATATTTATGCTATGCAAAGTTTTCTCATTTATCATTTCATTTTGTAGAGGACATGTTAGACAGTAAGTCTAGGATCCAGATTAGCTTATGAAAATTACTGATATAAACATTTTATAAAATCACTAGCATATGTTTACACTTGCTGGGCCCACAGCAGGAACACTTGCCCAGTAAAGTGTTTCTTGAACTTAGGTAACCAAGTTGTTGTTTTGACTAATTGCTCTTACACAGACCCTGTGGCTAAGTTACTGTCTGCAAAAGATTCTATTTTTAGTAGCCTTAGTTTTCCTAACATGATTAGAGCCAAAATTGTGATATAAAAATTTTCTTACTTCTGATTCTAATTGCTAATTAGTTCCCTATGCTATTTGGCTAGCATACTTTTGTGGAATAAAACTTTGACTTAAAGAAAATTCTGTGTGAATGTTCTCACTCCAACTGAACCAAACACTATTCAGCAACACTTTTATGGTATCTCCAACAAGGTGGGGATAAATACCTTAGGTATTATTATTCCCATTTAGTAGGTAAGAAAACAGGTTTAGAGAGATTAAATTATTTGTTTAATCTCATAAACCTAGAAGAATTTGAATCCAGGTCTTCTTGTCTTCAAGAATTGAACTCTTTATATTATTATATGCTGTTAACATTATAGGTTTTTTATATTATTGTTATATATATTGTTGTTATACTGACTTTTATAGTAAACTGTGATATGGCAAGAATCCAATATAGTCACTAACTGAAATAATCCTCATGGAATTCAAGCAGAATATAAATATGACCTGTTCCCAAAGATACATACTTTATAGGGGATTGCTTCATCAGAGTTGGAATTGAACTAAAATCATAAACTTATACATAAAGCTTGAAGATTACCATACCTCTTGTTACCCAGGTAAAGAGATGAAGACATATCTAAATGATTAATTAAGCAGATCTATAACCAAATCCTAAGTATTCTACCTCCTAGCCTGTGCTTCTTCTATTTCATTCTCCCCTCTATAATTCTATGATTCTAAGGCACTTCAGCTAAAAGTTATACCCCCAACTACTTATTACTTGCTAAATTTAATATATGACAGTTGCTTAAAACACATACAAATTCCCAGGTTCACACAGCTTGTTTGTGCCTGTGATTTCCTTAAACCACAGGTCTGAGCATTTCAACCCACCTACTCAATAAACTCCAATAGCTCTGTGTGATCTCAAAAATCAAATATAAATCCATTTTTTGGGCCTTTAAAGATTTTAGAGGCTGAGTGAAATGAGCAGAACCAGGAGATCATTATACACGGCAACAACAATACTATATGATGATCAATTCTGAGGTCCATGGCTCTCTGCAACAAAGAAATGTCTCAAACCAGTTCCAATTGTTCACTGAAGAAAACCATATACACCTAGAGAGAGGGATATGAAATATGGACTACAATGTAACATTTTCATGATCTCTATTAATGTTTGCTTGCATTGTGTTGCCTTTCTCTGATTCTTTTTTTTTTCTTGTAGATAGGATTTTTCTTACACAACTTGTCAACTATTATTACATTATTAACATGTAGTGGACTTCCTGCCATCTAGGGGAGGGGAGGGGACTGGGGGTAAAAGTTGTAATGGAGAGCTTTGTAAAGATCAATGCTGGGGAACTACCCATGCATATGTTATACAAATAAAAAGCTTTAATAAAAAAAGATTTTAGAGGCAGTGGCTAGATAGACAGAGTGCTGGATCTGGAATTAGGAACAAATGAGTTCAAATCCAAATTCAGACATTTACTTGCTGTGTGACCCTAATCAAATCACTTTATTTACATTTGCCGCAATTTCCTTCAGTTTTAAAATGGGAATAATAATAGCATCTACTTTCTAAGGTTATAAGGATCAAATGTAATAATGTGTAAAAAGACTTAGCATAGTGCCTATAATATAATAGGTACTTAATAATACCTTTCTATTTTCCTTCCTTCCTAATCTGTCATCTTACCTTTCCAGACTTGAACCTTATTTCCTCACGTGCCCTCTCTATTCAGATATCAATGAATTTATTATTTTTCTGTTATAGTGATGGGCAAGTATTTTTCAATATTGCTTCTCTCTGTGGGTTTCTAAAAGAAATCCATGCCCTATGCATAGTAATTAGAATTCTAGTTTACACAAAGTTTTATTTATTTATTTTGTTTAAGTAACACTCTTTAGTCATATCCTAGCAAGAAGTTTCCATGATAACAAACTTTTTGACCTGATTCTTTTGTTTCAATCAGGCAAAGGCAGAAACATGCTCTCCAAAGTGGCAGAGGAGAGTAAATTTTATGTAGTTTGAGGATTTAGGAAATTTTGGGGGATTTGTGGGTAGAAAGGATGATGAGAGAAATTCTCCCACCTCTCTATAAATACATGGCAACAGCATTCCTACCTTAAAAAGCCAATAAAAGAATAAATTGTAAAACTACTTTTTCAATACTATACATTTGTTTGAGAATTAGGCAAAAAAATATTTTTGTCAAAACTCAAATGCATGACCTAAATGTTTTCAAATGTGTATCTTTAAGAAGAGATTAAAAAATACTTTCACATTTTGCCACTAAATACTTAATAACAGTTACACTGTTAATTTCATTCCATTTCAACCCCCAACATGCTTTCCTTATTTATCATCCATGTTTACTACTTTGATACCAAATAATAGGACAACTCAGTGGGACAGTATATGTAATATAAAAATGGAACACAGAAAGATCTGAGTTCAAATGTGGCCTCTTACATTTACTAGTTGTGAGCCCCTGGGAAAGTCACTTCACCTTGTTTATCTCAGTTTCCTCATTTTTAAAATGAACTGGAGAAGAAAATGGCAAACCACTTTAGTATCTTTGCTAAGAAAATCCCAAATGAGAGCATAAAGCACTGGATAAAACTGAAAAGAGTAAACAACAACTGCATAATTAATTTGAGTAATTCTAACTGAACAATGGTGGTGATTTCAAGAAGAAATAATGAATTTGCATACATAATATGTTTTTTTCATATTTATTTTATTTTAGCAAAGCTATATAAAGTAGGTTTTTTTTTTGAAGAAAAAAATAGGATTGAGTGAGCAACCTAAAAGGCTTGATTTTTCAGCATATTATTTGGGTTAGTGAATTTCCTACTCAAATGCTTTAAATATATAGAATCAAGACAAATAAGACCTCCTCCTAAAAGCTTAAGCTGTTCACAATTTAACTCTTCAGGTGTACAAGTAAGTATGGAATCAATTTATTTTGCAATGGATTACACACACATACATAAATACACACAATACTTTGGAAATCTCAATCAAATTTCTGTTTTGTTGTCTTTATTATGCCAAGAAGTTAAATACAAGGAGAAGCTTTTTTTTAAAAAACCTGATTCTAACTTTGCTTTTCATTTCAACCTAATAAGTTAAGATAGAAGTGAATGGGTGAAAAAAGCCAAACATAACAAACAGTACAAATAGAAGGGGTTTGAGAAAGAAGGGTAGAATATAAAGAGAATAACAGTTTCTTAAATTCAATAGTTATTAAATGTCTCTGGTACTCCAAAAGCTGGAGAGAATAATGGGCAATATAAGGTAAAGCTAAACAGTTTTATCAACAGTCAAGCTAAATTTCACATTAGAATAGAGAATTTATAAGTGTTATCATCTTAAATCCCTGTACTCACATACGGTCTCTAAGGAGTTTCACATGCAATATCTCCATAGAAGCTCTCTGAAAGACAGGAACATTATAAACTTTCAACCAGTCTTAATTTAAGAAGATGATTTGACTATGCTTGCCTAACAAGAACCTACATACAGTATAAAGGTCTGAGTTGATGTCTTTCCCTATTTATTAGAAGTCAGCCTAATTGTGACTTCTTTAGATACTATCTGAAATCTGTTTTGTGGGTCAGATACTAGAATAGCTACTTTCTGGGGTGTAAGGAATAGTAACTTTTTTCCATTTTTGGAGTTCCCAAACCATAGGTGTATTTTTTATATTCAAACTAATTTTTCTTCTAATAACATCTTGTCACTGAAAGCTAAGTTCCTATCGTCCTGTGTTGACCAATCCCCTGCTCTCCCTAGGTTTAACTATCTTTGTAATATTTGCATACTGCTTATGGATGGCAGGTCTGTATTTCCTTATTTTAGGTGCTATTTGCCTAACTCCCTTTAATTTGAATTTTCATTCAAAGACTGAAGTATTCAAAAGTGAATAATACTGCAGATAAACACACACCATATAATCTGCAAAGAAGCTGTTATTTCCTTTTATTTGTCCTATGAAACCTCAAACATCCATGGCAAAGACCTCCTTTTATATTGTATATATGAGGTGGGGCAGAATATACTTTATTATGATGGCTAAATATAAATCTCTTTGAATTCTACTTACACTGTAATTCAAAATATCTAAAATAAAACATTTCCCCTTCTCCCAAGCTGTTCCTGTTTCTGATTTCAGTATTTCTCCCCATGTATTCATCTTGTTTCCCATATCAACTTTAATGCTTTATTCTTCACAAAGCCTATCAAACTACTCATGAGTGGCTGGATCTTCATATAAATTCCTATTCAGAGTTTCAACTAACATCTTTGTGCTGATGATTCTATTGATCAATCCTTAACCTCTCTACTTAGCTTCATATTCACATCTCCAACTACCCATTACACTTTTCAAACTGGATGTCCTATTGACAACTTAACTCAACATGTACAAAATTGGACTTATTATCTTTCCCTAAAACCCTTCCACATTCCAAGCTTCCTTCTATTGTTGAGGGCACCACTGTCCCTTTACATTCAGCTCGCAACCTAGGTGCCACTTCACTCATTCTCTAACCTCCAACATAGAATCTTTTGCCAAGTCTTGTTGATTTTATCTTAGTAATATCTGTTGCATATGACAATATCAGGATCCCTATACTAAGACCACCTTTCTCTTTTTATTCATTTTTTTATTAGAAGATCCCTGTTTTTCATAGCTAAGACCCAACAAGAAAGCTGTACCCTGAGTTTGGCATAGCAACAATCATTTGTGCTCACCCTCTGGATGAACTCCTACTTTGCCCCAGCAAACTCAGAATTGTTTCAAACCAATACTAGGTAGTCTCTGAGCTCGGATAAACACCTAAAGAAATTCATGTCCAGAAATAAAGTCTTGTTATGAATCAAACTTACCTCTTTGTTGCTGTTACCCATTGTTCTGAAAGCTACAAATCACTTAATAGCCACTAGTATACATACTGTTATTTGTCCACACTAAAATAGGTTTCCTATTATATGTGGCTCCGGCATATCTTTGGTTTCCCTACTGCAACGGAATAAAGAAAACTTTTTGCTTATAACTGCTGTTAGGACTTTTATTTTATCTTTAGAATTATCTGTAGTTTTGATGACCTATGTAAGCTCTTTAAGGTTTCATTTTTAGTTAACAACAGTTTCATGACCTCTGTGACTCTTTGGTCATTTGTACTCAGGATTGACAGCACTATCTCTCCCTGCACACTGCCAGCATCCTGGTGCAGTATGTCATGCAACACAGCATGTTGGCTAGTCTAATAAGTGACATGAGGACTTGTGCCAAATCTTAATTGATTTTATTTAATGAATAAAAAGATGCTCTTCAGAAAATAGGTAGGTACTTTAAAACATATGTATTAAATCTATGATAGGCAAAAGATAGATAGTAAGAGAGTACAGGTTAGGAGGCTAGAACAAGCCTTCATCAGTTCCACTGTCTATATCAGTATGCTCCCTTACTTGACCTTGTTCTCATTTATCAATTTATCTTTTGCTAAAGCCATATCTTCATGGCTCTATAGAAATAGAGATTAAATAAATGACAATCTTCCTACAATACTCTTAAATAAATATGAAATGATTTATCTGAAGTTCTTAAGAATGAAGAACATTAAAAAAATATAATCACATCTTCTGCTACCCTATTCTGTGTATAACAGATCCATTCATCTTTAGCTTTGAGTCTCATCATGAAATGGTAATTAAGCATGATAACAGACTGCATATTCTGAAAAGAATATTTTCATGATAAAACATACTGTCTAAAAATGACAAAAATAAACCTTGAGAAAATTTAAAAATGAAAGAGAGAATCTTTAGAGTATGACAGGAGATACATATCTGCTTTTTATCTATTTGAAATTGCTTTTATGACTCTTTTCCTATACGATTTCAAACCTGTCTCTTTAGCTCTATCAGATACAAGGACTCAAAAGTACTATTTTTTGGGGGGAAGGTGGAAAGGAGATCAAGGTTAATTCCCATTCTTCAGAAGCCAAGAGGAAACTGGAAAGGTCTCTGCTTCTCCCATACAGTCATATTAACATATTTCCCAGCAATATATGATGACTTTTTTGTTTTTTTAGAATTGCAATCCTAGCATCATCCCTAGTGATTCATAATGTGGAACTTACCAAACATTACTATAGTCAATATGACAACTCTTATTGAGGCAACTGTCCTAATCCAATTTAGTCATTGTTTTAATTTGAACAATAATGGAGGAAAAACATCAATTATAACTATCAATTTATTTCTTTCACATTATTATCGGATAGGTGGCAACTTCTAGTTCCAGATTTTAGTTATATAATAGCAAATATCTTAGTTTATGTGGAATATATAAGGGAAAAGCATATTTTAAAAATCATTCATCCCTATATAATAGAATAATTAATCACACTAACCTTCAAATACTTCAAAATACATGCATTTCATCAAAAATGTATTCAGTATAAAGAAATTACACTAGTCACTCCCCCCCCTCCAAAATTTTAGTAGAAATGCCTCCTAGAATTCGAGGAAGGAGAAACTTCTAGCCATAGGAGACAACCAGTAAAAATTTTGAGAGTTGGGGGCTGATGAGTCTTTGAGGAACAACAGAGTGGCTAGTGTCATTGTATCACAGACTGAAGAGGTAGAAATGAACCAGATTATGAAAAGCTTTAAAAGACAAAGGATTTCATATCTGATCCTAGAGATCATAATTTCATGAGATCTTTTGAGATTCTATCTCCATTATTCATTTTGTTAACTATTCCTCCCATTTTATGTTTTCATGGAACCAAATTTACCAAGTTAATCACTCTGCCATAAATGGTTTCATGAGGATGCTGTTGTCAAAGCAAATTTTTATGTACTTAAATTTCACTTTAATTCAACAGACTTAGTGTTTGCAGCCCATTGAATGTAACCTTGAGTTCAGATAGTAATAAGGACAGGTAGATACAGGGATTATGATTTCAACATTCTAGGAAATCAATTCCTTTTCTGAAAATAATAGTTGCTTATAGTACTTCAAGGTTAAATGGCTTGCCAAGGGTCTCACAATCAAAATGTGTAATGGGCAGAACTGAAATCCTTGTATTCATTGCTTCAAAGCCAGCTCTTTATCCCAGGTTTCCACTTTTAAGAGATTAGGCACTATAGTTTTTTATGGATAAAGTGATCTTAATTTTGTTAATTTTTAAATGAGACAGTAGCCTATGAGTAAAAGCAAAAGATTAGTAGATTGATAATGAATAGAAGATTAAGGGATGATAAAATGACTTTAAAGTGGCACACCATGGTATTAAAGTTGATTATGGAGGCAAGAGATGAACTGGGAATATAGGGAAGGAACTAATCTTTCCTCTTCTTTTCTTTCCTCTCCTTTATTACCTTCTCCTTCACTTCTTTTCCTCTCTCTTTCCTCTTCTTCTCTTCCCTCTGCTTATCACTTTCCCTCTCTCCCTCCTCTTCTTTATTCTGGACCTGTGATTTCACTAATGAAGGAAAACTCATGTGAACAAATCTTCTCCCTATTACAGATTGGCACCTCCTTGGCTAACCAAAAATATATTAGGTTTCTGGAACATTAGATAATTTGACCAAATTTATACACCAGTAGAACCTGAATTCAGTTATTCCAAGGCCAGCTCTATCTTCATGATACCATCCTATCACACATCTTTTCTTAATGATGATCCTTTTTTTCATGTATCTCAATTTGTTTAGCTATTACCCAATTGATGGAACCATTTTGTTACCAATTCTTTGCTACAACAAAAAGTGCTGCTATCAAAATTTTGGTATACATGGTATTAGGTGTATCAGTCATCAAATCCCTCATTTTCATATCTAGAAACCTATTTTCAGTCTGTGTACTGTTTATGTATACTGTAGAATACACATCTGACCTAATCTTTTTCTTAGTTCTTTTGATGACTCCAAAATTCTGCAAGTCATATAAATTCAAAATCTTGGAGTCATTTTTCTTTCTTTATTCAACTCCTGACAACATTCACTCAGATGCCAAGTTCTGATAATACCATCTGTAATGTATCTTTCAAATTTCTCTCTTCCTTTCCACTGTATTGCCATGGAAATCTTATATAAAGTAATTTTTGTACAGCAAAAATAGGAAAAAATAGATTTCAAGGAGTCATTAAAGTCTGAAAATGTTGTTCCTAGATGTGCAAACAGGGGTCTAGAGAGATTCAATGAATGACACAATTAATTATAGACTAAACAAGATACTAAACAGACTAAACAAATCCTCTGAGGTCATTGTTCTTTCTTCTAGACCAGGCAAATTTGGCTGCAGGCCAAGCAAAGCTACCTGTTTTTAAATATTCAGGTAGCTAAGAATTTTTTTATACAAATGTTTTATTGTAATAAAAAATATAGAAAACAATTTTAGCTGATCATCCTACAAATATAGGTAGACTGCAGACTGTGTAGTAGATCACAGGCAATTTTATGCCATATATGTCATAAACATAATGAGTGGATCATTTAAAGTACTATGTAGGGTATTTACTACTGCTGTCTTGTAAACTATACCCTAGTAATAACATCAGAAATGACTGACTTCCTCCTTAGGAGTTGTGGGTCAAGTTCTACAATTCCCTCTTCTCTTCTTATGAGAACCAACATTCTCCTAGCTAGTGTAAGCTAATGGAAGCTTGTAAGCTTTGCTACTACTGTTTTCTGTACATAGCACAATATGCCAGAAGGATGTAAATGTACTGCTAATCTCTTAGTTTTGAAAAGGTGTTCACCTCTAGGATAGGGATGTTCTTCCTGTAGGCAATTTGAGACACCAGCTAAGAGACTCCAGCACCGTGGATGTTAGAGTGATTCTATTTAAGATAGTTTTATCCAGCCTGAAATCGGAAGGGGCTTCCTTTAAATGATCCCTGCAACTTCCCCTCTAGCCTAGATCACATCCTCACAATACCAAGGACTAACATTTACTCTTTATCCCCTGTTGTAAAACCTTTTATCATGGCTAAATAGGAATAAAAGTTTATTAGGAGAATAGAATTGGGACTTCACATCTAAAAGAAATTAAATCATTCACTGTGCTTTTCACGTGATTTCTGGAGTGAATGATTTTGTGGCTGTGGTTTATTGTATTGTTCTTCATTCTTTTGCCTATAACCTTTTCACAAGAGGAGTTTATGAAGAATTCTTTTGAAATGTTCAGATTACCACAATTTGATGGTTCCATAAACATTAACTGCTACTTTTATCTTGAAGAACCATTTTTGGTTTACAAGGCTCTGGCAAACTAAATGCTACAGTCTTCCAGCTCAAGCATAAAGAAATAAACAGTTTATTCTTGGCAACAGAGATACACAAAAGCACCTGCACTAGAAGGCATAATCAGGAGAAAGTACTTGGCTATATCTTTCTTAGAGTAATTTGGGGTTTCTAGACTTTTATGTTCCAAATCCCCAGCTCCAGCAAAGCTTTGCTAAAATGAAAACAAAGCAGACTTTTAACCTACTTTCTTTGAAAGTAATTATATATGCATGTTTGTATATTTATGTTTTCATATATACACACATTTAAGTTTATGTGTAAGTATGTGAACATTGATACTTATTGCCCAATTCATTTTCTCTCTTCTCCTTCCCTCCCTTCTCTTAAAACATGAAAAAAGAAGAACAATTAAAAAAAATATCTGGTACAAGAAACTCATTTGATAATATATACAATGATCAGTTCTAGTAGTCACTTACCTTTCTGTCATAGGGAGGATATAAGTTTAATCTACTTTCTTTTTTAATAATGGGTTAATACAAGCATTTCTATAACATAATACAACAAATAAATGATTACAGATAAAACTGCACACCTTGCTATTTCTTGCAAATAAACAACAGAATTAAGTAAATGCCCTTTCCCTCCTTTTTTCTTCCCTCTCCTTCCCTCCCACCCTAGAGATGGCTACCATTGGACATAAATAAGGATATGTGTATGTATGTATATATGTATACACACACAAATCATTCTATACACACTTCTATTAATCAGTTCTTTATTCATATGTCCTTTATAGTTAACTTGACTATTTATAATAGGCAAAATAACTTATTCACTCAGACTCTTTCTTAAAAATATTGCTATTGCTGTATATAGTATTCTCTTAGTTCTGTTCATTTCATTGTTCATTATTCTGTGCAATTCTTTCCATCTTTTTCTAAAATCATTGAGATTATTATTTTTTCATAGCACAGTAGGATTCCGTCATAATCATGTCCAGGTATTCCCCATTTGATGGGCATCCCTGCAATTTCCAGTTCTTTGTCACCATAAAAAGAGTTACTATGCACTTTTTAGAATCTACGAGCTCTTCTCCTTTTTCCTTAATCATCTTTGGAAATAGTGCTAATAGTGGTATTGCTGGGTCAAGGGGTATAGACAGTTTAATAACACTTTGGGCATAATTCCATATTGCTCTTCCAAATGAATAGATTAGTTCACAATTCCAGCAACAATAAATTAGTGTTCCAATTTTCCTACATCTTCGCCAACATTTGTCTCTTTCTTCTTTGATCATTTTAGCCAAACTGGTAGATGTAAAATAAAATTTCAAGGTTGCTTTAATTTGCATCTCTCTAATAAAGATTTAGAGCATTTTTATATGACTATAAATATGACTTGATTTTCTCATTGTAAAACTGCTCGTTCATATCCTTTGACCATTTATCAATTGGAGAATGACTCTAACCTACTTTCAAAAAAGAGTTATTAAAACAAAAACCTTCCAATCAGTCGCCCAGGACAATTCCGTGTTTCTTCTGCAAGAAGTCTGCCTCAGAGAAATCTAGAAGGGGTCAAACAAATGAAATCTGGCTTTTTTATTTGAGTTCCTGAAGGATCCACTAAAACTGCCTTCCCTGGATGACAAACTGACACAATTCAATGTAAAATCTAAGATCCCTTCAGAATTTCTCTGTCAATAACTCTGAAAATCCCCAGATTTTCTGATATTCTACTGAATTATGGAGTCTAGGTTGCACAATCCATATAACTCATGGGGTCTGGGTTGCACAAACTATACAACTCATATACTACAACATGAATGCACAGTAGGAATTCACACTATTTGGTAGGTAAGGTCTCAGTAGACACTGCTAGAAATGTCACATTTTAGGGAGAAGTAGTAAGTTGCTGGCTTCTAGGTGTCATTCAAGAGTTTATGTAACCTCTTCCTTTCATTTTGCCATATACATGGCTATGTATATATTTTTTGGGGGACAAGGCAATTAGGGTTCAGTAGCCTAATCAGGATCACACAGCTAGGAAATGTTAAACATTAAATGAGGCCAGATTTGAACTGAAGTCCTCCTGACTCCAGGGCTGGTGCTCTATTCACTGCACCATCTAGATGCCCCAGGTACATATAATAACTATCATGTGTTTAACAACAATGGTTTGAGTGATGTCTGTCGAGATGATGCACATCTATTTTTTATTTATTATGGATAATTTTTATTTATTGTGGATAATTAATAAATGTTCATGAATCAAAATATTAATACTTTTAATGACAGAATAATGATAGAGAGAGATCAGAAGATTGGGAGCATACACTGAATTTCACTTCTCCGGGTTACTGAATAGCTTGTTCAGATCTCTAAAATCAACTAAATTTGATACTTGTATATGCTGAGCAATACTTGCACAAAACTAATGTAAACTGGATCCTTAAAAGCTGAATCATATCCGTTAAGTCAGCCTTACTGCTGACTTAAAGAAGCAGGATTCATGAAGGAAGAGTAGAATGGGAATTTGATATTAACTGTCAAATTCTACCAGCCCATTAAATGTTCAATCTGGGACTACTGATTTTCTTTTTAGGGAGGAAAGGGAGATGGGATGGGGAAGGAGCTATTATTCTAATATTTCTATTATTAACCCTCAGATATATTATGGTACAGAGGTTAATTTTCTAGTGTGTTTATTTATTTATTAAAACTTTTTATTTGCAAAACATATGCATGGGTAATTTTCCAACATTGATCCTTGCAAAGCCTTCTGTTACAAATTTTTCCCTTCTTCTCCCCTCCCCCTCCCCAGATGGCAGGTAATCTAATACATGTTAATTGTGTTAAAATACATGACAAATTGAATATATGTGTACATATTTATACAGTTATCTTGCTGTACAAGAAAAATCGGATCTACAAGAAAAAAAAAAACCTGAGAAGGAAGATAAAATGCAAGAAAACATAAATAGAGAGCATGAAAATGCTATGCTGTTGTCCACACTCAGATCCCACAGGCATCTCCCCGGGTATATATGGCTTTCTTCATCACTGAATACTTGGAACTGGTTTGAAACATCTCATTATTGAAGAGAGGCATGTACATCAGAATTGATCATCATATAGTCTTGTTGCCGTGTATAATGATCTCCTGGTTCTGCTCATTTCACCTAGCATCAGTTCATGCAAGTCTCTCCAGGCCTCTCTGAAATCATCCTGCTGGTCATTTCTTACAGAACAATTATATCCCATGACATTCATATACCATAATTTATTCAGCCATTCTCCAATTGATGGGCACCGATTTAGTTTCCACTTTTTAGACACTACAAAAAGGGCTTGATAACTTTTTGAACATAGTTCCAGATTGCTCTCCAGAATGGTTGGATTCATTCCACCAACAAAGTATCAGTGTCCCAGTTTTCCCACATCCCCTCCAACATCTGTCATTATATTTTCCTGTCATCTTAGCCAATCTGAACAGGTATGTAGCGGTATCTCAGAGTTCCCTTAATTTACATTTCTCTGATCAATAGTGATTTGGAACACCTTTTCATATGACTAGGAATAGTTTTAATTTCTTCATCTGAAAATTTCCTGTTCATATCCTTTGATCATTTATCAATTGGAGAGTGGCTTGAATTCTTATAAATATGAGTCAATTCTCTATATATTTTATAAATGAGACCTTTATCACAACCCTTAAATGTAAAAATGATTTCCCAATTTATTGTTTCCCTCCTAATCTTGTCTGCATTAGTTTTCTTTGTACAAAAACTTTTTAACTTAATATAATCAAAATTATCTATCTGGTGTGCAATTAAGAGTTCCAAATCTTCTTTTGGACATAAATTTATTCTATCTCCACAGGTCTGAGAAGTAAACTATCCTATGTTCCTCTAATTTTCTTATAATATCACTCTTTATATCTAAATCATGAACCCATTTAAATCTTATCTTGGTATGTAGTGTTAGGTGTGGGTCAAGCCCTAATTTCTTACATAATAATTTCCAATTTTTTCAGCAGTTTTTGTCAAATAGTGAGTTCTTACCCTAAAAGCTGGCATCTTTGGGTTTGTCAAACACTAGATTGCTATAGTTATTACCTAGTTTGTCCTGTGATCATATCCTATTCCACTGATTGACTACTCTATTTCTTAGCCAGTACCAAATGGTTTAATGACTGCTGCTTTATAATATAGTTTTAGATCTGGCACAGCTAGGCCACCTTCATCAGCATTTTTTTTTCATTAATTCCCTTGAAATTCTTGTCCTTTTTTCTTCCAGATGAAGTTTGCTACTATTTTTTCTAGATCTGTAAAATAATTTCTTGGGAGTTTGATGGCTATGGCAAAAAATAAGTAAATTAATTTAGGCAATATTGTCATTTTTATTATATTTGCTCAGCCTACCCATGAGCGCTTGATATTTTTCCAACTGATTAGGTCTGACTTTATTTGTGTGGAAAATGTTTTGTAGTTTAGTTTGTATAGTTCCTGACTTTTCCTTGTCAGATAGATTCCCAAATATTTTATACTATCAACAATTATTTTGAATGGAATTTCTTTTTGTATTTCTTGCTGCTGAACTTTGTTGGTAATATATAAAAATGCTGATGATTTATGTGGATTTATTTTGTATCCTGCAACTTTGCTAAAATTTTGAATTGTTTCTACTAATTTTTTAGTTGAGTCTCTAGGGTTCTCTAACTATACCATGATATCATCTACAAAGAGTGATAATTTTGGTTTCCTCATTACCTACTCTAATTCCTTTAATCTCTTTTTCTTCTCTTATTGCCAAAGCTAACATTTCTAATACAATATTGAATAGTAATGGTGCCAGTAGGCAGCCTTATTATACTCCTGTTCTTATTGGGAATGGTTCTACTTTGTGCCTATTACATATGATGCTTGCTGATGGTTTTAAATAGATACTACTGATCATTTTAAAGAAAACCCCATTTATTCCTATACTCTAGTGTTTCTAACAGGAATGGGTGTTGAATTTTATCAAATGCTTTTTCTGCATCTATTGAGATAATCATATTATTTTTGTTAGCTTGGTTATTAATATAGATGATTATGCTGATAGTTTCCCTAATATTGAAGCAGCTGATTGCATTTCTCATATAAATCCTAGTTGGTCATAGTGTATTATCCTGGGAATGACTTTCTGTAATTTCCTTGCTAACATTTTATTTAAGATTTTTGCATCAATATTCATTAGGGAAATTGGTGTAGAGTTTTTTTTCTCTGTTTTCACCCTACCTGGTTTAGCTATCAGCACCATATCGGTCTCATAGAAGGAATTTGTTAGTATACCTTCTGTCCTATTTTCTCAAATAGTTTGTGTAGTATTGGAATTAATTGTTCTTTGAATATTTGGTAGAATTCACATGTATTTCCATCTTGCCATGGAGATTTTTTCTTAGGGAGTTAATTAATAGCTTGTTCTATTTCTTCTAAAATGGGGCTATTCAAATAATTTATTTCCTCTTCTGTTTACCTGGGCAATCTATATTTTTGTAAATATTCCTCTATTTCATTTAGATTATCAAATTTATTGGCATAAAGTTGGGCAAAGTAACTAATTTCCTCTTCATTGGTGGAAAGTTCTCTCTTTTCATTTTTTAAGACTAACACTTTGCTTTTCCTCTTTCCTTTTTCTAATTAAATTAATGAAAGGGTTATCTATTTTGCTGTTTTTTTTTCATAAAACCAACTCTTAGTTTTATATATTAATTCAATAGCTTTCTTATTTTCAATTTTATTAATCTCCCCTTTTATTTTCAGAATTTCCAATTTGGTATTTAATTGAGGGTTTTTAATTTGTTCCTTTTCTAGCTTTTTCAATTGTAAGCCCAATTCATTGATCTTCTCTTTCTCTATTTTATGCAAGTAAGCATCTAGAAATACTAAATTACCTCTTATAATGGCTTTGGCCATATCCCACAAATTTGTGTATGTTATCTCATTATTGTCATTCTCCTGGATGAAATTATTGATTGTGTCTATGATTTGCTGTTTCACCCATTCATTTTTTAGTATTAAATTATTTAATTTCCAATTAACTTTTAGTCTATTTTGTCCTGGCCTTATATTGCATGTGATTTTTATTGCATCATGATCTGAAAAAAATGCATGTATTATTTCTGCCTTTCTGCATTTCTATAAGTCTTTCCCTTTCTTTTCATCCTTTCCCTCCCACTTCCCTATAAAGTGGGACAAATTTCTCTGTGAAACCAAATATGTCTGATTTTCTCCCTTACACAGCCCAATCTAATGAAAGTAAGATTTACACAATGCTCAGCTCATTCCCTTCCCTTCTTCCCCTCAATTATATTAGATTTTCTTTGCCTCTTCATGAGATTTTACCTTATTTTACCTCTTTTTAAACCTTATTTTACCTCCTTTTTCCTCTTTTCCTGTATGATCTCCTCTCCATCTTTAGTTTCTTTTTCATATTTTCAAAGTAAAATCAAATTATACCCACATTCTCTAATGTACTTATAATAGAAATATAGTTCTCAAGAGTTCTTTCCTTTTTACCTTTTTATGCTTCTCTTGAGTTCTGTATTTGGAGGTCAAGTTTTTTGTTCAGATCTGCTCTTTTCATTAGAAATAAGTGAAATTCTCCTTTACCATTAAACGTCCATTTTCTTCCCTGGAAGATAATGCTCATTTTAGCTGGATAACTTATTCTTGGCTGTAATCAAAGTTCCTTTGTCTTTTGGAATATCTGATTCCACGCCTTTCGGGCCTTTAAAGTAGAAGCTGATATATCCTAGGTGATCCTAATTATTTCTCCTCAGTATTTGAATTGTTTCTTTCCAGCTGCTTGCAATATTTTTTCCTTGGTGTGATAGTCCTGAAATTTAGCCACAATGTTCCTTGGGGATTTAATTTTGGGGTCTCATTTAGGAGCTTATTGATGAAATTCTTTCAATGGCTATTTTACTTTCTGATTCTAAAACATCAGGGCAGTTTTCTTTCATGCTTTCCTGTAAGATAATGTGTAGGTTTTTTTTTTTTTAATCATGGCTCTCAGGAAGTCCAATAATCCTTAGATTGTCTCTCCTAGATCTATTTTACAGTTGTTTTTCCTAGGAGATATTTCATATTTTCTTCTATTTTTTTCATTTTTTCATTTTTGTTTGACTGATTCTTGAAGTCTTATTTTTTCATTCAATTCCATTTTGTTCAATTCTAATTTTTAATGCATTATTTTCTTCAGTTACTTTTTTAAGCTCCTTTTGTAATTGGCCAATTTGTTCATTGCATACTTTTTCCATTTCACCAATTTTGTTTTTTAGTGAATTGGCATCTTTTTCATATCTCTTTTGTAGGGCATTATATCCTTGCAATGATATCATTTCATTTCCCCATTTTTTTCTAATTCTCTTTTGAGATTCTTTATGCAATCTTCCAGGAAAGTCTTGTGAAATGGGGACCAGCTCATGTCACTCTTTGTGTCTTTTTCTGGAGTTGCTTTATCTTTATGAACCTCGGGATCTGAGGTCTATCTCTCTCTCCATAAAAGCTGTTTATGGTGAGAGATTTTTTTTTGTTTTTTTTTTTATTCATTTTTTTTTCAAGCTTGAGGTCTGTTCAAAGCAAAGGAGCAACAGCTGCTTTAATTTGCCTTGGGGCAGTTTTGCTAATTGACTTCAGGTGCTGGGCAATTGGGGCCAGGTTTGGTGTTCTCAGTGGTTTACAATCTACCTTTTATAAAAGGCAGATCTGTCAAAGCACCTGCTTGCAACCAGAGCAGAGTAGCCTAAGAGGCTCACAGAAACTTCCCAGGTGCTTAGAAACTGCCACACTCTGAGTCCTGGAGTCCTGGCCCGGTTTCCTGCCATGTCTTCCCTGTGCTGCCATCTGGGCTTGGCAAACTGTCCCCCTGCCCAACTGAAACAGACCTGTTCTGAAGTTCTTCCAAGGTAACTTCTGAAAATGTGTTGTACTCCAAATATTTGGAGATTCTTTGACTCCAAAATCAGTTCAGAGGCTTAATCTGCTGTTGGTTTGAGAGAAGATCAGAGGAGGTCACAGAGAGTTATATCTGCACTCTGCCATCTTGGCTCCTCCGTCCTCTCTAGTGTGTTTATAATTTGACTTCTTCCTGAAGAAAATTCTTAAAATATGCATCCCCTTTTATCTGGGCTATTTCTTAATCAGATTCATTTTTAAAGTACCTATTTTTTGCCACACACTGTGCTAAGCACTGACTGTGTATATTTGCTCATTTTCAGTTGCATCCAAGTCTTCATGACTGCTATTTAAGATTTTCTTGGCAAATATACTGGATGGTTTGCCATTTTATTGCAAGTTCATTTTACAGATGAGGAATTGAGGCAAGCAGAGTTAAATAACTTGGCCAGGGCCACACGTCTAGTAAATGTCTGAAGCCATATTTGAACTCAGGTTCTCTGGACTCCATATCTTGCACTCTATTCACTGTAACACCTTGATAAGTCTGTCTAAATAGGAACCCTAGACATATCTCTCTTGGCCCTAAGAATATACTTCTTTTTAAATTATATGGGAGGTTATGGTGGAGAGGAAGAACAAATAACAAAGACTCAGAATTAAGCCCTATAAATTAAAAATGGTAGGAAAATAAAAACACCACAGTTATGCTAGAACTACCAGAGCATAGAAGAGTTGGTAAGAATTCTGGCAACTAAAAGAAAGAAGAGTATTTTCTGAGTTCACAGAATGAAGTTCATAGATTCATCCAGGATGAACAACAGTCTGCTTAAGTAATGGAATGAGAATTGGCAGCAGCTGTTAACTTTTCTAGGGGCAGCTACACTAAAGAGACTTCAGCTGTCCTTGCACTTGTCTCTTGATAGGGGAATGCAAATTATTTCCAGATTGTTTCCCCCTTGGAGAATAACCACCACCACCACCAATATCATAACAACAATCCAAATAACAACAATCAAAACAAAGTCCACTGTGTTATTAAAAAGAACTCCTAGAAGTCTTTGTTTTTCCAGACTCGGTTAGTAAATCATTAAACTCTGAGCTCTAAGTTTTCTATTACCTTTTTCCATAATCAATTACACCCTTAAAATATGAATTATGCCATCATATGAATCATTTCTTCTGTTTAAATCTCTTTTAGGACTTGTGGATATTGCAGAGGAAACATGCCTATTACTCTTTATAAATGCTTATTGATTGACTATATCTAGATATAGTGCCAGGGCAAGCTCATTCTCAAGTGTTTTTGCTCATAACAACAATGATAATATTATCAAATGGCTGCACTGGTAATAGGGAGGAAATAAGCATTTATACAGTGTGTTTTATGTGCCAGAAATTGTAATAAATTCATTTTACAAATATTATCTTATTTGATCTTTATAATAACACTGTGAGGTAGGTACTATTATCATACTCATTTTATAATTGAGAAACCTGAGGCAAATAGACATTAAAAGACTGGTCCTTGCTACACTTCTAGAGACCATATTTGAACTTGAGTCTTCCTGAATCCAGGTTTAGTTTTATCTAGATGATATTTTTCATTGCCTTTAGAAACCCAATGGTTTCCAAAGTTCCTATAGGAAGATGGAAGAAATCAGGTAGAGAGCCTACATCAATAGCATAAGATGTCTTACGCAGAGCCAGTAGAATACATTTTGTAGCTGAGTTATATAACCCATCCCTTTCTGTCTGTCTGTCCCTCCATACATCTACCTGATCCTGTTTTATGGTACTTGTTCATCTCCACTTCCAAATTTGTTAAAACATAAGTTTTGAAATCTCAGCAAAACTATTTCTGATCTTTCAAGAAAAAAAAATCGTCACAGTGACTTTATTATTTTCAAATTTGAGCTGACTTTTTTCTGAGTTACTAGGAGATTTTCTTTAAATCTCAAAGCCCTTTGGGCATGTTATAACTAAAATGTCTAGAATGTTTTAATTGCATTCTTAAAGGTAACATAAATGAAGATGATAAGATGGGTCTGCAAATCACAAAGTAATACCTTGAGTTTGGGGATTCTCTAGAGTTATACTACAAGCTGCTTCTCAAAATCTTGGTCTTGTTCCAGAGTATTAGAAAAACATAAAATTCCCAGGGATTTGCATGCTGAGGGTGGCTTAGATGGTAACAAAAGCATCCAACACATTTATCAAGAGCAATCTTAATACTTTTACAGACAACATAATACCTAAGAGGGAAAGAGATGAAAGTCATAACTAGAAACATTAAATAGTAATCATAACAAATAACAAGAGTGGGAAAACAATTGTAGTGTCTCCAAATAGTTGATTGGTTTCAAACTAAGGTCAGATTGGATAGTTATTAATGTGGTAGAATCCTCAAATGACCCATATTCCAAGTTTACTGCCCTTTCTTATTCTTCAAATGATCAACTTTTCGGGCAAATAAGATTTGTTATTTCATTTCTTTTCCCACTCTCCTAAACTATTATTTATTTACTATTTTCAGTGGTAACTTTCCAATTTATTTTCTCTTGGCTTTTATGACATTAGTAAATATTAATATGACCTCTGATAAATATTATATCATACATTTTTACATTTATGTCACACTTTCTTTATTAGCCTTTTAGTTCCTTGAAGGAAGGGACTGTTCTTTTTCAGTTTCCTTATCCCCAGTACCTAGCACAATGCTTTGTACTTAGCAACCACTTAATAATTATTTAATTTAATTGAATCTTGAATAGCAAATATGGTTGTATAAACATGCCAAAGTTCTTAGGTCTGCTCTAGTATTATCAAATATTTGGGACAAGTCCAAGAAATGGTCATTTGAAGAACATAGTGTACAGCCTCTTAATATCTGAGCTAATTTTCATATTGCTATATAACTAACAAATATTTAATCAATATATTTGCATTTTTTCTAACTGATCCTGACATGATAGTCCATTTATATACTTTTGCTAATTTTATTAGCTGATATTAAAACCATCATGTTATACTGCTTCTCTACTCATGTTCATATATAAATGAATTTGCATCATTGATATGATATTTAAGTAATTTGATGAATTAGTGATCTCATAGATGTAGGTATTTCCTTCATTAATTCATTCTATCTATATCTTCTCATTCTTTGTGAGTGACTCTTGCTGATTTAATGTCTTCCCCTAAGTTTTCACCATTGGGTCTATTCAACATACTAAAGGTCTTCCTCTAGGTCTCTTGACAATGCATCAGTACCAGTAGGGCCATCACTATCTGTTGCTTTAATAAGCATTCAATAAATGTTTATTGAATTTTTTTTGATACAACAAGGCCATCTTCTTCCCACCCCCATGCATATACTTCTCTGATATTTTTCATAACTTTTCATTGGCAATGCCTAATTATATCTCTCCATTATATTTCTGGTATTCTTAGCTTCAATTCTTTAGAGGCTATGGGAATTACATAGCACATAGTACTACCTTCTATGGTACATAGTACAGTATGCATTCAGTACACTGAAAGACCAATGATGTTAACAAGATGAGCTTTGATTTCATTAAAAAGATTCATTAAAGTAATTGTGCAATTCTCCTAAGATAATACAGGTTTATTTCTTTGTCCTGTTTAATGCTAGACCCTATTCATAGTCTATATGCAATGTACATCTTAGATATACCAGTTCTGTGGTTTGTACATCCAATTGCACAGTTTTCCCTGGACAATGAACACTATCCATTTGGATTTTCCTTTTGACATTGTTAGGTTATTAGGTTATGGTATTTTTAATTTTATCAAGCAACTCATGCAGGTATTATTATGTCAATAGGAAAGAAATACTCTGATCTTATAAGCGTATTATTACAGTAAATGGGACAAGATCACAGATGTTTAAAGACTCATTGGCAAGAGTTACTTGTAGAAATCAAAATAGCATTCTGGTACAAAATGCCAATGGTTTCCAGCACATACAAAAAATAGAAAAGCATCTTGATATCCATTTATTAAGCACCTTTGGTTCTTAAGGTGAAACACAATTAACTAGTTTACAAAAAAAGAAAATCTGGGCGATACCAAGTTCTTGAATAAATGAAAATGGAACATGTACATACACACACACAAACAGAGCAGACAGATTGGTTCTTGCCAATTCTAGTTTTAAATTACATAGTTTCTGAGAGAGTTAAATAATTGCATAGTATTTCACTGGAACTACATTCAATAGATTCAACAGCTGCTCAAAAAAGAAGGAATCAACTTCCATGAAAAACCTCAGCAACGGTCACCAAATTAAAGCATATCACATTCATTGCAGCATTCCTCTGAGAACTTTTGAGCAATTGCCAACATTAAAAACCTAGGCCTAAAAATAATCTATTTGAGAAAAAAATTATTTATTCTGAAAAATAAAGACGTACTCAGAGATATGTCAGTGTTATGGATATTAGAACTCATGCATGCTCCTTAGCTTTTGCTTTCAACAGAAGGAATACCATCATAAAGCAACACAAATTTCTTTTTATATTCAAAAGACACATTTCCCTTTATGACTATAGAAAGTAAAAAAAAATAAGTATGGTGTGGTTCAGTAGAGGATAAATCTCATGTGATATATAGTAAATCTGATATACAGAAAGTAGGTGAAAAAAGTAAGGGCACACTAGCACATTCAGGGAATGGGAAGTTCAGTATTTGAGAAATAGCAGTTTTTACATTAGATGCCCATGTTTTCAGGAAAGGGCATCAATCCAGGGTGCCTACTGAGAACTGCTGGATTGCTGTTGTTTTTGATAAGGAGAGATTGCATAGAATGACTTTGAGAACAATCTTTATAAAATTGGAAAAGTGCCTATATGTGAAGCTCTGAATCCATCCACTATATAATTGTGTGCCCAGGTATTGGTTATATCTCAAAGTTCTATCACAGCCTTCATTTGAAGAGAGAAATCATTTCTAACTCTTTCTTCCCTTAGCATAAGATAATCATCCAGAATCACTGCTACCAGTCTATCAGTTACATCAGTCTTTCTATTCTTTATCTCCTTGGAAGAACTCTGACCAACGTAAAGTCCAACTATGATTTCAGGATTGGCGATGAAGCATGTCAACCATCTCCAAACACAGAGATAATACATTCTGCATACAGAATGAAATATGCATGTTTGGATGAAATGTAGTGATTTATTTTGCTTGACTATGAATATTTTTACAAGGTTTATTTTTTTTCTTTTTATATTAGGAGATTTTGGGAAGGGGAAAATATATAGTTTCTATTTGAAAAATAAAATGAAAAGAATGTAAAAAGTAAATGGCTAAAATTTGGGTCTTTTATATGGACATCTCAGTGGATTGAAAAAAACAAATATATGAATTGTGGAATCTTAAATGCCTTACCTTTGTTGATCCTACCCAGGCCAAACACCTGGTATTCAGAAATCATCTCAAGAGCAGCTGTGTGGGCACTGGCATTGAGCTCCAATTCAACCACACATCCAAGTGAACTGCACATGTGTTTTACCTCCTTTAAAAGAGTCTAACTATAAGAAGGAACACTGAGTACATTGACAGGGGAGAACTTGCCAAGAGGTTAAAAATAAATAAAAGCTAGTCACATCCTCTCTCCTGTTTGTGTAGCCCTTTCATTTCTCCCCAAAGCAGTGGAAATGCAAATTGGTAAAGTATTAGAAGGGGTCAGGAGTAATGATCAAGGTTGGTTAGATAATGAAGGGGAAACCATTACTGCTTTATTTCCCATCTGGTTGTCACTAAGTAGAGTCAGTGGGAGAGAAAATATGAAATTATCCAAAATGTTCACTTGCTCTTCAGGATACTGTTAATAGGTAAAGCAAGCTTAGGCCATTCCTTACTCAATCCCAATTAGACATTTCATAATGTATTTAACAGTCTCTTGCACTGGGCTGAGTAATTATTTTTTCCTCTAGCATAAAAAGACATTGGACCATTCTCTACACCGGTGAACAAGTGTATATGATGGAGGTCATATAAAACATTAATAGTTGCTGATACTGCTTTTATAAATTCCTTCCCAGTTTCAGCATTTTAATTTCAGGGGTTGGAGGGAGTACTAGTATGGTATTATATGGTCCAAGGAATTATTTCCTGTTTTAAAATTTCTAAAATGAGTTATAAGACCATTTTCAATTAAAGAATCCTATGGTTTGTATTCATCTTTAAATATAACAAATTATCATTGCTTTTCTGGATGATGACTATTAATAGCTAGACAAATGAAACCTTATTAAAATATACCTCTATAAATTGCATAAGACATATGAAGTGAGAAAATCTTTCCCTATCTACAGGTATAAAGGGATTGGGATATCAGCATTAGAATAACTGGCAGCACTGTTTGGCATTACTAACAATGTATCGAATGAATTGGTATGCTTAGCAGCAAACACTTAGGTAAACTGAACCAGTCATACAACTAACAGCAAACTGTACATTTTGATCTTAAGCAATCAAGCATGAAGTAAGAAAGGATTCATGTCTCATCAAGTTCAAACACTCATTTTTTTCTCTTTGACATTATTATTCACTGAGTCTTACTCTTTCCCCCTCTCTTCCTTTACTCATTAACTTTCAAATTGTTGTCGTCAGTGACCAGGGGTAAGTAGTCAATTTGAGTTCAGGGATGTGACGACACATTGTTATGTGCCTTTGAAAGTTAGTTAGGTATTACATTTTACCTGATACCATATAGTTAACAAAATGCATTATTTTATCTTTTTTCTTAACTCTGTACATAATCTAAATTAATTTAATTAAAAATTATCAAAACAGTCTGCTGATTCTCCTTTCTTCTTTTGGGGGACATAGTAGAACAGTCTCAAACAAGTATTTTTAAGTTTAAAAATCAAACAAATGAATACCTATGTTTATGTTCAGAAATCAGTAATTTACATATTTTTCAAGTATAAATATGCTGTAATTTTATTCAAGTAAGAAAAGTGTTTCTTTTTATTTCCAATGTTTCTCCTAACAGTACCCAATAATTCTGTAGCTATTTATCTATAGGCGAACAATGAACTAATGGCTTCTGGAATGTTTATAACTTTGAGCTACCTTCTCTAAGTCGTTCATGAGAATTTATAGCCCATCAACATACAAGTGTAGTTTTTCCTTAAATGAACTTACATATGTCCAAATTGAAATCCATATGTTGTTTTCTGTATGAGGTATAACTGTAGTATATCCTGTCAGCTCCACATCTCACCTGCCATGTGAACTCAAAATTATCTGTAAATCTAGAAATTTCATGGGGTGTATTCTCTTAAAGAATAGCTATAAAAGTGTCAAGTAAGAATTTTCCATATTTACCCATATTGAATATTATATGTGAGTATTCTAAAACTCATACTTTACCTTTGGACCTGTACACACACACACACACACACACATATTGGATTTAGCATATATTTCTACCATGTTTAACATGTATTGGACTACTTGCCATCTAGGGGAGGGCATTGAGGAAGGGAAGAAAAAATTGGAACACAAGGTTTTACAAGGGCTAATGTTGAAAAATTCTCCATGCATACATTTTGAAAAATAAAAAGCTTTAATTAAAAAATAAAAATAAATAAATTTAAGTCCTTTATGGCTTTAGCCCTAATGCTTTATATATCATGTCACCTAGATGCCTGTAAAATATAATCAATTTTGCATTTAAATTTTTCTACAATATGGCTTCAATATAATTCTTCAGAATTATTACATACTGCTCCCCTTTAAGCATTCTATGTTTTAGTCCAATTAAACTTTTGTTATTTCTCCCATATAACATTCCATGTCTTTGCAAGTTTCCCTCCTATACCTGAAAAGTATTTGCCTCACAGGGGCCACTTAGAATTTTTTGCTTTCTTCAAAACCCAGCTCAAGTGCCACATCCTACACAAGCCTTTTCCTGATCTTTCTAGCTACTAGTTCCTCCATCACCAAAATTAACTTGTATTAATTTCATATCTGTTTTGTAAATATTTTCTTATATAAACACATTACTTCCACCAATAGAATGTAAGATCATTGAGTGCAGGAACTTTTTTTCATTTTTTTCTTTATATCTTGAATATTTATGACAGAGTTGAGACATTATAAGAATTTGATGAATGCTTGTTGATTGATTAATTAAAAGGCATAGAAGGATTGAGATTAATGTTGATGTAAGTAGTACAACAAAAACACAGAATAGAGATTCACATGCAAAGAGGTAAATGATTTTTCATAGATATAACCAAATCTTGTTGGGATATAGAAGAAAATACTCAGAAGCACTGTACATTTTGAAAATTATATGTATGTGAGGAAATTTTTTAAAAAGTTTGGAAAAGAAAGCAGTGAATGAAGATCAATTAGAAATGATGGTGTCATAGAACTTAGAACAGTACATAGAAGTATAATAAATATTGTTGTAGATTGATTTATGGTGGAAAAATCTCTACTCTGAAACCAAGGCATTTGAAAATTTTTAGATTGTCTTGCTGATTTTTCATCCTTTAAATGATGGACTAAACAATGAGATAAACTGATGGGAGATGATTCTGACAAATAAAAAAGATCTTGTTTCTCAATAAGAAAAAAAAGAAAATCTTGAGAAGAATAAAAGTGACCATTCTAACTTCATGATAGAAGAAAAAAGTATGAATTACCTTGGGAGGTAGTAGTTCTCCATAATTAGAAATATTTTAATGAAAGATATATGAATTTTCATTGAGAATACCATGGGAAAGATTACTTATCAGACATAGCTTTAACTAGGATACTGAGGTTACTGTGATTCTAAGATGATGTGATAAATGGAAATTACTTATGTAAAATAGTAAAGCACAATTTTGATTTCTGTATTTGAAACTGTATAACCCTTACATTAAAATCACCTTATAAAAACTTTAAGTTCTCATAGTGAATTTAAATTAATTTATTCAAATTATGCCTTCTATCTCATACTGAAATTACAAGTATACACTTGTCTTTTAGAAGTATATTGACATTTAAAAGGAAGTAAGTAGAGTGTATATTATGAGTTTGAAGCAATTTGATTAGATGAAAAACATTTTTTTTTCAAGTTTTTGAGATTTTTCTTGAGTTCTCTGAATCACTTTATATTGATTGATGATGTGCATGAGATTTTAGTATGTGGGGTGGAAATCCTATGGAGGATTTACATGACAGGGATAGAGTCACATAGGATGAAAGTATGCCTTTGGATGGAATGCCAATATAATATATATTGTAATATAATGCATATTATATGCACATATAAATATATATTTATATATAATTTATGAGGTTACAGAATTAATGAAGTATCAACTGTTACCTTATGAAGTTTGTGAGAAGCGATTCAAAATCTATGGATTCATGGATACATTGCTCATTTAAAAAATAATATTAACTATTTGTAGGAGACCCTCTATGCAATTTTGAAATTGTTCCAATGTAACTTTTATTAGAATGTTAGACATTCTTTTTTCATGCTAAACATGAAGGCAAAGTGGTACTTTTTATACAAATAGGTACATTCTCTGCCAACAATTTTGAATAACAGACTATTCCAAAGTTTTGAGGTTTCAGAATTCAAGTTACATGAATTTCAGTCCACTGTGGTCTAATGTTGGGTCAATCCCTCCTTTAATCCTCCTTGAAATTCCTGATTTCTGCAGGAAGAAAAATGAGTAGGGGAAAATGATGACATGGATCTGAATCATTAGGAGAACTGTGTGATAAGATTTCAGTCATCCTACTACATATATGTATGCATAATAACTTTATCTATATTAGTAAATATATTGTCAATGAGATAACCTTATCCATAAACATATATTGGTGTATAAATTTATGCATTTATGTATATATGCATATATATATACACATATATTTACTACTGCATAAAACAAATTTAATTTCTATATCTTTTTGCTGGTTATCATGTTCTGTGGATTACACAAAAAATGTAAAGATCCAAAGTTTAAAAACAATTTAAGGTACCGAGAAAATTTGTTAAGCATGGTTATTATCTAAAAAAATGCTATTGTCATTTTTATTTTCTATTTCTATTCCCAGAACTAAATTCAAGTCAAATTCCAAAGTAGCTAATAATGTGAACAGCTTCTGTAGAAGTTCCCTATAATTATCATCATTTTTAAAAAGAGAATAAATAACTTGCAACACATCATTAGGTGTTCTATATAATTACAAAGACAAGCTTAGAACAGGTGCTTTATTATAACAGACATATATTCTTCACTCTGACAAAGTTATTTCAAGGTAATTTCTTTTAAAATTAAAATGTAAAGCAACTTGCAAATGCCTATTTATGTATAAATCTCACATAAATACATTTAAATATGGGTTTGATACTGGGAGGGATGGGGATAGGATATAAAATAATCAAATATCTTCTAGATCAATTTTGAATTTTGGTTCCAACTCATAACAGAATATGGGTGCAATGCAGATTTTCTTTAAACTAGCAAACTAAAATCAATAGATATTTTCTTTGTCTTTATCATTGCATTCAATAGTGTTAGGTGTTAAGTAGACTATGCCAAAAGTATAATGTATAGTGGCCTCCAGGTGCTTATAATATAATTAAAGAAAAAAAATGATATAAATCAAATAATTTAAAATAGTACAAAACTATACCTATATGATTATGTGCTTAAGTACATAAACTTCAAATGGCATTTTGGAGAAAATGAATTTATTTAACTATCATCTAGAAATAAAGTGTCATTTTTGAGAATGAAGAGACTGAATGGGCTAGGAGTATTTCTTTTCTTTGAGACTAAGTTAATTGTTAATGAAAAATAGTTTAAAGAGATATTTCCATAAAGAACAGGGTTATCCCATCCTGTGAAAAAGTGTGTGGTGAAGAAGATATTCTGAAGAGATTACTGAATGGCTTTGACTGCCAAGTTAAGAAAATTGAAATGTTAAACTAAGAAATCAGTAATAGCCTTTAAGGCTATAAATAACTCTGGTTGTAATCTTCCTCACAGCTGATATATTGTTGAAATACACAGATGTGTCATGCTATTGCTTTTAATACTATTAAATGTTAATAACTTTCTAATGACATTAGTAAATATTAGCTCATTTAAATAAATATTTGTTTACTTAAGCCTATGAGACAAGGTGGTATGAAGCAGAGATGAAGGAAAACATATGGGAAAAATCTTTTTTCTCATTAATTTATAAATTGAGAAGACTCAGTTCTCAGTAGGATAAACTATTCATTTTTACTAATTTATCAAGAAATAATAAAATTTACCTTTGGATGAAAATTTAATAATGAAATAGGCCAATAGAAGTTGGTAAAGATGTCACTAACTACTGCTGTACAGAATATGTCATTCAAAAACAAGCAAAGTAAATTTGTGCTACACTATTACAAGAAAATTTTGTGGAGAAGCTAGAATCTGAGTTGGGCCTTTCAAGGAGGATAGGGTTTTAAGAGATAAAAGAGAAGAAAGAGTATTTTAGGCAAAATGAACAGCACGAACAAAGAAGGAAAGACAGAAATAAGTAATTTTGGTGAGCAGTGAGAAGACCAGTTAATAGGAGTTAAGAGTTTGCCTTACAGAAGACTATGAAATAAAGTTAGATGAGTTGATGGGCAAGATTGATGAGGATTTTGCATTCAAAGAAAAAGAGCTACTTCATGATTTTGCAGATAAAGGGGAACCACTGAAGGTTGGGGTCATCCTATGGTTATTACCTAAATTTCCTTCCATACAGAAACCAAGTGTCTATGTCCCTAAATCTTTTTCATTTTGATTTATTTTTTTCATTATTATTTTTGAAAATACATATCATCCTTCTTCCCCCCAAAAAGAAAAAAAAAGTAGGTTTAATGACATCTTTAAAGAGTTAAATGAAAGAAGCTAATTATAATTTCAGAATATTCTTTAAATAAAACAAAAACAGATATCAAGATAACTCATTGAGATGATTTAAAATTAGATTTTTAAGCAATCAGTATGTTATAGGGCCTTGGAACATTCCCAGATTGCCAAACATGAAAGCATCTTGCTTTTTTATGTTCCCCTACCAAGTAGGTAGAAGAAGTCTTTTTTTGGATGTAAAACTGTAACAGGTTGAGGCTTTTAAAAGTTCCAGATTGAGACAACCTCATTATTTATTTTGTATTGCATCCAGAGGGTAAAAAATCATACATAGTTCATCCACAGCATAAGAGCCATTAACTGAACTAGGAAAGAGAGATACCTTTTCCTTCCTCTCTCCTTTTAGGTCCTATATAGCTTGAGACATTGAGTTTAAAGCCATGATGTCCCTGAAGTCAGGATTCCAGGAGGGATGTTGTAGTAAATTAGCAAGCCAGCCAGTCCAGAAGAGAACATTTAAGATGTCAAGATGCCTAGATTTGATCTCAAGTGGAGCTTTGGAATTAGAAATTTGGGACTGTGCTCTATAGTAATAAAGCTAAAATATGAAGTTAATCTTCTTCCTCTCTCCAGGGACTAAGGTTTGTATGGGAGTAGACTTGAGTAAGCATGTGGCTTATCCCTATCACATGTTGGGGAATATGTTCAAATATTTGTTTTTATAACTTCAAAGTAAAATTTCCTTTGCAAATGCTAATCTGTTAGTGGTTAAATGGAACTGGGCTATGGGAGAGCCATCGTCAAAAATCGGTGAACCTAATTGGTGAGGCTGGATAAGAGAGAGCTGTCCCAAACTGTTTAAGGGTACTGGAGAAACCTAGGAAAGGAGGAAGATGTAACGTACTTAGTTTTCAGGCAGTAGGGGACAGGAAGTCAGCATTACAACTACAAAGAAAGGCAGAATATCAAACTTTGTGTTACATAATAAATAAAATTTACCTTTTCTCAACTGATACTTGTTAGAATTAACCTGGAGACCTCTCATAAATCTGAATGCAAAAAACAGGATTATGGAGTAGTAGGAAAAATCTTTTATTCAGAGAATGGACTTTATTAAGTATTTGGCTAAAGGGAAACTAAAGGAATCTTCTTTATTTCATTATGGAGGGTTTATATGTTCTAAAAATAAAATTTTACAAAGACTCGAATAATGTTGGAAAAGGTAAAGTTGATTGAGTTATGTATCATGATAATTTTTGATTAGCCTTTATCTTCCTTTTGAACATGTGAAATAGTGAAGATTTTCTCTATGCTAATATCATGTTTTTGCATTTTTGTCAGGATGTGATTTTTACCAGTTAAGAAATTTATTTATCCAATGCAAATTGGTATCTTCTAGGCAATTTATTGTGATAGAATACTGTTTGGGACCACTAAAAAATAGTGACTTACTCAGTCATATAATCAGTCTGCATTAGAAAAGAACTTGAATCCAGATCTTAGTATAGAATCATTGCTCTCAATTAGAACTAGAAAGGATCTTAAATATCATGGAGTCAACCTTCTTAAATTATGTATTACTAGCTAATGATAGACCCAGGATCTGATCCTTAATCCTCTGACTCTTGAGCCAGTGCTCTTTCTACTACACAGCCTTAAACGAGTGTCTTCAGGCAAAGAATTCAGAGTTATCTATGTCATATGAAATAAAATTCTCTAAATCATTATTGATAAGAGGAATACAAAGTGAAACAACTCAAAGATCCTACCTCACATCTATCATATTGACTGTGAACTGATCCAACCAGTTTAAAGAACCATTTGGAATTACGTGTAAAAGATTATAAAACTGTGCATATCCTTTGATCCAGCAATACCATTATTAGATCTGTATCCCAAAGAGAATTTTTTTGAAAGGAAAAAGAACCTGTTTCTACCAAAAATGTTTATAGAAGCTCTCTTTGTGGTGGGAGAGCACTGGAAATTAAGAGAATCTCCATTAATTGGGGAAAGGCTAAACAAATTGTGGTATATTATTATTATGGAATATTATTATAGTATAAAAATTAAAAGCATGATTATTAAAAAAACCTAGAAAGACTTATATGAACTGATACAAAGTGAAACCAGAAGAACCAGAACAGCATTGTACATAGTAACCACAATATTGTATGATGAACAACAATGAATGACTTAGCCATTTTTAGCAATACAATGAAACAAGATAATTCCAAAGAATTCATAATGAAAAACGATATCTGCCTTTAGAGAAAGAACTGGTACCATCTGAATACTGAACAAAAATACTGTTTTTCACTTTCATTCATATATCATAATGTATTCAGTCATTCCCTGGTTGATGGGCATCCTCTCCATTTTCAATTTCTTGCCACTACAAAAAGAGTTGTTATATTTTTGTACATAAGGGTTCTTTCTCTTTTTCTTTTATCTCATTGCCAATATGTATACAAATATAAAAGTGGTATTGCTAGGATCAAAGTGTATACTTCTCTCCTCCCCTCCTCAAATTTCAATTTTCAAATTGCTTTCCGGAATGATTGAATTAGTTCACAGCTCCTCCAACAGTTATCAGTGTAACTATTTTCCCATATCCCTTCCAGCAATTGTCATTTTCTTTTTTTGCTATCTTAAGTCAATTTTATGACTGTGATGTTGTATCACAGTTATTAAAATGTTCATTTCTCCAATTATTGAGTCAGAACAATTTTAAATGATTTTTCAGAATTTTGATTTCTCCCTCTGAAATCCACTTTTTCATATCCCTTAATTCATTTGTCAATTGGGAAATGGTTTTTATTTTTACAAATTTGTCTCAGAACCTTGATAACATTTTATAAATGAGGACTTTATTAGAAAAAAAAACTTGATGCAGATACTTTTCCCTGTTTCCTGCTTTTCTTAAATTTTAGCTTTATTAGTTTTGTTTGTGCAAAAACTTTTTAAAATTTATGGGATTAAACTTAACCATTTTACCTCTAATAAACTTCTTTATGTTTTATTTGGTCATAAGCTCTTACCCTATTCATAGATCTGACTTTTAATTTTTTCTATACTCCCCTAAATTGCTTATGATGTCATCCTTTATGTCTAAATCCTGTACCCAGTTTGAGCTTATTCTGACATATTGTGTGAGATGTTTGTCTTTGCCCAATTTCTGTCAGTCTATTTTCTAGTATTTCCTGCAGCTTTTATCAACTAATAGATAAACTATGTATTCTCCAATATGTTTTCCCAAATACCTTTAAGATAAATCTTGATCTAAAAAAATATAAAAACTTTGTAGTTAAAATTCACTGATAATGAGGAAAATAGAGATTTAAATTAGTTTCAGTTGCTCACAATTGATTCAACAGCAATGGATACATCATTCTGTAAGCCTACTGCTCCAAGGAAGGATAGAGAAACCATCCTAACTTAGACTGTTTTCCAGCATTCTGTTGCTTTTTGATCTGATTCTTTTTACATATGGGAAAAAAAAGGAATCACCATTTCCTGAAACTCTCAATAATAACAACCCATATTGATATAGCACCTTAAGATTTGCAAGTCATTTCTTTACAATAATCCTATGAGATAGAAAGTATCTTTTGGAATCTTATCTAAGGATGAGGAGGAAACTGAGGCTCAAGGAATGAAGTGAATTATTCACACTAATATAGCTACCAAGGATTTCTGGTTCTAAGCACTGAACTTTTTCCACTGCTATATATTGTCTTTTCATATTTAATGAGAAAAAAGTTATCTAAAAGATAACTAAAGCTTAAATTCAGAACGAATTTATTTTTTCCTTAAAATAATTTGGTCATGGTGTTATTTTTGTGCCAGATATTTAAGTATTTCATGTATGTAACAGGGAACATCAACAGCTGGGAATGATTTTAAGATATGTAGGAGGATCTTTGTTGATGGAGACATAATTCATTGATTAGTAAGAAAGAGTTATCAAAGAAAATACTTTCTCTTTCATTCTATCTGTCTTAAGAAGCTCAGATATTTTTGCAGTTTCATCAGACTTCTATAAAAAGAGCTCCTTATATTTGGCTATGAATCAGGGAACTTTAGCGCTAGACTGATTTTGATGACTATAGTTTATTCAGATAGTTACATAATCAAGAATCATGAAGATAGCTCAGAGCTATGTGAAAAAATAATTTTACTAGATGGCACAGATCTTTCCCTTGACAAATTGCCAGAGGACTGGTTAGCTATAGGTTTAGAAATAATTTGTTAATTCATTTATCCCATCAGCATTTTTATAGGCAAAACAATATTCCCCAAGCAACTGCCCTACAAAATGAAAAGAATGATTTTTGAACCAGAAAGGACTACAACTAAGTTCTAGTTCATATCACTTGGGGAAAACATTTATTAGAGAAGATTAAAAATTGTCCCTTATATTTTATGATATATAGCCATAAATGTGTAATGCTTATTTTCAGTTCTATGTTGATGAGCCTCCTTATGGTCATAAATAAATTACAATTTAGGATGCTATGTAGTGAGGAAGTTTGTAATTTGTTTCAGAGACAAAAAAGACTAACAATAAAGTAAAAAATCAGTTCACATGTAAAATAATTTATACATTCTTCCTTTGGCCTCTTTTTACTTTCTTCCTTTCATGCTAACTTTTAAATAAGAAGGATTGCTGTATGCTAGTGAGTGGGAGAGGGTAGGCTAGTGTATCTTCCATTTTAGGACCATTTCCCTCCAACCCAATCCCCACTCACTTCTACTGTCCCCTCAGCAGCTCATATCCTGGTTATTAGTCCACCTTCCCATCCCACCACCTTCCTTCCTGGAGATGCCATCTGCCCACAGAACTCAGGAAGGATGGAGAGGAGCAAGCTAGAAAGCCTTCCTGGTCCTTATCCTCATGTTCCTTGTGCAGTGGTAGCTGGGATATCAAACTTCAGTGGCGGAAAAAGCCATGTGCAGAGAGAGCCATGCACCACTGGATCAGCCCAGAGAGAAAAGAATCAAAGTGTTTTTTTGTTTTTTTGTTTGTTTGTTTTTTTAAATAAATTTTCCAGTATAAGAATTCTAAGAAGCAAGAAAGAGTCCTCCAAACTTCATCTGAAGCATATATTTTCCTCAAGGACTGATTATCCTTCAACATCCTCAGATAGAATGGAAAATAATACTAGATTACTGTCTGAAAGAACCCCTGGAACTTTTTGGGAAAAAAAAAGATGTAAGATATGAATTTAAATGAAGATTAAAAGGCACCCTTGTGGGAAAAGTACTTCAGTATCAAAAAAGAAATGGAGATGCAATACATCAATACTGCTTCTAAGGTGGGATGTTTCAAGTAGCAGACAAATATCACTACAGGAATTCATCACTGAATTGTAAATGGGAGCTGCAAGACAAAAGCCTTGTCATTTGTTTAGAGTCCCTCTGGGTATTTTTGACTAGTAACCCTATCAGATGGGTGGAAAATTTTGGACATGGAGATCTTAGGTTAGTGCTGGATATTCTGGAAAAACTGATTAAAATAAAATCCCTGGGGGAAATATAAGAGGAATTAGCTTGAAGTCATATAGCTTTTGAAGGCTTTGCTGAACAGGAAGTATGGTTTAGAAAAAATGATGGAAGAAGAAAAGTGTCATTATTGGTCAAGGCCATGGATTCCCAATAAGCCAATTTGATGGTGATTGTTATTAAACTTCTTTCTGCAATTATGTATTGTTGGAGAGGAAAATATCCTTGAAAAAAAAGTTTTAAAAGCCTTAACTACAGAAAGCCAGGAAAAGGTTTTCTTCCATTGTAAAAGGTCTTCAGGAAAATTCTGTTCAAATGCAAATAGCTTGTAAATAATTCATCAATGCCCCCCTTACATTTCTTGACTTAGAGTTCAGACTGCATATCAGAAATGAATTTATGGTTTGTGAGTTGAAACAAATACTGGGTAATTTGAAACATATCAAAAGTGATAGTCTAGGCATACAGCTTAAAGTGTTTGAACATAAGGAGGAAGAATTTATCGAGTTCTCTCATCATTTAGAAGGTATTAGAGCTGAACTTGATGAAGTGAATGATGTTTACAATATGTTATGGAGCACATTGAAGGAAACGAGCAGATGGATATTTTCTTTCTATACTTCTACATTATTGCTCATAAGAAATGATTGTTTCAAACAGTCACAGTATTTCAACTTAATTTAAGAATGCATATCTCAGTATTACATAGAAGTGGAATATATCCTAATTTTATATATAAAAGTTAAGTAGAGATCTAAGACAATTTGTATGTGTTTATGTTGATCAAGCCAAACTAGAAGAACTTGAAGAAAAAGTATGAGAATTTTCCAGAAAATCTGAAAAAGAAACTGTCTCAGTTAGAGAAAAAAAAATCACTGAGCTACAAGCAAAATTATAGGCTTCTGTGTCCCAGTTTTGTGCTTTAACCACAGTCAAGAGAGGATGTAACTTGTTACCAATTATCTCCAATGCCATTCCTGCTGCTGGGTGGAGAGATATGTCCCTACCTGTCTCCAACAATTCCGCCCCTGATTTCAGGAATACCAACGGCTTTTGGTGCTCCTCTCCTTCTATCACTCCCTTCATGATCTCTAGTACACTGATCTCCTTCCTCATTAACACTACCATTTTAAAACAAACAAACAAAAAATCAAACCTGAAACCACTAGGAAAAGACTGAACTGGTAAAAGATCAGACTTTAGGCACAGCTAAATAAATAGCACAGTGAATAGAGCACAGACCCTGGAGTCAGGAGGATTTGAATTCAAATTTGACATCAGATAATTAACATTTACTTACAGTGAACTTAGGCAAGTTACTTAACTCCATTTGATTTGCAAAAAAAAAAAATCAGACTTCATAAAGTGACTGAAAACTGTTTTCAGTTAAAAGTAAATGAGAACAAGTAAGAGAACACAGATTTGCAAAGTAAATTTGAGAATATGTTTTGCTATCAAATAAAATAGAAAAAGGAAGAGGAGAATTTTGCAGAAAAGAGAACAATAAAGAAATGAATTAAAAAAAACAAAGTTCTGTATTTCAAAGTTGCCCAGAACCTTTCAATCTTTTGTGCCTAATGAAGAAATAAAAAATAATGATATTGGAGTTGTATGAATTAGCTGAATCCATGATTCAGAACTGAATAAAGCACCTGCCAGATCAGGAGCAGCTGAATCCACTATCAAAGTTCAAGAATGAATATAATAACCTTATGTGAGCCAGAACAATTTGCAGTTGGGATAAGCACAGTGAAAAGACTGTGGGCAATGCCTAAATGCCATTCTCTTTAGACTTAAGTTTGAGGAGCAGGTGAATAGTTTCAAAATGGACATCATGGCTTTCAAGTACTTCCTTTGGTAAAAAAGCAAACAGTTCAGTAAGTTATTGGAACTTGTGTTGCTAATGGGAAACTACATGAATGAATGCCCAGATCTTTAGTTAAACCTTAGTTTTTCCTGAAAACTATAAGATACAAGTCAGCAGATAAGAAAACAACATTGCTCTGTTTTCTACCTGAAGTATGTGAGGAGAAATATCCAGCTATTTGGAGTTTTGTTGATACTTTGGAGCACATAAACAAACTTAACAAAGCCTTTGAAAGAAACCTACAGAAGAATTTAACACTATGGAAAGGCAACTTCAGCAGTTTGAGAAGGATTTGAAAAAAATCCTTCAAGTCACATATTAATTAGAATATGTGACTTAAGCTTGTCCTCTGAGGACAAGCATGTCGTTTTGTGATCTTTGCAAAAGAACAATTCCAAGAAAATTTCAATAATGCATGAAAACATGGAAAAATTGTACTTAACATAATGGGCTACTATTGATATGAAGAAAGTGTCTGTAAAGGAATTTTTTACTTATTTAAATAACTTCAGAACCTAGGTTCATGTAATCAATGTAGGAGAACACCAAAGGAAGAGAACCTGAGGAAAAAGATAAATGTGCTAGAATAGCCAAGGGAATAGCAGAAAAAAGAAAAAGCATAACATCCATAAAAAGACACACTTTATAGAAGTGAAAGTGAAACTGAGGGTTTTGAGACAGGAGTGATGAATAGCTGGATGCTTTGCAGCCAGAAGAATAAACCTGTGTAATGGTCCCATTCCCATATCAAACTCAATTGCAATTCAACCAGAATTTTGTTTCCAAGGAAGTAAATTATAATCAAGACATTCATTCATCGTGAGAATCAAGGATGTTGGGACAGAAACCTGTGACATAGAAAAGGCATCAAATAAAAGCAAATGTAGTTCTTTAGCTCTGTTTCTAAAACTGAATCATTTCCTGAAGTAGAAGCCTGGCTTTCAAGACTCAGATTTTATGAATAAAGTTGGTAAATGTGATTAAACAAATTATAATGCCATACAATATGCGGCTGCAATGCCTTTAAAAATGCCTTAGTTTTTGTATAATTAATATTATACAGTTATGCATTTCATAGTATATCACAATTTTATCAAAAAATCAAACACAATGGCTTTTACAAGTATGTTTTGAGACCATGTATAAAAGTATATAGGCTTAATGTCTTTTTTTTTGTTGGCACCTCTGTTCTACTATATTTAGAGAGATTGCATTAAATATACTATTTTAGTAAACAAATGAGTGATTATTCAACAATGTTTTCTTAAAGAAAATATATAATAGGCCTGCAGGCCTAAATGATCCATGTTCAGTTCAATGAAACACAAATTTCAGAATTCATTTCTTGATATGTACATGCATGTATATTTTTGTTTATACATGTCTAAGTTCTTTCTGTAGTTATGCCTATATCATTGTAATATCAGAAATATGAAACAGACAAGTAAAATGATTAGTAGGCACATTATAATCATTGCACAATTCAGGTTGATTAGATTCTTCAGAAAAGTAAGGCATATTAAGCCCATTTCAAATACATAATTATGTAGAACATGTGACTTAAGCTTATATACAATAGAGATGCATTTATAAAAGAACAAATGACAAATTTTTGCTGCTGAAAGTTTATATCTGTTCAAGAAGAGGTTTTTAAAATTTTATCTTTTAATCATAGTGGTGATACAAAATTATCATTTTTTCTTTTTCCAACTGTGCATTGTTTCTTGATGCCATGAGCTAACAAATATTATAAAATATTTGACAATAATATTTACATGCAATTTTAAAATTAATATAATCAAAGTTATTCATTTTGCATTTCATAATGTTTTCTAGTTTTTCTTTGGTCATAAATTCCTCCTTTTCTAGTAAAATCTAGGCACAATATTCCAAACTCAATGAATACTGGGAAATTTTGTCCTCCAGGTAAGCGCTAACTGCTTTTTCTTTCAGGCTTCTATCATAGCATAATTTGAAAGGGCTGTAGTTTCCAGCCCACACCCCATCGAGTGTGCTACTATCCATATAAATTAATTAATATAATTAACTTTTACTAAAGTATATTTACCAAGATAAATTCTCTTCAACCCTTCCGCCACTCACCAGGGAGGCAAGCAATATATCAATCATACACATGAAATCATGCAAAATATATTTCCATATTGGTCATGTAACAAACAAAGCAACAATAAATAAATTGATAGTCATTCTTAAATTTTTCCTCAAAATTCATTTTTCTTTCTCTAGAGATAGACAGCATTTTTTTTCAATATGAGTCATTTAGAATTGTTCTGAATCATTGATTGTTCAGAGTAAACAAATCTTTCACACGATCTTCATTACTTCACAGTAACATTATTGTTACTGTGTATAGTCATATCCTGATATTTCTCATCTTCACTTTGATTCATTTCATGTAGGTTTTGCCATATTTTTGGTTTTTTATTCTTAAAACACTGCCCTCCTTGTTTCTTATACTACTATGATACTCCATCTCTCTCATATGCCACAGTTTGTTCAGTCATTCTCCAAATGATAAGTATCCCCTCAATTTTCAATGCTTTACCACCACAAAGAGCTACAATAAATATTTTTGCACAAATAGATCCCTTTTCTTTTTCTTTGCTCTTTTTGGGAAATAGCCAAAGTAGTAGTATTCCTAGGTCAAAGGGTATGCATAGTTGTTCAAAATTCCAAATTATTCTACAGATTTTTAAAAATTTATTTATTTTTAATACACATTGCTTTATGAATCATGTTGGGAGAGAAAAATCAGAACAAAAGGAAAAAAAAAACATGAGAGGGAAAAAAACGTAAAAGGAAGTAAACATAGCATGTGTTGAGTTATATTCAATCTCCATAGTTTTTTTTCTGGATGCAGATAACATTTTCTGGCTGAAGTCTCTTGGGATTGCTTTGGAACAGTGAACCACTGAGAAGAACAAAATCTTTCATAGTAGGTCATCTCACATTCTTGTTGTTAGTTTACACTGTATTTCTGGTTCTGCTTGTTTCACTCAGCATCACTTTGGGTAAATCTTTCCAGGCCTTTCTAAAATCATCTTGTTCATAATTTTTTTGTAGAACAATGAAATTCCATTATCTTCATATGCCATAATTGTTCAGCCATTCTTCAATTGATGGACATCTACTCATTTTCCAATTTTTTGCTACCACAAAAAGAGCTGCCACAAACATTTTTGCATGTGGGTACTTTCCCCTTCTTTATGATTGCTTCTTTATGATAGTCAAAGAGCATGCACAATTTTGTAGCCATTTGGGCACAGTTCCAAATTGCTCTCCAGAATGGTTGGGTCATTTCACAACTCCAGCAACAAGCTATTAGTTTCCCAATTTTCTCACATCCCCTCCAACATTTATCATTATCCTTTCCTGTTGAGAGGTGTGAGGAGGTATCTCAGAGTTATTTTAATTTGCATTTCTCTAATCAATAGTAATTTAGAGAATTTTTTACATGACTATAGATAACTTTAATTTTGTCATCTGAAAATTGTATATTCATATCCTTTAATCGTTTATCAAATGAGGAATGATTTGTATTCTTATAAATTTGACACAATTCTGAATTTTAGAAATGAGACCTTTATCAGAAACACTAGTTATAAAGATTTCCCCCCTAACTTTGTACTTTGCTTTTAATCTTGTTTCTGTTGGTTTTGTTTGTGCAAAACCTTTTTAATTTAATATAATCATATTTTTCTATTTTACCTTTCATAATGTTTTCTAATTCTTCTTTGGTAATAAATCCCTTCCTTCTCCAAATATCTGGTAGGTAAATTATCCCTTGCTCTCCTAATTTGTTTATGGTATCATTCTTTATACCTAAATCAAGTACCATTTTGACCTTATTTTGGCATGTGATGTGAGATATAGGTCTGTGCTGAATTTCTGACATATTATTTGCCAGTTTCTCATAATTTTTTGTCAAATAGGGGGTGCTTAAATCAGAAACTGAAATTTAGGGATTCATCAAATACTAGATTACTATTGGCCTTGATTATTGTGTCCTGTGTAACTAATCTATTCTACTGATTCACCACTGTATTTCTTAGCCAGTACCAAAATAATTTTGATGACTCTTGCTTTATAATATAGTTTTAGGTTTGGTACTGCTAAGCCACCATCCTTTGTATTTTTTCATTATTTCCCTTGATATTCTTGAACATTTGTTCTTCTAGATGAATTTTATTATTAATTTTTCTAGTTCTATAAAATAATATTTGGCAGCTTGATTGATATGGCATTGAACAAATAAACCAATTTAGGTACAATTGTCATTTTTATTATATTAACTTGGTCTACCCATGAGCAATTGATATTTTTCCAATTGTTTCAATCTGACTTTATTTGTGTGAAAAGTGTTTGTAATTGTGATCATATAGTTCTTGAGTTTGTCTTGGCAGGTGGACCCCCAAATATTTTATTTTGTTTACAATATTTAAATGGAATTTCTCTTTCTATCTCTTGCCAATGAGCTTTGTAAATTCTATATAGAATGCTGATTATTTGTGTGACTTTATTTTATATCATGCAACTTTGCTAATGCTGTTAATTGTTTGAAGGAGGTTTTGGATGATTTTTTAGGATTCTCTAAGTATATCGCCATATCATCTGCAAAAAGTGATAGTTTTATTTCTTCATTGCCTATTCTAATTCGTTTAATTTCTTTTTCCCCCCCTCTTATTGCTAAAGCCAACATTTTTAGTACTATGTTGAATAATAGTGGTGATAATGGACATCCTTATTTCACCCTTGATTTTATTGGGAATGCGCCCAGCTTCTCTCCAATACAAATAATGCTTGGTATTAGTTTTACATAGTTATTGATCATTATTTTAAGGAAAGCTCTCTTTATCCAGATGTTCTGTAGTGTTTTTAATAGGAGTGGGTGGTGTATTTTGTCAAAAGTTTTTTCTGCATCTATTGAGACTATTACAAGATTTCTGTTGATTTTATTATTGATATGGTCTAATATGGTAATAGTTTTCCTGATATTGAACCAGCTCTGCATTCCTGGTATAAATCCCTTTTAGTCATAGTGTATTATCCTGCTGATAAATTGCTGTAATCTCTTTGCTAATATTTAATTTAAAATTTTTGCATCAATGTTCATTAGGGAGATTGTTCTGTAATTTTTTTCTCTGTTTTGGCTTTTCTTGGTTTAGGTTATCAGTGCCATATTTCTATCATAAAAGGAATTTGGTAGGACTTTTTACCTATTTTTCCAAATAGTTTATATAATATTGGATGTTCTTCAGATTGATTGGAGCAATTTAATATTGTACCTATTTTCCCTTATCCTCTCCAGTATTTGTCATTTCTGATAAGGGTAAGGTAGTAGCTCAGAATTGTTTTAATTTGTATTTATCCAATCATTACTGATTTAATCATCTATCAATTAGGAATGGCTCTTATTTCTCTTAATTTGAATCAATTCTATATATTTTAGAAACAAGAAACTTGTCAGAGAAACTAGTTACAAATTTGTTGATTCTATTTCATTATTTATATTACCTTTTAGCAAAATGTAGTTTCTGTGATTATCTCTTTTAATCATGTCTCTTTTTTGAATTTGCTTTGTCTGAGATCATGACAGTTAGCCCTGACAAAAAATATTTTACTTCCACTGAAGCTTATTAGATTCTGTTCCTGCCCTTTGTTTAAACACCAAGTGTCTTTCTCTATCAAATGGTCTTTGCAAATAGCAAATTGTTGGATTCTGGTTTCTAATGCATTCTGCTATGTGCTTTATGGGTAAGTTCATCTGATTACTATATTCTTCCTCTGATTACTGTGTTCTTCCCTCTATCTCATTCTCTTCTATCTATTATTCTCTACATCTTTTCATCCTGTTCCTCTTCAAAAGTATATTCTGCTTCTAATTATTGTATCTCTTAATCCACCCTTAACTTTAATATCTTCCCACTTTCTCCAGTTTTTCCTTTAACATTCTTATCTTAACTTCAAGCAATACTTGTTTGGCTTGGGTTTTTCTTTGAAGCTTTGGTTTTCGTTTCCAAGGCGGTATGATCCAGAAATAGGTATGGTCTGTGCATTTTTTTCTTTACTAATTAAGGTCCTCTGTTACTCTGCAACAAGTGGTAGGATTGCTCTTGGCTCTGGAACTGTGGCCAGGGCCTTTACTCCCTTGTAACTGACCAGAGATACATTTTCTGTCCTGGAACTATCACTCAAAACTTCTTATGGGCAACAGAGTTGCTAATAAGCATAAGGTAAACACAGTGTTATCAATGGTCCCCTGTTACCTCTTTCTGACTAGTTGTCCAAAACTCTTGGCATCTCTGGACTAAGAGCTTCCAAAGCTACTATTTCTGCCTCCTGTATGTATGCACCAGATTGACCTTCACCCAGACATCTTGTAGACCTTCTAAGTTTTCTTAGGTTGGAAAAAATGTCTTACTTGCCCTTATATTGATTGAGTCACTCAAAAATTTGTTTTGGGGTGTTATTTTAAAGTTGTTTAGAGATATTGAGATGCTGTCTCTAATCCACCATTACAGATCTATCTTTATGTATCTTGGAACAATCTATTTTATTGGATTAGATTTGCTAGGTAGATTCCAGAAAATGAAAAGTATTTGAAATGAAATTAGAATATTGCCCTAAAATGTATTTTTATTGAAAGATTAGAAATGAGGGAGGGTCAGAGTGAAATGAGTTTTTCCCTTTTCTATTATTGTGGAAGAACAACTTCTGCCTATGGACCACTCTGGTAACTTTCCATGAGTGAACTATCTAGTGCCACATGCTCTTCAGAAACCATCTGCTACTTTATGTAATGAAACAAATTCAAACACACACACACACACACACACACACACACACACACACACACCCCAAACAAAAACACACACCAAATAAAAACATATCTCACAGCTAGTGTGTTATATGAAACCATGGAGCTAAAGCAAGATAGCTCGAAAGGAGCAGACTACTTCTTGTCATCCAAATTTAGGGATCTATATTTTCTTTGGTGAGAATTCCTTCTATTGACATTGACTGCAGAAGTCTTGGGGAATTTGAAAATACAGAATCAAAGAAACCAGTCCATGTTCACATAATTGGTAGATATTAGGGCTAGAAAGTTGAATCCAGGTCAGCCTAATTCCAAAACTAGCACTCTCTCCATTAGCCTACAGTAGCCTTGGATAAGGTATGTTTACCAAAAATACTTGATTACTATGGAATTTTAAATTTTTTAAAAATTTTTTTATGGTGCAGGTCTTCTCCCTATCTATTGTCCTATACAAACACCCAGACTCATAGTGCTATCCCATGGATTAAACCATTCTAGGAGAGTAAATGAACTTGGGATTTCTGTAGCAAGATAACTGTGGAACATTTTGGTGAGCCTATACTTACCCAAGATTATAGCCACAGCTGTTCAACCTCACACTACTATTCGAAGGTCATATACTTCATTTAAAGAGAAATGCTTTGGCCAAGCTGGATAGACATCTGTACAACATTCATATCTCATTTCCCTCTCCCTCTTTCTCCACAGAGACTCATAAGAGCTTATATTTTTATGGAGCTACCCTGAGGTTCAGTTCTCCTTGGAAGGAACCTAAATTAGGGTTGCTAAATAGACAAAGACATTTGCCAGCAAACTGTAATATCTGAATAACTCACAGCAATAATTCAGGGCAAAGACTAGGTCTGTGGATTAGCTCTGTCTTGTTGTGGCTTTCATACTTTACTGTTTTTTAAACCATAAGAGTCATATCTTCTAAATATTTCCCAAAAAGTTCCCTTTCTCATACAAGATAGATTGATGGACTTTTGAGAAACTTAACCAGGACTCTCTTTCTAGTACAATATTAAGACTAAGGCTATGTAGAACATCCTCTTCTCTTACTAGGATTGGACTTAGGAATTCTGCTGCCCAGAAAAATCTTCCATATCATTCTGAAAGCCAGGTTTCCATAGCTTTTGAAATTTGGATTGCTAAAGAGTTTACCCCAAGATGGAATCTACCCCAAAATTGCATTCTTGAATTTAAAAGTGAATGCTGCTGAAAAAATCCTTGATCTCCTGTATCTCAAAGAGATCATAACAGATCTCTTGATCTGTGAGAAAGGACTCACATGTACAGAAATGTTTACAGCAGCTTTCCTTATGTTGGTAACTAATAGGAAATTGGGAGGATGCTCATAAATTGGGGAACTGTGGCAAATGAATGCAATGGAATACTATTTATACTATAAGAAATGATGAGCAGGCAAACTTCAGAAACAAAGACTTATATGAACTAATGCTGAGTAAAGTAAGCAGAACCAGAAGAACACTGTCTTCTTTAACAACAATATTGTGTGTATGATCAACTTTGTAGTCTTTGCTCTTCTTAGCAATGTAATGACCTAAGAGAATTCTAAAAGACTCATGATGGAAAATACTATTCCTATCCAGAGAAAGAACTATAGGGTCTGACTGAAGATCAAAACATACCATTTTCACTTTTGTTGTTTTTTCTCATAATTTTCCCCCTTTGTTTTGATTTGTCTTTCACAAAATAACTAATGTGGAAATATGTTTAATATGATTATATATGTATAACCTACATGAGGTTGATTGCTATCTTGGGAAGGGGTGAGAGGAAGTAGGGAAAAAATATAAAATCAAAATCTTGTATTAGTAAATGTCAATAATTAATATGTAATTAAAAAAAAAAACCTTTATCTCTATCCAGCAGGCTGGAGACTAGGGATTTTTTTTTCACATGGCCACATTATTCTTTTCTCAACCCCTACTTTTTATTAGCTTAAGGAATTATATAATTGCCTTTTCAAGACTAGAGGCAGCAATTTGGGATCTAGAACTCTTTTTTAGCCATGAGGGTAATTTCACATACAACTCTCATGGATCTCTACTCCAAGACAATAATTAATAACTCTTGGGAAACACTTTCCAAAACTCCCAGCCAGGAGTTATTTTGTCTTGACCTGTCTTCGCAAACAAGGAAGAGAGGCTGTATCTGTGATTAATGATATCACAAATGGGTGTATTCTCTCATGTGGCCATCCCACTGAAGTCTGAACCAATCAAGTAAACTATAAACAATAAGATCCAACTCCAGAAAATGATAAGAACCATACAAATATCCTCCAGAAGACAATACAGTTAAATGTCCCAATCAAAGGCTCACTTTCCTGTCAGCTTATTAGATTCAGATAATGTCCTTGCTGAGTCTTCAAGTGACATCCTTGATCTTGTCAATAAGGCCAGAATAAGCAAGTATGGGATATCACATCATGTCCTATATTCTCTGCATAATACTAAATACTGGTAGAAATAATGAAAAAAGGAAGTAAAATTATACAATCTCAATATGAATTTGTGGTAAAAAGAAAAGAACACCATATAAGTAAAGTGATATAGTGATGTGTTGGAAGTCTCTATGTATTATGAATGGACTTGACCATTCTTCCATAGAGAACAGAGAATATAGGCTTAATATTAAATGCGAAAGGAGGTTATATGGTCAGTCTGGTATTTTTACTCTTTTAGTAAAAGATAATATTTCAATTCTCATTCAGAAGCATGACTTCATTATGATGTTGTCCATGGTTTTTTTAAATAAATCCTCTAGAGACGATCTAAATTTCTTGAAAGAATCCCTAGGGATGTTTTCACTTTCTGCGACTATCAGTGAAGTGCTTTAGTTCTCAGGTTAGAGCAGAGGGACATCAGTTGTGAGGTGAAATGGACTTGAGAATTAATCTTGTCTTTTTCATTTTAGAGTTGAGGAAATTGAAATCAGAGAATGTCAAATAAGTTGCCCAAGGTTATATCAGCAATTATTATTAGATAGGATTGAGCTCAGGTCACTTTGGGACCACTGTTCAATCTATTGTACTACCCTGATTCTATTAGCTACATGATATCAACTATGATCTGGGAAAGATCTTATCTTAAAAAGACCAAGGTCTATCATGGCACTCAGAGGCATCTCTTGTTGTCCTGATCTATATCTTCCTACTAGACCCAAATAGCTCTGGAGGAGAAAGTGAGGCTGCTGATATTCTTTGCACATTCATCCCTAACTTAAATCCAACTCATTTGCAAGCTATAATATAACTTTTCTGATGTTATGGTCAAAGAAAAAACAAAAATAATTACATGCTACATGAATGGTCCACTTGTTTCTATCTGTCTCTTTTTTTCTAAGGACTGCTGATAATATTTCCACATTAGCTAATGCTCAGGAACCAGTAGGCAAGACTAGGTATTATATTTCTTATTCCCTCTTACATCCTGGTTAAAGTCTTAAATAAAAGTCAAATAGTGAAAAATGTTCAACCAACTAAGTGCATTCTTCTTCCTAGTATATATATATATATATGTATATATATATGTGTGTGTGTGTGTATGTGTGTATATATATACATATACACACATATATATATATATATATATATGGGGGGTGTGGGTATGTGTGGGTGTGTATTTTATGGATTTTCTGCCTTCAGTTATAAAAAGCAAGGCTGCAATTTCTTTAGTATTATCCTTTCCCCTTCTAGACTCACAGACACATAACAATGATTCTGTCTAGAGGAATAATGCATCTATTAAATCTGTGCCAATAATACTCATGGAATTCTAATGGCCACTATCTATATTACTTTACTATTTAAAAATTAGCTCTTCACAACTCTGAGACACCACTTTACACCTCTCAAATTGGCTAAGATGACAGAAAAAGATAATGATAAATGTTGTAGGGGATGTGGAAAAACTGGGACACACTAATACATTGTTGGTGGAGTTGTGAACTACTCCAACCATTCTGAACAGTGATTTGGAACTATGTCCAAAGGTCTATAAAACTATGCATATCCTTTGATACAGAAATGTCTTTACTGGGCCTGTATCCCAAAGAGATAATAAAAAAGGGAAAAGAGCTCACATGTGAAAAAATGTCTGCAGCAGCCCTTTTTGTAGTCATAAGGAATTGGAAACTGAGTAGATGACAATCTGTTGTGGAATGGTTGAATAAGTTTTGGTATCAGGAAGGCAATGGAATATTATTGTTCTATAAGAAATGATGAGCAAATTGATTTCATAAAAGCCTGTAAAGACTTACGCGAACTTAAGTGAACTCACTTAAGTGAGTGAATGGAACCAAAGGAACATTGTACTTAGTGACACGAGTTTAAGTGACGATCAGCTGTGACAGACTTGACTTTTTTCAACAATGAGATGATTCAGTCCATTTCTAATAAGCTTGTGATAGAGAGAGCCATCTGCATCCAGAAAGAAGACTATGGGGAGTGAATATGGATCACTACATAGTATTTTCACCTTTTTGTTGCTGTTCTTGGTTTGCTTGTTTTTTTTTTTTCTTTCTCATTTTGACCTCTTTTGATATGATTTTTCTTGTGCCACATAATAAATGTAGAAATTTAGAAGAATTGTACCTATTAAACCTATATTAGATTGTTTGATATTTGGGAAAGGAGGGGGAAAATTGGTTTTGCAAGAATGAATGCTGAAGACTATCTTTGTATGTATTTTGTGAAGCAATTAGAGTTAGGTGACTTGCCAGGATCAAATAGCTAGGGAGTGTTAAGTATCTGAGGCCAGAATGAAATTCAGGTTCTCCTGTCTTCAAGACTTTTGCTCTATTCACTGCACCATCTAGATGCCCCTCTTTGTATAAATTTTGAAAAAAATTAAAAGTTATTACTTTTTAAAAAGAAAGATTTTTCTTTCAATGACATTGTGGAAAATTACAATCAAATATCAGTCTATATTTCAATTTCCTTCTACATTTTTCATTTTTGTGATTGATCCTTTTTTAATTTCTTTGTCAATAAAAATAACAATTGATACTTATGATATTTTAAATAAAGGAATACATATTGTTCATAGTAACAGACAATACAACTTGTCAATTACAACATTCAAAGTTATTAACATACTGGTGAAATTTGAAGGAATAAGTAATATTTCTGATAATAATTAAACATCTATTTTTGAAGCAAACAACAAAATAGGTCTTCAATGAACACCTGAAATCTTCAATCAGTGCTGTTTTATAAAGTATAAGCATTAGTTTTAAACCCTTTTAAGATTTAAGTCATCACCAACATACTTTACAAATATTTTATATTCTGAATATAAAATATTCTCTAGCCAGTCATATTATGCTAATTCTAAGAGACTGTGTTTACTGTAACATATCTGATTAATTAGAAAAAAATCACGTTCACATTTAAGAAATCAGTGGTGCCCATTTTTCCTTTTGAAAGTCAAAATTTATTGCAACTAACTCAATACAATTAATATATTAATAGTGTTATAACCTTGTCTTTATTCAAGAGGTAGATAATACTTATTGTATAGTAGGGAGAAAGTTATAACTTGCCCAAATATATATGGGACAAAGAATCTCAATGAAAAAAAATTAATTTTAACCAAAGATATAATCTGAAATAAAAAAACATGAATGGGACATAGGTTGACCTCATACTCTTTGCAATTAATAACTTCTATACATGGGTTAACAGACAAAACTTAAAAGTTTAAACATCTTGGTAGCATGAAAAATATGACTGCACACACAGAAACACAATGTGATATTTGTCAAGTATTAAAAAAGCATTTCTGTTCCTCAGCTAAGACTGTAATGAATGTTTTCATGTCGCTTGTTATTTGATTTGTATTAATATTATTATTAATAAAAACATTTTGATAATCTAGCCTAAAATCAAAATTGTGAAGCCAACTCTTCAAATTGATTTATGACTTACACATTTTAAATACATAACACTGTACTATTTATCTTCTGACCATCTGTTTGATAGTTTTTCTGTTCTTTATCAATAGGCTCACAATCCAATTTAAAGTACAAATAAAAAATAAATAAAAAGATAATGTTTGTAAATAAAAAGATAATATTTACTAAAATTGTTGAAGTCTAAGAATAATGAAGAACAAGACATCTGCCCATTAATGCAAATGCCAACAAAACCTTACAATTTGTGGTCCATTTACATTTACTTATATTATATACACACATACACATAAAGCCTTTGTCAACAACACAATTTTTATGGTAACCTAATATTTTTTAAAAATTCTTTTACAATCTTTCCAGTTCATGTAGCTATATTCTTTGCTAAAAAACTTGCCAGGGTAACAGCCCATTTTGATGTAAGTTCTAGGTATCATGTTTATGTGCTTTCTATTTCTCTTCAATCACTTTAGTCCACTGATGCATAGATAATTATCCTTTAATTCTCCATGGCACTATAATGGCAACTTCTGAAGATAAAATTGTAAAGTAGAAATAAGCTGAAAAGATCATTTAAAGTGTGTCAGAATAGAAAGCTACTATATCTAAAGTATTGTTTGTTCAGAGCACATCTCCTGTCCCTTCTGCCAACTTCTTTCCATCTATAGGCAGCAAGGGGACTATGCCTACCAAGTTTTTTTTCCTGAGGGAATTATGGTTAAATGACTTGCCCAAAGTCACACAGCTAGGAAGTGTTAAGTGTCTGAGACCAGATTTTGAACTCAGGTCCTCCTGACTTCAGGGCTGGTGCTCTATCCACTGCACCATCTAGCTGCCCCTAGTCGTTTTCTTTTGATTGGACCAGATATACCTAGGATTGTTGAGATTTCATCTTGGAATGTTATACACTATTATCATTTATAAACAATTTAGAGATTCTAGGTTTGTAGATTTTTTACTTTTTTATTTTACCGTTTTTATTTTGTTTGACCACTTCTAAACTTCAAGTACTAATTCCCACAATATAATCTCCTATCTATACATAACCTTGAGAACTATATTCTGTGCATCCTAACTTATTCAAAGGTTCTCAAATATAGAATTCAAGGGATATCTGAGATCAAGTTGAACTCACTTTACAGATAAAATAGATGAGACCCAGAGGGGAAGATCCCACAAATAGCAAGTACCAGAATAGGAATTTAAATCCAGGACTTTTGACTCTGGACAGAAAATTCTTTCAGTATACTGCATTAAATTCATGTACTCTGCTCATTCTTTAATATGCTTTACTGGAAGCTTTCCACACTAGGATATTTGTATTTTAAAATGGAATCTGTGAAGGCTAAAAGGCCTTTGCGATCTAAGTGAGTGGGGCTTTGGTGTTGTTATTCAATCATTCAGTAATGTACAACTTTTCATATCTTCTATTGTATGCCAGGCCTTCCTATCATCCACTATCTTGAAGTTTGTCCAAGCTCACAACACTTATATACCATGGTTCAGATTCTTATTCTTACATATTACCAAAACAGCTAAGGTGGCACAATGGATTTCTCTCTCTAACCTTAACAACCTCAAGCAATTGGCAGTGTAGCAAATCTAGATGATTATGAAAAACTTTAAAGACAATATCAATGCAGAAGAACTAAAATTTAATTCTTACTCGTTCTTAACCAAACTCGTAAAAATGAAAAATCCTAAGATTTATAGCATGCCAGTGATTTTCTATTAAGGAGGACTGTCTAATGATCCAAATTAGAAGTGGCATTCCTCACATTCCAAAGTAAAATGTAATTCTTCAAACAGACTTTAAATCTCCCTGAACTGACTGCTTCCTTTCAGGAACAAAAATGTTCATAGTCAAGTAGGCAAACTTCAGAAATAAAATAGCAAGAGTATATCTGAAGGGGTTTGTTACAACTTTACTCCAACTACTGCCAACATACATGTTGAGTACACTGCAGATGAAAGCTCTTTGTCACTATATACTGGAAACTGCTGGATTTGAAGTTGAAAGGTCATGGTTCAGATTTCAGCTCTGTTATTCATTACTAAAATAACTAAGGTGCCACAGTGAATAGTGCAGTAAACATGAAGATCTGGATTCAATTTATTTATTTATTTTTTGCTGAGGCAATTGGGGTTAAGTGAGTTGCCCAGGGTCACAGAGCTAGGAAGTGTTAAGTATCTGAGGTCAGATTTGAACTCAGATCCTCCTGACTTCAAGGCTTGAGCTCTATCCACTGTACCACCTAGTTGCCCCTTGAGTTCAAATTTAACCTCAAACAATTAATAGCTTTGTGACCCTAAGCAAATTAGTTAGCCTCCATCTGTTTCAATCTTGTCATCTCTAAAATGGGGAGGATTATATTATCTGATGCCCAGGATTGTTTTAAGGATAAAATAAGATAATAATCATAAAAATATTTTGCAAAACTCAAAATGATATATAAATGAGATGATGACGATGATGATGATGATGATGATGATAATGACTGCAGTGTGTGTGAGCCTGAATAAGTTACTTAACCTTTGTGTGTAGTAGTAGCAGAACAGCAGCAGCAGTAGTAGCAGTTATTGTTGTTGGTATTGTTTGTCCTTTGTTCTAGAAGAGGACCATTACATCAGGGAGATGATGCCATACAAGCAAATGAACTGGATTTAAGTGAGGGAGGGCTGTACAAGATTACCTGCCTCACTTTCCCCTTAGAGCCATCTGAGTCCAGTGGCCAGATATAGATCAGTATCACTGGAAAAAACCCTGAATGCAGGGATTTGGGAATGGCTTGAAGTTGGCAAGGAGGTTTAAGTAAAAAAGTTTGAAAGTCAAGAACACTCATCAAGAAAAATAAAGATAATTTTACAGAGAAAAGAAAAAAATTGAAAAAAAGAATGTATTAGCCTTAAAAATAATTGATTTTGCATAATGATGGCTATATCATACAGATCATTCAAATGCACAATCTTCCCTTGTGTTTTTTAAAAATGTAATTAGGGCCTTGTACATATAAAGTGATTTTGTGTGCTTTGCTGATGCCATACCATGAGATGAAGGATAGGAGACTGTTTCTGGGACAGTTAGGAAAACAAGCATTAAAAGTGCCTTGGAGAGTCTGTGGATCACTTGCACACTGTTACTGTTCCATTTGCAGAAGAACTTATAAACTGTTACTACTACTCTTCTGTTATTGTCTCCAATCTGCTAACCCTGTAGGGAGCAGAAATATTTTTAGTTGGTTGTAGAGATAGCCTTGCATTCTTTATCTGCCTTAAAACTTGTTCTTTTCCATTCTAAGAGACCAACAGGTCAGAAAAACTATTCTGTAAATTTATTATCTAGGTTTTCCAGCTCTCTCATCATGAATAATCCTCAGAGGTGACCTTTGGGAGTTAGTGCAGGAGTAGTTAAAATAGCGACCTTTTATTGTTCATCCATTTCAGTTATGTCTAACTTTCTTTGACTCTATTTGGGGTTTTCTTGGGAAAAATACTTAAGTTATTTTTCATTTCCTTCTATAGCTACATATGAGGAAACTGAGGCCAAACAGTGGTAAATGACTTGCTCGATATCAAACAGCTAGTAAGCATGTGAGGCTATAATTGAACTCAGGTCTTCCTTACTCCAGGCCCAGTGCTGTAATTCCCAGTGGGAATTATCTGGCACTAATTGTGCCTTTAGATATGTACTTGACAGAATCAATCTATATAAGAATGGAGCTAAATTTAAGCTCATTCTCCCCAGAAAACCATTATGGTATAAGGTAGAGTGTCCCTCAAGGACTTGGGGCAAAGTATATGTATTTCTTTTCTTGCTATATATTGAAGTAAATTTACCATTGTAAAATCTAAATGATGATATATAGTTATATGGTAATGGGTTGCTAGTCATTGGTACCCATCAGTGGAGAGAAAATACTTGGCATTCCAGCTGTGGTAGTAGAAACCCTCACAGGTTATAAAATCATGAATTTTTATTATATAAAAAACTTACTTCTTGTGACCCTGGACAAAATGATTAATTTTTCTTAGCTTCAGTTTCCTAATTCATCAAAGGAAAATAATAATAGCACCAACTTCACAGGATTGTTGTAGGATCAAGTGAGATAATATATGAAACTCTTTGTAAGTCTTAAAGCATAATATAAATATTATATAATATAATTATAATATCATTTAAAAGCATATATTAATTTAACAAGGCAGCATAAAAATCACCCCATTCCTTTGCATTACCTTCTGAAATTGTTCTTCTGAACTCATGATTGTTCAATGAGTTGATATGAATAATAATGCCTTTCAGAGTTGTTTTCTTTTATATTTTTGTGATTATAGTGCAAATTATTCCCCTGGTTCTGTTCATTTCATTTTTCAAGTTTATAGAAATTTTTGTAGGGTATGACTATTGTAAAAAAACACTTACTTAGGACAGGGAAACTCTGCATTAATTTATTGGGAAATGTAGAACAATAGGGCTTCCTAAACTCTGATAAACATAAGCACTGATTTGATATTATGATAATTTGTCTAGCAAGGTTTGGATAGATTGCATAATCTTATCTTCTCATTTTAACAATATGCAATCTATATGACGTAGAGTCTTAAAAGAAAATTGTTACCTCCAGTGCTGTATTCATTCACTGATGCATATTAATTAATTAATTCAAAAAACTTGTGAAGCACTTGTGATGTACAAAGTACTTTCTTATAATTTCCATTTATATATTAATTTAAAGGTTTACAAAGTACTTTATAGGCATAATCTCATTCAACACTAATATCTGATCTGTTAAGTAGGCAATATAGGCATCATTACACTATAGAACAGATGAGTCCCTGAGGCTTAGCATGATTAAGAAAGATAAAAGAATGAATAATGATAAAAAAGAAGTAGGATAAAAACCCAGGGCTTCTGACAAAGGTCCAGTTTGTTATAGCTCCTAGAAGAGATGCAATGATAAATGCATTCGTATGAGTGTAGTAAATTAAAATACCTTTCATCAGTGGCATACACTTTGAGAGGATATTATTTACCCACATTGAAAACCAGAAGCTCTTTACTATGGTTATGCATTTATTAGCTTAAGCTGTTCTCACATATAGAGCAAGAATGTGTGAGGGAGAGCAATATGAAATGGTTCAATAATTCCATTTTTGGTTCTATAGAAATGTGTTTTGCTTTATTACTAACAGTATAATGCTTATTAAATAGCACTTATATTACCTACAGCCTCTCAGAATGGTATAATTTAGTACACTCAATTGAGTGTATTTTAATTTCAGTTAGGTGCTCCATAAATTGATCATTTGCCCATAAAAATACAGTATTTGAAAGGGCATAATAATGAACTCTTTGTCTTTTATAAAGTCCTAAGTATCCAAATAAAAACAAAATAATTCTATTTTGTTTTTATTATCAAAACAATATTTGCACATAAAGGATATAAAATTGAACACTTTTCTTATTTATTACCAATGGTGAAGAGCAGCATAGGATAATATTGTTAAGACAAAGACCACATTTTAGTGCAGCTATTCCTTCATGTGGAAAACCAGCTATGTGACCCTGAGGACATCATAGTGATAGCATCTGCTGAGGTGGAGGAATTACTTATAAAAACTTACTCTTATTTATTGAACTTGTTTTATTTCCATTAAGTTACAGTAGCTTATCTTCTAAGTCATCATGGCTTTCCTAGGCTCATAATCTTTAGTAAAAGACTCTTCTCCAAAATATTTTCTTTTCTCAGACTCAAAAAGATTAGGCCACTCCTGGTGCTTGCAATGGCTGAGATCAGTTGCTTCATAAATTTCAAGTAGCATCTTGTCATTTGTTAATGTTTGCTCATATCATACAAACTGTTTTTTTTTAAAATTCATCTCTTTCCACATTTAAATTACTGGGGCTTATGACTTGAAGTTTCTTTCTTGTATAAATTTGCATAAGCTTAAGTCCTCAATATAAATCAATTTTCCCTAGTCCATACAGATTTCATTTGTTAAACATTTTCTAAAACATCAGTAAGTATATATATATATATATATGTATATATATATATATTCTTATTTTTCTAAATATATTTATTATCTATCTGTCTGTCTGTCTGTCCCTGGATGTCATTTCCTGACACCTTCATTTTATTTGCTTCAAATAATAAAAAAACACACTTATTTTCATAATTCTGACAAGGATTACTGATTTTCTTGGACAAATGATTGCTATCACTAACTATTAATGCATTGATTTGGTTGCAGGATGTTTAGATCCCATTTTCTTCATTTACTAGATATTAACCTTTGGGCAAGTTACTTAATTTCTTTGAGTCTCAGTTTCCTCTTCTGTAAAACTGGAATGAAAACGTGCATCTCCCTCATAGAATTATTGTTGGGATAGTAACAATAAATATTAACATTTATAATGTGCTTTGTGATTTACAAAGTTCTTTCTATACTTTTATTTGAGTTTTACAGAAAGAAGGATCTGCACCTATTTTGAGATAGATATTATTGCCCCCCATTTTATATATCAGAAAACTGAAGTTAAGAAATATTCAGTTACTTTTCAGGTCACACAACCAGTAAGGATCAGAGGACAGATTCAAATTTAGATCTTCCTGAGTCTAAATTTAGTACTTTATCCTATACTCAATTATTGTATATAAGTAGTTATTATTTCTTCACTCTGCATCCTCACATATATGCATTTTCATATAGGATCATAGATAAAGAGTTGGAAAGGACTTCAGAAACCATCTAATTCAATTCTTTAATTTTACAGATGAAGAAATTGAAATCCATGGAAGCTAAATATTTTACTGATGATGATCATAAAGGGTATTAAGCATCAATGGCAAGATTGAACCATATCTTACTGAAAAGTTTACTATAGACAATGAAGTCATATCAATACTAAAAATATATGTACCATACAGTATAGAATCTAAATTATTAAAGGAGAAGGAGAATGAGCTCCAGGAAGAAATTAAATAACCTAATCCTTCACAAAAGAAGGTCAAAGAACAAATTATACAAATATTTTGTAATTCCATTAAAGAAAATTACAACAATGAGACAATATACCAAAATTTATTGGATGCAGTCAAAGTAGCACATAGGGGAAAATTTATATATCTAATTATTTACCTCAATAAATTTAGAAAAAAGCAGTTCAATGAATTGGGTATGCAAATAAAAAAACTAGAAAAAGGACAAATTAAAAATTTCCAATTAAATACCAAATTGAAGTTGGTTTTATGAAAAAAATACTAAAAGATTTGCAAGGGAATTTTACCAAACGTTTAAAGAACAAATAATCCCAATACTATATAAACTATATAGAAAAAAATAGGTGGAATCCCCACAAAATCCTTTTATGACACAAATGTGGTGCTGATAGCTAAACCAAGAAGATTCAAAACAAAGAAATTTCTGGACCAATTTCCCTAATAAATATTTATGCAAATTTTTGAATAAAGCAATAACTAGCAAAGAAATACATTATAACCAGATAGGATTTGTAGCAGGAATGTTGGGCTGGTTCAGTATTAGGAAAACTATCAACATGTATCAATAACAAAACCAATAGAAACCAGATGATCATCTCAATACATGCAGAAAAAGTCTTTAACAAAATGCAACACCTATTTCTATTTTAAAAAGGGGGGAAAAGCAACATAGCGAACATAAAGAATAAATAGAGCTTACCTTAAGATAAGTAGTATCTATCTAAAACCATTAGCAAGAATTATCTATAATGTGAATGTTGGATGGGTTGTGGGAGGGCTGGGACACTGATGCATTGTTGGTGGAGCTGTGAACGGATACAGGCATTCTGGAGAACAATTTGGAGCTATGCTCAAAAAGTTATCAAACTGTGCATACCCTTTGACCCAGCAGCATTTCTATTGGGCTTATATCCCAAAGAAATCATAAAGAAAGGAAAAGGCCCCACATGTGCAAGAATGTTTGTGGCAGCCCTTTTTGTAGTAGCTAGAAACTGGAAATTGAATAGATGCCCTTCAATTGGAGAATGGCTGAATAAATTATGGTATATGAATATTATGGAATATTATTGTTCTGTAAGAAATGACCAGCAAGATGATTTCGGAGAGGCCTGGAAAGACTTACATGAACTGATGCTGAGTGAAATGAGCAGAACCAGGAGATCATTATACACGGCAACAACAGTACTATATGACAATTAATTCTGATGGACGTGGCTCTCTTCAACAATGATATGTTTCAAACCACCTCCAATTGTTCACTGAAGAAAGCCATATACACCCAGAGAGAGGGATGCGAAATGTGGACCACAACATAACATTCTCATACTCCTTGATTGATGTTTGCTTACATTGTGTTTCCTTTATCTGATATATCGTTTGTGTAGATAAGATTTTTCTTGCACACCAATGATAAGTTTGGAAATATGTATACATATATTCGATTTGCCAATATTTTAACATAATTAACATGTAGTGGATATCCTGCCATCTAGGGAAGGGGTGGGGAAGTTGGGGGGAAAAATTTGTAACGGAAAGCTATGTAAGGGTTATTGTTGAAGAATTACCCACACATATGTTATGCAAATAAAATAAAAATTAAAAAAAAAAAAAAAGAATTATCTATAATGGTGACAAGCTAGAAGCCTCCCCAATACAATCAAGGGGAACCAAGAATGCCCATTATCACTTCTATTATTTAATGTTGTGCTAGAAATGTTAGCTATAGCAATGAGGGGAAAATAAAATGAAGAAATTTGAATAGGCAGTGGGGAAACAAAACTATCACTCTTCACAGGTGATGTGGTGTTAGATGTAGAGAATCCTAGAGAATACACCCCCCCATTCTAGTTGAAATAATTAATAACTTTAGCACAGTTGCAATAAAAAACATATCCAAAGAACTTATAAGCATTTCTGTATTTTACCAACCAAGCCCAGTAGCAAGAGATAGAAAGAGAAATTCCATTTAAAATAATTATAGATTATAGATTATTTGGGTGTCTACCTGCTAAAAACAAATCCAAGAATTATGTAAATAAAACTGCAAAACACATTTCCCTCAAATAAAGTCAGAT